>MU105617.1:309901-844409 GCA_012274485.2 Sinapis alba | reverse complement strand
GAAGAAAACAAGCACACGCATACTTGAAGGACAAGCTAGAATTAGGGTTCTTATTACTCATTCTTTGTTCAAACCTTGTTCTTCTTAAAACTAAATCGATCTTTCATCAATAAAACTCTTCGATTCACCTTCTTAATCGTCTCTTTGAGAAATCCACAATCGAAATCGATATCCAACCTAGGGTTACCGATTTCGGATTCAACACTATGCATGCATAAATTGGGAGAGATCCCCGGGATGTCATCTAACGAATATCTGAGAGCCTTGCGGTGCTTTTGCAGTTTATTCAGCAATAATGCTTCCTCTCCGTTGCTCAGGTTGGCATTGATGATGAAAGGATAAGAGTTTCGTAAAGAAAAGCATATTTAAAACTAGTGGGAAGTGGTTTAAGCTTGATTTTAGGTGCTTTCTCTTTGCTCTAGTCGTCATGTGACAAGAGATTTTTAATGTATTTCAATGCAAACTACTCTTGCTAAGAGAAGTCAAATTATAGTGTTTAGGGATCGAATACACATGAAGCATGGAAACACAATAAACTCAATACAGTCGCGATTAGGCTAGGCAAATATATTAATAAGCAGTGAATAATCTATAACAAATAATTGATAGATTGGTAAGTAAACAATAATAATAATTAGCTATATCTAGGATTTCAGACAAGTGGATTATAGAGGATAGAAGCTAAGGGTATTAATCATAGAACTCGGTATCCGATGTCTCAGCTCTTGCTTCTTGACACGGAATGACCGTCGATCGATGGCAATGATCATGCATCGATCGATGGTCTCTTGAGTTCACTAAATTAACTAAATCAACTCTCGTTTGTTTCTAGCAACCTAGCTCAACATGATTAATTTTGGTAGTAAACCATGCTCTTGCTTGCGCCTAACTATCCTATGATCATGGTTCTAGTTAGCTACTCTAGAACACAAGTAATAAACACAATTCTACTGATAGATCCAATAATCAGCCTAGCAATTCTATAGTTTGGCTAGTCCATCATAACTATTAGTAAACTCTAAACCTAATAAGAGATCTACTCAGAAATGATCTTTGTCACATAAATCATAGATGAATGGAATAAATATAATATAAATAATCAAAGAAGTTCCAGGAGAACTCTGAAAGAGTTCTTTCCTTCTCTCCTAACCCTATAAAATGAATAAAAGAAATAAGTGTAACCGTTAACAACGGCTTAGAAAACATATAAATAGGATTTTAAGTCCTTCAAGGGCATTCTGGTAATTTGTGATGCCTTCTGGGCTTAAGTCGGCCATAATATAAGTTGATCGACACCAAGGCTGTGACGTCGATCGACACTCATTCATCTTCTCGACAGCTTCCTCTCGCGAGGGAAACATACCACTCTCCAGTACAACATGCATAACTTTGGCTCTACGATCCTGATTGACCTCAAACCAGTGGAATTGGAAAGCTAACTCAAAACTCTATCTTATGTCAAAATATCAGCTTAATCTCACTATGGAAAACTCCATAGCTAAACATATGATGCATCTGCGGAGTTCTGCATCTTCAAAAGCTCCAGAATCACCAAAGTTCTCCAGAACGTACCTCAACCTGAAAATCCTCTAAAAAATACTCTAAACACATATAATAGACTCTAAATAGGGCTAATATCATGGCACAATAGTGGTAAATACCAGAACCTATCAACTCCCCAAACTTAACATTTTGCTTGTCCTCAAGCAAACAAAGCATGTAAAAGAAGTTTTGAAAAGCGGAGATTCACATAATGTCTAAGTATAACTATCACCCTACTTTGTTTCAACCACATCCCATCAAGTCAATCACAGAGAAACTTTATATACCTTATCCTAGTATAGCAACCAAATCCATTCCACCAACAACTTAGCAAATACTAGCTTGACTCACCCCTCTACTGATTTCATTTCTTTGCATAAAGTAAAAGTGCATGCTTTACTTTGGGAGTATCAATCAAAGGACACATGGACTCTTACCTCTGCAAGTATCTGAACAACTAGGCACAAAGTCTCCTATGATCCATTTCTTCCCTGTTTTTTCTTTTCTCTGAATCTTTTTAGATCTCAATGATGCCATCTTATCTTCTTCCTTTTCTTTTCTTTTTCTTTTTCTTTTGATTTTTGGGCAAAGTTGTAAGCGAATAATGGGATCATTGGTAATTTACCTATTTCTCGCTTCCAACAATATGTAATTAGTCTTCTGAATTAGAATAATGGGGTCATTGGTAATGTACCTACCTTTCTTCATCTTGGGAAGTCATCTCAGTCTTTTAAGCTTTTTAAGTAGATGTTGAAGAGAGAGAGAGAAAGAAACCAAAGGTGCAATGACTTGTACCTACAGATTTACAGAAGGAATCTGATCTAATGTATACCAAGTCTCAAAGCAAGCTAATGATGTCAGGATTAGTGTTGGAAATTAATTTTGATTCTTTCAAACTTTCTAAGCAAGTGTGATATAGTGGCAGGATGATCCACTTTGGTATCTTTAATAATCTCTTACAAGAAAATATAGATATTATAACCATAATTTTTGTCACAATGAATTACTTTTTTGTCACAATTTTTTTTATTGTAACTAATGTGTAACAAATTCGAAAAAATCACTATAAAATGGTCACAAAACGATTTACGTATCAAATTCGTCACACTTATAGTGACCATTAACTACGGTAACAATTTTGTTACCAATTGCGACAAAATATCAAACTCACAAAAACGCCACAATTTGTCACGAATTAAATCGTCACAAACTTTATTTATTTGTGACGTTATGTTGTTACTAATTTTGTAACATATTATTACTAATAAAATAAAATAAATTCATAGATTGTTACTACGATATTATTTTCAAATATATAAATATTATATATTAATATACAATGAAATACTAAAAGAACGTGAACTACCATTAAAATACTTAATAAAAGTTAACATCCAAATCAAAAACAAAGTTAGGTTCACAAAGATATTCACATGAAATAGTCAACAAAACACATAATAAAAGAACTAGAAACATGAGATGAACATAAACTTCATGGAAAGTGGGGAGCTTTTGGTGGTGAATCCAAGTCTATACATTCAGATTTGTGATAGACTGAACAAGTTTCTCCACGTTCTCAAATCTTTTCTGAAATTGCAGATTTTCTTCCCGACTTTGTTTTAGCTTTGCTTCCACCTCTTGCAATCTTTGTGTTATTATTTCCTTCAGAAGCTTCTGGTGCATTCATGATGCATCAAAAGATGGTACAATCTTACTGTGTAGTGCTCAAGTCCAAAGACACGTCCCTGTTTTGAAATTCCAGCAGCCTGATACAAATTACAAAAAATGAAAACAAAAACAAAAGCATTACAAAAACTATAACTACAATAAATAAATAGTATATACCACTAGACACGTGACAAAAAAAAATCAAGGTGTAGTTTGTAGAGAAACAAACAAATCACAACAACATTAACTATTTTGACTACTCCATTTTATAATCATAAGTCAATTATATACTCGTTCTTGTTAAACACAAATAAGAGAAATGATCAATAATGTAACGAACTGTAAATATTCAGTATCAATGAACATGACAAAACTATATTTAAAAACTATGGCAGTAAAATTTAGAATATTACCTTGACATAAATTTCATTTTCTCACATTGGTCAAGATTCTTAGGTGTTACATTCTCTATACCAAAAAATTTGAGCTGTCCCAAGCGTTCTTCTACATGCTTCTCATAGGTTTCTGCAACCAATTGAGCTCGCTCATCAACGAATGTTCCGTCAGGTCTTGGATGAGTTTTCTTCATTACAGCAATAAAAGAGTAGTCTTCGTTGTTTGCTTCCTACAAACAATTAAACATACAGATACATAAAAAAATATACAAATTATCATAAATAAAGAATGGAAACATAAACATTACCAGCACATCTTGAACTTTGACATATGAACATGAACCCGCTCTACGTCGACGTGGAACTAAACCATTGCGATCAGACAATCGAGAAGCACATGCACTCGCACTTGTTTTTTTGGCTTTTGGTGTTCCCAATAAGCTTGCATAATGGTCTAATAGTCAGACAAAGTCCAGTCAAGTTTTACTCCTCCTTTCTTTGCAACACTTACCATTCCTTTAAGGCTATAGGCAGCAAATTTCTTAAACTCCTTTTCAACTGAATAGTTGACTGAAACATCCCAATTGAACTTTTTCTGAAATAAAGAGAGTATAGAAAACATGATGAATGAATTATAAGACCCTTACAGAATTAAATAAGAAAAATAAAATAAAACAGACCTTAAACATCGAAAACCATGTTCGTTTATAATAAGGTGGCACTTTTTTCCAAGAGTACCATGGTCCTTTAAAACAACCTTGAATGATCTTTCTAACTGCAATTGACACTTCAGTGTTGTGTTTAAACCTGTTCCATTGAAATAAAATTAGTAATGAATTTAAGTCTGAGACAAATGGTAATTGGACAGTACCATTTAGATCCATTCTTTCGAGAATGATGGATCCATTCTTTCGAGAATGATGGAGCATGGGCAAAGATGTACGAACTACATATGAATTTTCCATATGTACACTTGGTTGAGGATTTGCAACATGTGTAGGCGAGAGAGCAGGGGAAAAGGGTTCTTGTGAACTACCAAATCGATGATTTAATGATCTTCCATAGGAGCGCCCACCTATTATTGGTGAAGCCATCTAGGAAAACAATTGATTAAATAAGATATAACGATCATGAATGTAAGTTACTCAAAATTAAAATAAAGCTAAGACCATAATATGTGAATTTCATTACAAAAATGTGGTGATGGATACAAACAATTACGTTAAGGTTAGAAAAATCATGATACAAACTTTGATACAGTTTTAGCAATTCAACTCCAAATCCAAATCCAAAATCAAGTAGAAATTACCTTTTTAACTGGAAGACACACCAACCATTGGAATAAAAAAGAGACGGAGAGAACGAGACAGCAACAAATAAACAGATATCTAAAAAGGTAATCTTTTGGGGGGTTTAATGGGTTCGTGAAATTTTTGGCAACACTTAAAAGCGGTATAACGAAAATTTTATGCCTCCACTAACAAAATTTAAGGCGGCTTGATTAAAAAATTTAGAAACCCACTATCTAATTTTAAGACGTGTGGTTACTTTAACAAAAAATATTTACCTAATGAAAAAAAAAGATATGTAGATTAAATAAATCATAGATAATGACAAAAAGTAACAAAACTTTTTTGTGAAAAGGACTATTAGTAACTCTATATTATATCAAAAACTACTTAGATATAATAAGATATAATAAGATATGGAAAGAGGCTTCAGAACTCATGACTCTTACCAAAACAAGGTCGACAAGTCATCTCCAATCACGACCACGAACGGTGCTTCAAAAATGCATCAGTTTGGTGTCTGATTGGAAGCAAAAATCATCGAACAATACAAAAAAGGAAATCATTACTTGAAGTAGCAGCTCAAACAAGCTTATGAAGCATAAATCCTTGTCTGTAATTACTACCATTGTATCAAACAACAGCTTATCAAAGTATATAAACATCAAGAGTTATTGTAGAGGATGGATTTCGTCATCCCGCAAGGTCCGAAGAATAAACGGCCCGGCCCATTAGTCATGGCAGCAGCTAGGCTTAACGGCTTGGTGCATCGGTGCCTCGGTGCCTCGACGCGGCTCGAGGATACTTTTGGTCGATCAAGTCGTTTAGCGAACGTGTTTGGATCAACGGCTGCTATCACCAACGACAATCTTTCGGCCCAACGAGTTGAAGGCCCACCAATACGACACGAACTAGGTCACAGGAGGTGTCAAAGCAACTATATCCGGAAAAGGGGATGCGACGTAAAGAGCATCCAAAAATAAACAGACTAATAAGACAGCTAAATTAGGGTTTTCACCTTTACTCTCTCTCGCATCTCTCCCTTTTTGTAACCAGCTGAACGCTTTTCTGACCATTATTAAGACGTTTTTGCTAAAACCACGTTTCATTTTCTTATTACCGTTTCTCGATCAAACAGTTGGCGCCCACCGTGGGGCCTTTGGCAAAGTAACGCCGACAAGATGGAGACAAGTCACGACGGTTCCTCCTCAGGGGAGGAGCAAGAAACCCATGAACCAACTCCCACTCTGGTAACGGCCACTCCAGCGCCGCTACCTCCCACTCTAGTAATGGCCACTCCAGCGCCACTACCTCCTGCGTCCATCGACACCATCATGGCGCCTCTCGCACAACAAGACGCAGCTCAGAAGGCAATGACCGAACAAATTGCGGCCCTGGCCAAAATCCTCGGTCCCCTCGCCGTGAATGTCGAAGCTACGACGGCTCAGTATCGACGACAGTTGTTCAACACTGACCGAGCAACCGCCGCCGCTTCGACACCACCAAAAGCCAACGACGGTGATACGGTGCAACCCTCGGCGGCCTTGACACGCATGCCATAAACAAACTCGCCGTGCTGAAGCAGTCCGTCCCTGACATCAACTCTAGAATCCATCATGTAACAACTTCGGCGCCGCAAATAGAGTGTGTCCTCGCTGAATCCCTCCGGCTTCACAAGATGGAAAAAACTCCGCCTTCCAACTTTTGACTGTGTCTCCAACCCGTCTGCCCATGTCACGACACTTAACATCGCGATGCGGCGTGCAAATTTCTCCGACAAAGAAAAGGAAGCTGGTTTTTGCCAACTCTTCGTCGACACCCTCGAAGGACCGGCCCTCAGTTGGTTCACTGGCCTCCAAGAAAACTCCATCGACAGTTCCCGCGACCTCTCCACGGCTTTTCTCAAGAACTACATCATGTTCTCACGTTAGGAAGCCATTGCCTCAGACCTCTGGAACCTCACTCACGCCAACAGTCAGAGCCTCCGCGAGTTTTTGGAAAAGTTCAAAAGCGTCGTCTCGAAGGTCGACATCCCTGACCACATAGCGGTAGAATCATTAATGAACACCCTCCACATAAAGTCGCAGTTGCGCGCCGACCTCTACCGGAACCAAACAAGGTCTGTGTCAGATGCTATCGCCCGCTCTCATAGCTTTATCCGCATGGAGGAGGATACCAAGGCAAAGGCTGCCAAAGAAGCAGTAGGGAAGCAGACGTCCGCTCGAACGAATGACATGCGCCCGTAGCCTCGGCAACATTCCTCAGGTGGCAAATCCACTCAGAAGAAAGGATACGTGAGCACTGGGGACGACGAAGAGCCCCAGGGTTCCGCCGTCGTCGTACGAGAGAAGGGATGGAATCACTGGGATCGAGATTCCGCCTAGAAACCATCAAGCTCTTATGAGCTGACAAGCTCAAACCCTACTGAACCCGATAAGTGGTGCTCATATCACAAGGTCAAGTCACACGACACGAAGGAATGCAAAGTACTTTTTGGGCATTTCCTCAAATCGATTGACAACGGTAAAATTGAGATAGAGCCCCCCGCGCAGAAGTCGAAGAGCGCCAAAAGCTGGAGCAAAAACAAAGAAAAGAAAGCTCAAAAATCTCAAACAAAATCTCCTCAAAACGAAGGATGGACAAGTCCCAGGAAAGTTCACGTGAACAACCTGGCTCTCGAGAATGACTCCACCGACGAGGAACAGCCGAGAAACCGACGATGAGTAAAAGTAATACTCGCGCAAACCAGCGACTCATCCGACAATGAAGTGCCCTTCGTAGTACCGGATCCGCATGGCAAAGTGAAACAGGAAGCAGACCGATCTCTCTATTAAAGCGAAAGACCGCAATACTCGCAGCAGTCGCAGATGGCCCGACGAACTGTGTGGATCTTTGCATAACTATCGACAAATCTAAAGTGCGAAAAATCGAAGGAACGAGCCTCAAGTCTCGAGTAGCTGACGTCCGCGATCAGCTCAACTCAAAATCCGGCGATTTGAATATCAAACTTAGTCGTTCTAAAAATTTCGACCTGCGACGTCGCCTCGAAGCAATGGAGCAATATCCTTTAATGGACTCAGGAGTTACAAACACAGTAGGCGACCTTAGAGCACGATTAGAATCCACAAAAGCCGCGCGTATCCCGCATCTCAACGTTATCATGGGTGGCTCACCTCCTTGCGGAGACTCGGTCCGAGCGGTCAAGAACTATCACGGACAAGCAACTACTTCACAAAAATGGCCTCTGCAGATTGAGGATGATCGTCAGATCACTTTCTCGGCCATCGA
Organism: Sinapis alba; assembly: GCA_012274485.2. NCBI lineage: Eukaryota > Viridiplantae > Streptophyta > Magnoliopsida > Brassicales > Brassicaceae > Sinapis > Sinapis alba. The sequence goes on along the minus strand of MU105617.1, from coordinate 836,227 downwards.
TACTTGTGGCCTCCACATGCCCCATAACGATCCGCTCCTGATTGACATTGGAATCGGCGAGTGCCAAGTCACGAAAGTCCTCGTTGATATTGGAAGTTCGGTCGATCTCATCTTCTGTCATACACTTGACAAGATGGGGATCGACTCGCGGGACATGAAGCCCTCCTCGCGTACCTTAACCGGTTTCAACGCAGCCTCAGAACAGATGATTGACACAATATGTCTCCCGGTGTACGCGAGCGACGTGACCAGAACTGTCAAGTTCTCCGTCATTCGTGCAAAAGCACCCTACAACGCAATCCTCAGCACTTGATGATTGCATTCCATGAGAGCCGTCCCGTTAACTTATCATCAATGCATCAAATTCCCCAAAAGGGACAGTACAATCCACACAATCCGAGGCGATCAGAAAGCCGTGAGAGAACTACTAATCGCCACAGTCAAGTTGCAACAACCAGCTTCTCTCGTCAACTCGGTCACAAAGCTAAATCGTAAAATTCATCCTCAGGAGGACGAAATCCTGGAAGTACCCCTCAATGGATCTGATCCATCAAAAGTCGTGCGCATCGGAGCACACCTCTCCGATGAGATACACTCAAAGATTGTCTCCTTTCTCAAGATAAACGCCTCGACCTTTTCTTGGGCAACTTCCGACATGAAAAGAATCGACCCCGCGGTGGCTTCTCATGAGTTGAATGTCGATCCAACGATCAAACCTATCCGACAAAAAAGAAGAAAGTTGGGGGCCGAACGATCTAAAGCCGTAAACAACAAAGTCAACAGGTTGCTTGACGCGGGCTTCATCACCAAGGTACGGTATCCCGAATGGATAGCCAACCCCGTTGTAGTGAAGAAAAAGAACGGGAAGTGGCACATCTACATCGTCTTTACGGACCTTAACAAAGCCTGCCCAAAAGACAGCTACCCGCTCCCCCACATCGATCGTCTGGTAGAATCAACAGCTGGTAACGAACTCTTGACATTTATGGACGCGTTCTCGGGGTACAATCAGATTCAGATGCATCCCGATGATCGCGAGAAAATGGCCGTCATAATGAACAGAGGGACTTACTGTTTCAAAGTAATACCTTTCGGTCTTAAGAATGCGGGACCAACTTAGCAATGCCTCGTCAACCGGATGTTTGCTGATAAACTCGGTGACACTATGGAAGTCTATATAGACGATATGCTTGTAAAGTCGCTTCACGCCAAGAATCACCTCGATCATCTTCGAGATTGTTTCAAAACGCTCAACGAATACCGAATGAAGCTTAACCCAGCAAAATGCACCTTCGGTGTCACCTCTGGCAAATTCCTGGGATACATCGTTACTCAGCGAGGTATCAAAGCCAACCCTAGGCAGATCACGGCCATCCTGGACCTCCCGAGTCCAAAGAACAGTTGCGAAGTCCAGCAACTGACCGGATGGATTGCGGCCCTCAACAGGTTCATCGCTCGATCTACCGATAAGTGCCTTCCATTCTATGAACTCTTGCGAGGGAATAAGAGGTTCGTTTGGGATGAGAAATGCGAAGAAGCATTCAATCAGATGAAACATTATCTCACTACTCCTCTGGTTCTATCGAAACCTGAAGTTGGAGATACTTTATCCTTGTATATAGCCGTCACATCTTCAGCAGTTAATAGCGTCCTTATTCGAGAAGACCGAGGCGAGCAAAAGCCTATTTTTTACATCAGCAAGCGAATGACCGAGCCAGGGACACGATATACATCCTTCAAGAAAATGGCTCCCGCCGTCGTGACCTCGAAGCAAAAACTTCGACCATACTTCCAATCGCACACGATCGAGATACTCTCTAACCAGCCTCTCCGAATGGTAATGCAGAACACCAACAAGTCAGGACGGCTGACCAAGTGGGCCATGGAACTCAGTGAATACGATATCGTATACAAGAACCGAACGGCAGCCAAATCGCAGGTCCTCGCCGACTTTCTAATCAGTTAACACCAGAACTCGAACAAGACCTGGTCTTGCCAAACAAAAACTGGATACTGCACCTAGATGGTTCTTCCACAAACAAAGGTTCGGGGGCAGGCGTGCAACTACAGTCGCCCACGGGTGAACTTATCAGGCAATCATTCAGCTTTGGCTTCGCCGCGTCAAACAATGAAGCTGAGTACAAGTCTCTAATCGCAAGGCTCCGCCTCGTCAAAGCGGTCAAGGCTCATCGAGTCAGCGCCTACTATGATTCTCAACTCGTCGTCACCAGTACCTCGGCGACTATGATGTAAGAAACGAGCAAATGGACGCGTATCTCAAGCTCGTCCAAGAACTCACGCATGATTTCGAATTTTTTGAACTCACAAAGGTTCCCCGTGGGGAAAACATATGCGCGTCCGCCCTCGCCGCCCTTCGGAAGTAAGCTGCATGACCAAGAAAAGCGAACGATCCTGATACACAAGATCGAGAAACCGAGTATCGACACAATGACCGAGCAGATGGCTATCGCCGCATACGTCACCAACCCAATGCAAATCGATGAACCAAACCCTCACATGACGGAGAACCAAGATCAAGACTGGTGAAAGGAGTTCATTGATTACCTTTCCAATAACAAACTGCCCCCGAGAAATGGGCCGCACGGCGACTCAAGCGACGTAGCGCACATTATGTCGCCATGGAGGGAGAACTTCATCGATGAACCGCGATGAAAGTACTCCTCAAATGCATCTCCGGTGACGAAACGAGACTCGTAATGGCCAAAACGCATGAAGGCACCGGAGGTAATCACTCAGGTGGGCGAGCCCTCGCATTAAAAGTCAAGAATCACGGCTTTTACTGGCCAACGATGAACATTGACTGCGAGTCCAATGTCCAGAAGTGCGATAAGTGTCAACGACATGCGTCCACCATCCACAGCCCGACGGAACTGATCCATACCTTAACTGCGCCATACTCGTTCATGCGATGGGGGATGGACATAATAGGTCCAATGCCTAGCTCTCGGCAGAAAAAGTTCATCCTGGTCATGACAGATTACTTCACCAAATGGGTGGAAGCCGAGGCATACGCTACGATAACAAACAAGGAAGTATAGAAGTTTGTTTGGAAGAATATAATCTGCAGGCACAGACTTCCCTACGAAATAATAACTGACAATGGATCCCAATTCATCTCGCATAACTTCAGAGAGTTCTGCGACAGATGGCGCATCCGCCTCAACATGTCGACACCAAGGAATCTGCAGAGTAACGGTCAAGCCGAGTCCACTAATAAGACCATCATCGACGGATTGAAGAAAAGACTCGACTTGAAGAAGGGTTGTTGGGCCGATGAACTGGACGGCGTCCTATGGTCCCACAAAACTACTCCTCGCAGAGCAATGAAGGCCACACCGTTTTCGATGGCCTACGGGATAGAAGAAATGGCACCCGCCAAAGTAAACGTGACCAGTCTACGCCGTTCTAAGATGCCACAGAACATCAAGCTCAATCGTGATATGCTTCTCGACGCACTAGATGACATCAAAGAGAAGCGCGACCGAGCGTTACTTCGAATTCCAAACTACAACCATCAAATCGAGAGCTACTACAACAAGAAGGTCAAGTCTCGCCCTCTTGAGCTAGGCAATCTCTTCCTCCGAAAGTGTTCGAAAACACCAAGGAATGAAAGGCAGGAAAACTCGGGGCTAACTGGGAGGAACCCTACAAAATCATTGAAGTAATCAAGCCAAGAGTTTACCGCCTCGAGACATCAACTGAGGAAGCAGTGCCACGAGCTTGGAACTTGAATCACCTCCGACTTTTTTCTCCTGAATGAACACTTATACTCATTTCGAGCGAACAACCGTAGTGTCGCGATTCGCTCCCATCAAAAAAAAAAAAAGTCGAGTGAATGCGCCCCATAGCCACTTTTTACCCCCCCCCCCCCCAAAAAAAAGATGAGTGAATGCGCCCCACAGCCACTTTTACTCCCCCCCAAAAAGAAGCCGAGTGAATGCGCCCCATAGCCAATTTCCTCCCCAAACGAGAACTACAAATGGCTTGATTCCCCACAAGGGGTACGTAGGCAGCCTTGACAGGTTCAACTTTAACAAAAAAAAAATCCTCCTTCAAGAGGTATGTCCCTAGAGTGAGCGAACGAACGCACATCACTCATGCGATGCCAACACGAGCATGCTCCGTCCTCTAGATAAAACTTATCGGAACTCGCACCCCACCATCGAGCATGTCCTGATCAAAAACATTTTCGTGGGGATTCGGTTGTACCACGGCATCACCCTATACGATCGAAATGATGACTCTCGTATATTTTATGACCCACCAAGTAAGGTTTGGCCAACCGAATGCTTCTGAGTTACTTTGAAACCAATCTAGAACCGTCGCCGTTAAATTGGGCACATAAACAGGTTACGTCAACCAAACAGTTGGAAACTGCGATGATTCTCTTTCTCACGAACAACGACACTTCGACGAGTTGACGTAGCTGTTTGGTCTGATAATCTAAACTACTTCGCCTTTGACTAAGTCGAAACTATTCTAAGCCCTAAGAGAATCTAGAGACTTACTGCATGAAATCACGAGAAAGAGGAACCGATTGCATAAATAGAAGGCGAGAGTTTCTAAAGGCAAGCATCGATGACTTTGAGAGTAGAACAAAGGTTCTCGAAGTAAAGCAAAAGTCAATAAAGTAAACTGTGACGACAGAGTTTCGAAAACAAAACAAGCAACCCTCACAAACACAAGGCAACATACAAAGCAAGACCAAAAAAAAAAAAAAAACGAAGTACAAAAGCGATATGGAGCCGATCCTCAGACGCCTTCAGTCGTTTCCTCGGTGCGCTCAACCTGCTCGTCACCAGCATCCTGACTCCTGCTCTGAGAGAGTTCTCCACCTTCGCCCGCGCCTGTCCCTTCCAAGCTGCCCAGCATCTCCGCGTTGGTATCTGGTGAGGGAGGAGGTTGCGAGGCTTCACTATTCGCCACGTCTCGACCTTCGGCAGACTCCTCAACATTGTCTTCAACGCCTCTGTCTTCTCGACCATCCACGCTTCGGTCCTCCTCCTGGTCCTCTCCGTGACCCTCTGCTGAACTATCCGACAACAGAAGGATCGCTGCCTGGTCTGCATCTGGAGCGAGCAGCGCGTTCTCTTCAACCGATCGATGTTCGGAGGTCGGGGTTTCAGCATTGTGCACACGAGAGGCGTTTGGCGTATGTCGAGAAGCAGCAGTCCTGGCGTCGATCAAGCCCACGTTTGACCCGAAGTGGTCAAGACCAACCTTAACCCGCTCATCAACGAACTGGGAGTTGAGTTTGAGTGGGGACAAAGACAAGTCAGCATCAGGGATCTCGTCGACGCTCAGCTTCAGGACTTCCTCCTCGTATTGATTCTCCTGATAAACAAACAGGTCGATCGTCTCCTGGGGAATGTCGCGACCGTCGGCCTTCAAGGCTTCCTTGGGGAGGAAAGTGGCTACGGCCTTTGTAGTGCCAACAGCCACTTTCACTCCCTAAAAAAAAAAGAAGCCTAGTGAATGCGCCCCATAGCCACTTTCCTCCCCAAACGAGAACTAAAAATGACTTGATTCCCCACGAAGGGTACATAGGCAGCCTTGACAGGTTCAGCTATAACAAAAAAAATCCTCCTTCAAGAGGTATGTCTCTAGAGTGAGTGAACGAATGCACATCACTCATGCGATGCCGACACGAGCATGCTCCGGCCTCTAGATCGAATTTATCGGCACTCGCACCCCACCATCGAGCATGTCCTGATCAAAAACATTCTCGTGGGGATTCAGTTGTACCACGGCATCACCCTATACGATCGAAATGACGACTCTCGTATATTTCATGACCCACCAAGTAAGGTTTGGCCTACCGAATAGCTTCGGAGTTACTTTGTAACCAATCTAGAACCGTCGCCGTTAAATTGGGCACACAAACAAGTTAGGTCAACAAAACAGTTGGAAACTCCGATGATTCTTGTTCTCACGAACGATGACACTTCGACGAGTTGACGTGGCTGTTCTGTCCGATAATCTAAACTAAAGTTGGGACAACAGACCGACTCATGATTCACAGAAACAAGTTACGTCGACCAAACAGTTGGAACTCCGATGATTCTCGTTCTCACGAACGACGACACTTCGATGAGTTGACGTAGTTGTTTGGTCCGATAATCTAAACTACTTCACCTTCGACTAAGTCAAAACTATTCTAAGCCATAAGAGAATCTAGAGACTTACTGCATGAAATCACGAGAAAGAGGAACCGATTGCATAAACAGAAGGCGAGAGTTTCTAAAGGCAAGCACCAATGAGTTTGAAAGTAGAACAAGGGTTCTCGAAAGCAAAAGTCTATAAAGTAAACTGTGACGACAGAGTTTCGAAAAAAAAACAAGTAAGCCTCTCGAAGATAAGGCAACATACAAAGCAAGACCAAAAAAAAAAAAACTAAGTACAAAAGCGATATGGAGCCGATCCTCAGACGCCTTCAATCGTTTCCTCGGTGCGCTCAAGCTGCTCTTCACAAGCATCCAGACTCCTGCTTTGAGAGAGTTCTCCACCTTCGTCCGCGCCTGTCCCTTCCAAGCTGCTCAGCATCTCCGCGTTGGTATCTAGTGAGGGAGGAGGTTGCGAGGATTCCCTATTCGCCGCATCCCGACCTTCGGCAGACTCCTCAACATTGTCTTCAGTGCCTCTGTCTTCTCAACCATCCACGCTTCGGTCCTCCTCCTGGTCCTCTCCGTGACCCTCTGCTGAACTATCCGACAACAGAAGGATCGCTGCCTTGTCTGCATCTGGAGCGAGCGGCGCGTTCTCTTCAACCGATCGATGTTCGGAGGTCGGGGTTTCAGCGTTGTGCACACGAGAGGCGTTTGGCGTATGGAGAGACGCAGCAGTCCTGGCGTCGATCAAGCCCACGTTTGACCCGAATGGGTCAAGACTAACCTTAACCCGCTCATCAACAAACTGGGAGTTGACTTTGAGTGGGGACAAAGACAAGTAAGCATCGGGGATCTCGCCGACGCTCAGCTTCAGGGCTTCCTCCTCGTATTGATTCTCCTGAGCAGCAAACAGGTCGATCGTCCCGTGGGGAATGTCGCGACCGTCGGCCTTCAAGGCATCCTTGGGGAGGAAAGTGGCTACGGCCTTTGTAGTGCCAACAGCCACTTTCACTCCCTAAACAAAAAAGAAGCCTAGTGAATGCGCCCCATAGCCACATTCCTCCCCAAACGAGAACTATGAATGGCTTGATTCCCCACGAGGGGTACGTAGGCAGCCTTGACAGGTTCAGCTATAACAAAAAAAAATACTCCTTCAAGAGGTATGTTCCTAGAGTGAGCAAACGAACGTACATCATTCATGCGATGCTGTCACGAGTATTCTTCAGCCTCTAGATCGAACGTATCAGCACTCGCACCCCACCATCGAGCATGTCCTGATCAAAAACATTCTTGTGGGGACTCGGTTTTACCATGGCATCACCCGTTATGATCGAAATGACGACTCTCATATATTTCATGACCCACCAAGTAAGGTTTGGCCTACCGAATAGCTTCGGAGTTACTTTGAAACCAATCTAGAACCGTCGCCGTTAAATTGGGCACAAAAACAAGTTACGTCAACCAAACAGTTGGAAACTCCAATGATTCTCATTCTCACGAACGACGACACTTCGACGAGTTGACGTGGCTGTTCTGTCTGATAATCTAAACTAAAGTCGGGACAACGGACCGACTCATGATTCACAGAAACAAGTTATTTTGACAAAACAGTTGGAAACTCTGATGATTCGCGTTCTCACGAACGACGACATTTTGACGAGTTGACGTAGCTGTTTGGTCCGATAATCTAAACTACTTCGACTTCAACTAAGTCAAAACTATTCTAAGCCCTAAGAGAATCTAGAGACTTACTGCATGAAATCACGAGAAAGATGAACCGATTGCATAAACAGAAGGTGAGAGTTTCTAAAGGCAAGCATCGATGAGTTCGAAAGTAGAACAAGGGTTCTCGAAGCAAAGCAAAAGTCTATAAAGTAAACTGTGACGACAGAGTTTCGAAAAACTCCGATGATTCTCGTTCTCACGAACAACGACACTTTGACGAGTTGAGGTAGCTGTTTGGTCCGATAATCTAAACTACTTCGCCTTTGACTAAGTCGAAACTATTCTAAGCCCTAAGAGAATCTAGAGACTTACTGCATGAAATCACGAGAAAGAGGAACCGATTGCATAAATAGAAGGCGAGAGTTTCTAAAGGCAAGCATCGATGACTTCGAGAGTAGAACAAAGGTTCTCGAAGCAAAGCCAAAGTCAATAAAGTAAACTGTGACGACAGAGTTTCGAAAACAGAACAAGCAACCCTCACAAAGACAAGGCAACATACAAAGCAAGACCAAAAAAAAAAAAACTAAGTACAAAAGTGATATGGAGCCGATCCTCAGACGCCTTCAGTCGTTTCCTCGGTGCGCTCAACCTGCTCGTCACCAGCATCCTGACTCCTGCTCTGAGAGAGTTCTCCACCTTCGCCCGCGCCTGTCCCTTCCAACCTGCCCAGCATCTCCGTGTTGGTATCTGGTGAGGGAGGAGGTTGCGAGGCTTCACTATTCGCCACGTCCCGACCTTCGGCAGACTCCTCAACATTGTCTTCAACGCCTCTGTCTTCTCAACCATCCACGCTTCGCTCCTCCTCCTGGTCCTCTCCGTGACCCTCTGCTGAACTATCCGACAACAGAAGGATCGCTGCCTGGTCTGCATCTGGAGCGAGCGGCGCGTTCTCTTCAACCGATCGATGTTTGGAGGTCGGGGTTTCAGCATTGTGCACACGAGAGGCGTTTGGCGTATGGCGAGAAGCAGCTATCCTGGCGTCGATCAAGCCCACGTTTGACCCGAATGGGTCAAGACCAACTTTAACCCGCTCATCAACGAACAGGGAGTTGAGTTTGAGTGGGGACAAAGACAAGTCAGCACCAGGGATCTCGCCGACGCTCAGCTTCAGGACTTCCTCCTCGTATTGATTCTCCTGAGCAATAAACAGGTCGATCGTCTCCTGGGAAATGTCGCAACCGTCGGCCTTCAAGGCTTCCTTGGGGAGGAAAGTGGCTACGGCCTTTGTAGTGCCAATAGCCACTTTCACTCCCTAAAAAAAAGAAGCCTAGTGAATGCGCCCCATAGCCACTTTCCTCCCCAAACGAGAACTACAAATGACTTGATTCCCCACGAGGGTTACATAGGCAGCCTTGACAGGTTCAGCTATAACAAAAAAAAAATCCTCCTTCAAGAGGTATGTCTCTAGAGTTAGTGAACGAACGCACATCACTCATGCGATGCCGACACGAGCATGCTCCGGCCTCTAGATCGAATTTATCGGCACTCGCACCCCACCATCGAGCATGTCCTGATCAAAAACATTCTCGTGGGGATTCAGTTGTACCACGACATCACCCTATACGATTGAAATGACGACTCTTGTATATTTCATGACCCACCAAGTAAGGTTTGGCCAACCGAATGCTTCTGAGTTACTTTGAAACCAATCTAGAACCGTCGCCGTTAAATTGGGCACACAAACAAGTTACGTCAACAAAACAGTTGGAAACTCCGATGATTCTTGTTATCACGAACGATGACACTTCGACGAGTTGACGTGGCTGTTCTGTCCGATAATCTAAACTAAAGTCGGGACAACAGACCGACTCATGATTCACAGAAACAAGTTACGTCGACCAAACAGTTGGAACTCCGATGATTCTCGTTCTCACGAACAACGACACTTCGACGAGTTGACGTAGTTGTTTGGTCTGATAATCTAAACTACTTCGCCTTCGACTAAGTCAAAACTATTCTAAGCCATAAGAGAATCTAGAGACTTACTGCATGAAATCACGAGAAAGAGGAACCGATTGCATAAACAGAAGGCGAGAGTTTCTAAAGGCAAGCATCAATGAGTTTGAAAGTAGAACAAGGGTTCTCGAAAGCAAAAGTCTATAAAGTAAACTGTGACGACATAGTTTCGAAAAAAAACAAGCAAGCCTCTCGAAGACAAGGCAACATACAAAGCAAGACCAAAAAAAAAAAACTAAGTACAAAAGCGATATGGAGCCGATCCTCAGACGCCTTCAATCGTTTCCTCGGTGCGCTCAACCTGCTCTTCACAAGCATCCTGACTCCTGCTCTGAGAGAGTTCTCCACCTTCGCCCGCGCCTGTCCCTTCCAAGCTGCCCAGCATCTCCGCGTTGGTATCTGGTGAGGGAGGAGGTTGCGAGGCTTTGCTATTCGCCGCGTCCCGACCTTCGGCAGACTCCTCAACATTGTCTTCAACGCCTCTGTCTTCTCGACCATCCACGCTTCGCTCCTCCTCCTGGTCCTCTCCGTGACCCTCTGCTGAACTATCCGACAACAGAAGGATCGCTGCCTTGTCTGCATCTGGGGCGAGCGGCGCGTTCTCTTCAACCGATCGATGTTCGGAGGACGGGTTTTCAGCGTTGTGCACACGAGAGGCGTTTGGCGTATGGAGAGACGCGGCAGTCCTGGCGTCGATCAAGCCCACGTTTGACCCGAATGGGTCAAGACCAACCTTAACCCGCTCATCAACGAACTAGGAGTTGAGTTTGAGTGGGGACAAAGACAAGTCAGCATCTGGGATCTCGATGACGCTCAGCTTCAGGGCTTCCTCCTCGTATTGATTCTCCTGAGCAGCAAACAGGTCGATCGTCTCGTGGGGAATGTCGCGACCGTCAGCCTTCAAGGCTTCCTTGGGGAGTAAAGTGGCTACGGCCTTTGTAGTGCCAACAGCCACTTTCACTCCCTGAAAAAAAAAGAAGCCTAGTGAATGCGCCCCATAGCCACTTTCCTCGCCAAACGAGAACTATGAATGGCTTGATTCCCCACGAGGGGTACGTAGGCAGCCTTGACAGGTTCAGCTATAACAAAAAAAAATCATCTCTCAAGTGGTATGTCCCTAGAGTGGGCAAACGAACTCACATCACTCATGCGATGCTGACACGAGCATGCTTAGGCCTCTAGATCGAACGTATCAGCACTCGCACCCCACCATCGAGCATGTCCTGATCAAAAACATTCTTGTGGGGACTCGGTTTTACCACGGCATCACCCGTTATGATCGAAATGACGACTCTCGTATATTTCATGACCCACCAAGTAAGGTTTGGCCAACCGAATAGCTTCGGAGTTACTTTGAAACCAATCTAGAACCGTCGCCGTTAAATTGGGCACAAAAACAAGTTACGTCAACCAAACAGTTGGAAACTCCAATGATTCACATTCTCACGAACGACGACACTTCGACGAGTTGACGTGGCTGTTCTGTCCGATAATCTAAACTAAAGTCGGGACAACGGACCGACTCATGATTCACATAAATAAGTTACGTTGACCAAACAGTTGGAAACTCTGATGATTCTCGTTCTCAAGAACGACGACATTTCGACGAGTTGACGTAGCTGTTTGGTCCGATAATCTAAACTACTTCGCCTTCAACTAAGTCAAAACTATTCTAAGCCCTAAGAGAATCTAGAGACTTACTGCATGAAATCACGAGAAAGATGAACCGATTGCATAAACAGAAGGCGAGAGTTTCTAAAGACAAGCATCGATGAGTTCGAAAGTAGAACAAGGGTTCTCGAAGCAAAGCAAAAGTCTATAAAGTAAACTGTGACGACAGAGTTTCGAAAAACTCCGATGATTCTCGTTCTCACGAGCAACGACACTTCGACGAGTTGACGTAGCTGTTTGGTCCGATAATCTAAACTACTTCGCCTTTGACTAAGTAAAAACTATTCTAAGCCCTAAGAGAATCTAGAGACTTACTGCATGAAATCACGAGAAAGAGGAACCGATTGCATAAATAGAAGGCGAGAGTTTCTAAAGGAAAGCATCAATGACTTTGAGAGTAGAACAAAGGTTCTCAAAGCAAAGCAAAAGTCAATAAAGTAAACTGTGACGACAGAGTTTCGAAAACAAAACAAGCAACCCTCACAACGACAAGGCAACATACAAAGCAAGACCAAAAAAAAAAAACTAAGTACAAAAGCGATATCGAGCCGATCCTCAGACGCCTTCAGTCGTTTCCTCGGTGCGCTCAACCTGCTCGTCACCAGCCTCTTGACTCCTTCTCTGAGAGAGTTCTCCACCTTCGCCTGCGCGAGTCCCTTCCAAGCTGCCCGGTCTGCATCTGGAGCGAGCGGTGCGCTCTCTTCAACAGATTGATGTTCGGAGGTCGGGGTTTCGACGTTGTGCTCACGAGAGGCGTTTGGCGTATGGAGAGACGCGGCAGTCCTGGCGTCGATCAAGCCCGCGTTCGACCCGAATGGGTCAAGACCAACCATAACCCACTCATCAATGAACTAGGAGTCGAGTTTGAGTGGGGACAAAGACAAGTCAGCATCAGGGATCTCGCCGTCGTCATCATTAGGATTACGGTGGGTAACGATCAAACCAGATTTATCCAAGAGAACCGGTTTAACCAAACCCAAGCAAGTTGCCTACCTCACGAGACGAGAAGGTGCCCTGTAGCGCGACAGATTGCACACCAAGCATTTACGACGAACCGTCTATTCTCCCGAACCATCAACCTCCAAATTCATCAATTTTGAGACAATGATGCCCATCGATGAACTGGGGGGACTTACTGTAGAGGATGGATTTCGTCATCCTGCAAGGCCCAAAGAATAAACGACCCGGCCCATTAGTCATGACAGCAGCTCAACTTAACGGCTCGGTGCATCGATGCCTCAACGCGACTCGAGGGTACTTTTGGTCGATCAAGTCGTCGAGGGAACGTGTTCGGCTCAACGGCTGCTATCATCAACGACAATCTTTTGGCCCAACGAGTTGAAGGCCCACAATATGCGAACTAGGTCACGGGGAGGCGTCAAAGCAACTATATAAGGAAAAGGGGGTGCAACGTAAAGAGCATCCAAAAATAGACAGACTAACTAAGGCGACTAGATTAGGGTTTTCCCCTTTACTCTATCTCGCTGTGTAATAGTTTTCCGGGAAGCTCTCCGAGCTCCGGCTTCTTGTTTTGCCTCGCATCTCTCCCTTTTTGTAACCGACTGAACGCTTTTCCGACCATTAATAAGACGTCTTTGCTAAACCCACGTTTCATTTTCTTATTACCGTTTCTCGATCAAACAGTTATAATGGCTGTCGAAGAGATGAGTGTTACTTTCTTTCAAGCCACGAAACATAGGTGATTGTATACGAGAATCTACTTTCTTGAGAATGATCAAGGAATATATAACCTATACGGCTATACATTAGATCGGAGAAGAAAAAATATAATCCGTTAGACGAAACCTGATTCACAAGAAAACCCCTCGCCAAAAGGAGATAAACCACTATGGCTTCATGAATGAACTCTCCAACCCACCTTCTTCACATTCCTCTCTTTCTCTCCTAGACTATAAGACAGCTCTCTCATTTTTCTACGATATCGTATTCGTTCAAGCAAGCATCATCAACATTCAACAAAGAAAAGAAGAAGAAGAAAATGTCGGATTGGGGATGCTAGTGACGGTGATACTCACGCCATGACTTCTGTTTCAGCTGCCTGGACGACAAAGATACGTTGAGTTTGGTAATTTTAAGACAAGTGCTGTCTCTGTTATGGTCCATTCTCTTCTCTACTTCTCCCTTTTCTATATACATCTGTTCCCGTGAACATGTTAATTCATCACTTCCAAGAATGTTTTTAACGGAATGAAACGTAACATAAAATATTAAATTAAATAAGGGTTTAAGTCAAAATAAAATGCTGAAATACAAACGACGATCATTTTAATCAAACTCTTCTTCCGACACGTCAATATCTGAATTTTCATCTTGAATCTGAAATCGGTATACCTCGATTGGTAATCGATTTCGATGGTAGATTATCAGAGAGGCGAGTTTGAGAACATATCAAAGATGTATATTGAATAAAAGTCGAAGTTTTGATGAAGAAGAAAGCAAGAACAAGTCGTATGAAAACCCTAGTTCTAGATTGCTCTGATTGTATGTGTGTGTCTCTCCTTTGCTTCAATCATCCCCCTTTATATATACACCAGCTTAATGCCTAAAGTCGGTTTTAGGTCTTATGGTCCGACTTTCGATCTTGCTCTTGGACCGAGATCTTGTCTAAATGGACCTATGCCGGGTAGATGTAATATATCACCAACAATAAGTTCTCACCCCAGTTCATCGAAATACCGTTTAATTACTGCTTTTCGGTGAATTTCTACGAATGGGTTTGTTTGAGACGTGATCTCGGCTGAGTATCTTCTCGGTGGCCACCGATATGTTGATTTGTTGGTACCTTTTCCACATGAATCGCCTTTACAGCATGTCATCGTCTTTTTGTTCCATTTCCAAGCGCGTGGAATCCAAACGTTCTCGTTTTAAGTAAATATCTTCTTGAATAACGGAGCTAGTGGGACATGTGTCTCATTTATAGGTTTCATAGACATAATCATGGCGACTGCTCGTCTTCTGCGCCGAGTTTTCTATAAAAACTTATTTTGGATTCTCACTTCTTCATTTCTCTCATCTGCTGCTTAAAGGTATTTCCCTTCTCCCTTGTCTCTTCTTTCTCTCTCTAGTTTTTATACTTTCGATTAGAATGTCTCCCATCCGCCACTGTTCTTTGAAGGACAAAGCGATTGCCACCGCATCGGACTCTGAAAATTCGGACTCTCTGTTGATTAGGAGGCCGAGGACGATAATGCTCGGAGGGATGGAGGATCCGAGGTCTCCGACAGGTGATGACTTGGCTGAGCTGAACGATAACGAACATAGTGTCGTTCATTTCAGTATGGAGCTGGAGAACCGAGAAACGAGTGGCCATGCGTATCTTGATGAAGTAGAATGTGAAGCTGAAAATAGATCGGCGCAGACGACCAATTCTGCTGAAGAAGCCGTCTTGGTTGATAAAGAGAGAATCCATCCAAAAAAAAGATGGATTTCAGATTGGCCAACTTCCTCTCGATGAGATGGACGGGAATCGATTTTGAATTTGCGGAGGAAATCGATCCCGAGAAGGAGCGTCTTCTTAGTGCCAGGAAGAACCTGAAGTGGGAGAATCATTTTCCTACGCGGGAGAACCTGAAGTGGGAGAATCATTTTCCTACGCGGTCTTCCTTTAAGAGTGTTAGGAAGCTCTTCTTTCAAACCGATCCTTCTGCTGGGTTCTTGTTCCTTATCCCCGCTTCTCATCAAAGACCATGGACCCCTCCCGTTGGATAAGCCTGTGTATACGAGTCGTGGTTCAACAACTGCCGACTTTGGTGGCCTCTTCCTGAGTTTCTGACCACCTACTGCTCTCGACGGAAGATTGCTCTTGGTCAGTATACAACAAACATGACCAGGATTATGGTAGCGCTAACGGTTTTGGCTGCCAAGTTGGGCATAAAGATGCCGGTCCATCTATTTGAGGAGCTCACAACACCGAGCATTACTGCAAAGACCGGGTTCTTATATGGGAAGATGGTCCCCAAGTATAACGTGATCACCGGGAAGCCGACAAAAGTAAATTTCTAGAATAGATCGTATTTCTATGTGAAAATCAACGAGGCATCCTTCGAAGATCCTTCAGTGATCCTGAACGGATTAATGCTAACATCGGTATGATCTAGAATCTTTAGTTGTAGCAATTTACTGATGTATTTCATCTGTATTTCATCGGAAAGTGGACTCAAGGCGGTTCCGATTCCTTCCAGGAGCAAGTCGAAGCTATCAGGACGCGAAGTCACCAACATTGGCCTGATATCATCGAGGCTTGCATTCAAGCCGCCTTGAACAGAATTAACCGAGGTAAATACGTGCATTTCAGCAGCTATCTTCGAAGATCCTTCAGTGATCCTGAACGGATACTTTAATGCTAACATCGGTATGATCTCAAATCTTTAGCTGTAGCAATCTACTGATGTATTTCATCTGTATTTCATCGGAAAGTAGGCTCAAGGCGGTTCCGATTCCTTCCAGGAGCAAGTCGAAGCTATCAGGACACTAAGACACCAGCATTTGCCTGATATCAGTGAGGCTCGCATTCAAGCCGCCTTGAACAGAATTAACCTAGGTAAATACGTGCATTTCAGCAGCTATCTTTTTTTTACTTCTTATTCTTGACCGACTTTGTTTCTACGTACAGATGAAACCGCAGTCGAGACTCTCTCCTCTCATATTCGAAAAAAGAAGATGGGAAAACTGAACCTTGCATCCTTCCCTTCCAATGCTTCCTCGATAGGGACTCCCTCCCATGGTCAAGAGGGATCCTCTGATGGGGACAGACTTGCAAAAAAGAGGAGGACCACTCAGTCAGACGAAGGGGCTCTGAATGTCAGCCCTCGCCCTTCTCCCTCCCCTGAACGGCCGACAAGAGAACATCTCGGTGACGAGGTGGTAAGTCAAGATCTTTCTTTTCTTCCCGCCGAGCCATCTCCCATGAGGAATTCCCCACTTGACATGGTCGTAACTACCGAGGAACCTCAAGGCGAGCATCTAGGGGATCCTTCACTGGAAGGAGAGCTCCCTGAGGAAGATCTTTGAGAGGAAGAGCTTCAAGGGCTTGATCCTGCTTCCCGAGGCGACGAGGTGGTGGAGTATCCCCACATCATCGATTTTCACTACCAGCATACCGAGTTACCTTTTTTCGGGGACCACGAGGCGCCAGCATGCTTGTTCCGCCAGATCAAGCTTAAATCGAAGGGGATGCCGGAACTGGACGAGCTTTCTCAACGCGGTCGATACCAAGAAATGACTTGAACTGGTGCCATCGTAAGTATCATATTTTCACTAGTTCCTTCCTGTTTGTTCGCCTGACTTATTATTTAATCTTTTTTATTAGTTCTTTGGGAATGCCAATCTCATGGTGAGGGATTATGAGGTAAAGATCAAAACGCAGGAAGAAAAATTGGCAGAGAAGAGCAGGTCCCTAAAGAGGAAGAATAAGGAGAACGCTGAGCTGAAAGGCAAATGTGGCGTGTATGAAGATCAAGTCGGTCAACTAGTGGCTGAAAAAGATAAAGCCATGGAGATGGCCGAGATAGAAAAATCTCGGAGGGAGCTTCTTTCAAGGAGTTGGAAGAACTGAAGGCACAGAAGGAGGTTCTCGGTTCCCGTCTTCGGAGGTTGGAACAGGAGAAAGTTGAGGCAGACTCCAAGTTCGAGACGACAACCAAGAGGTTGAGGGAGTCTCGGGAGCATGAAGTGAGGAAGGAGAGGTTGCGCGTCGAGGATGGCTTAAGACAGCAGGTGATGCCTGTTTACGAGAAGGTACGCCAATATCTAGAGGAACAACCCGTGATCCAAAGAAAGATGGTTTTGTACTCCCAAGACAAGGAGACCAGAGAAGGCCTCGAGAAGATCCAGATTCTGAGTGTGTCTATGGATGAGGCGCTCAAACAACTGAGGGCCGATGAAAAATCGTTACTCCATCGAGCTGAATGAAATGGAGGTCATAGAAGCCTCCATGATCAACCTCCAGCTGATCAATCTTGATGAGCATGGTTACAACCTGACAGTCTTCTCTCCTCAAGACATTGAAGACCTCCACCACTCCGACTAACTTTATGCTCTGTTGTTCCTCTTCTTTCTTTTCTTTTTATTTTAGAAACTCTCGCCTTTTTCATGGGATTTTGTAAAACTTCTTTACCGAGTATGGCTAGTGTTTTTGTTTTTATGGATATCTCCTATCTTGAGTGCTTATCATTTTTGCAAAGTTAATTGAAAACGACGACATCCAAGTAAGAAGATATTTCAAAATATTATCTACGGGTTTTAAACCGACATATATTGTGTGATATCAGGTTCATACCGAGTATTTCGTCGAGGCTAAACTCGGACGTGTAAGTTTTGCCGAGAAGACAAATAGGACTGCATCTCGTCAGATGAGCCGACATCGCTTAACTCGAACAAAATAGGAAGAAGCGTACTCACTTAATTTTAAGTTTTCGAGCAGGCTTTCCTTTATCGTTTACTGTGATGTCGCGTTTCATCATTCAACTTTTTATTCTCTAAGTGTTTGATCATAACATAGAGTGAGTAAATCCATTCGACATATTGTCTACTATGGTTTACTACCAACTTCTCGAACCGTCAAGTGATTCATTTGTTTCAAAGTCCGAGTTGGAATTGAAAGTATTTTTTATTTTATATATATATATATATTTTTTTTTTTTTTGTGACTGAATCCGGTTAAAGGCTGCCTACGGACCCGAGATGGGATCAAGTCACTCATAGTTTTCTTTTTTTAGGCGCTGAGGTACCTCTTCAAGTTGACCAAGTTCCAGGACCTCGGGATTGGTTCACCAGAAGATGTTTCAAGTCGGTAAACTCCAGGTTTGACTACGTGTATTATCTTGTAGGGCCCTTCCCAGTTGGTGTCGAGTTTACCTGCTCTCCACTCCTTGGTATTTTCGAAGACCTTTCAAAGGATAAGATCACCGAGTTGTAGAGGGCGAGACTTGACTTTTTGTTGTAATAGGACTCAGTGAGATGTTGGAAATTCTGAATCCGTAGTAAAGTTTGATCTCGTCGTTCTTTGAGTTCATCAAGGGTGTTGATCATCATTTCATAATTAAGATAACCGTGTTGAGGCATCTTCAATATGCTGAGACTGGTTACATTGACCTCGGCGGGAGCCATTGATTTGACCCCGTAAGCTAATGAAAACGGTGTTCATCATGTGGCACTACGAGGTGTAGTTTGATGAGACCAAAGTACTCCATCCAACTCGTCAGCCCAATGCCCCTTCTTGAGATCTAGTCTTTTCTTGATCCCGTCATGATAACTTTGTTTGTTGCCTCGGCTTGGCCATCCCCTTGTGGGTATCTAGGAGTTGAGAAGCTCAGGTGAATCCTCCATTTGTCATAAGGTAACTGGGACCCATTATCGGTGTCTATCTCATAAGGTAATCCATGCCGACATATGATGTACTTCCAAACAAAACTCTGTACTTCGTTCTCGGTGATCTGGACATAAGCTTTGGCTTCAATCCACTTGGTGAAATAATCGGTCAAGACGTGAAAAAAACGCCTTTGTCTTGAGCTGGGTAAAGGACCAACTATATCCATTGCCCATTGCATGAATGGATATGGTGCCATAGACGTTTTCAGCAGCTAGGTATGTTGGGCGCATGTCATTAGCATTTCTCGCACTGTGACGCGTACTCTTTGCAGCCAGTGACCATGGTGGGCCAGTAATGACCCAGAGACATTAGTTTCAATGCAAGATCTCTGCCACCGCTGTGATTGCCTCCTTCTCCTTCATGGGTTTCGATCATGACGAGCTCTGCTTCCTCCTTTCCAACACAGGTAAGGAGTACCTTGTTTGCGGTACAACGGTGTAACTTACCGTCTAGAGACACATAATTGGAGCTTTTCGCCTTGAGTCGATGAGATTCCCACTTGTCTTCCGGAAGTATTCATTTGTTGAGGTAGTTGAGAAAAGGTGTTCGCCAATCTGCTTTGTCCGCTGTTAGGGAGGTGATCTCGTCGCTACTAGTGGAAATGGCAAGGATATTATTGTTTCCTGGGAGCGTGATACTCAGTTTTTCCACTGTATGGATCGGAATCGTCCTTCGGATTTTATCTCGTTGATTCCTTCCTAATGCGGCCAGTGCGTCTGCAAAAGAGTTGTCTTTTCTAGGGACCTTGGTGAGTTCGAAGAAATCAAACTCTGCAGCTAGGCTTTTGACTACACTGAGATAGGCGTCCATTCTTACGTTTATGGCTTCGTAGTCTCCGCTGTACTGACTGGCGATGAGTTGTGAGTCGCAAAATGCCTTAATCGCTTTGCTCCAACCACTTTTGCCAAACGGACGCCGCAAAGCCAAGTTGGAAGGACTGTTTAATGAGCTCCTAGATAGGCGATGAGAGGTGAACGCCTATTCTTGATCCTTTATTAGAAGATGCTCTATCAAAGTGCAAGATCCAACTCTTCATTGGGTGTCGAGTTCCGCTGCTTGGTCTGGAGGGATTTCGACCAGAAAGTCAGCCAAGACTTGAGCCTTGATTGCTGGCCTCCTTTTGTAGGAGATGTCACACTCGCCGAGTTTGATTGCCCACTTGGAGAGTTTCCAGACTGGTTAGCGTTTTGTAATATGGTCCGCAGGGATAAGTCGGTGAGGACGACGTTTGAACGGGATTGGAAGTAGGGGCGTAGTTTCCTGGCTGATGTGATGACGGCGAGAGCCATCCTTTCGAGGGTGGGGTACCTAGTCTCGACTTCGGTTAATCGCTTGCTAGCATAGAAGATGGGGTGTTGTTCACCTCGGTCTTCCTTGATTAGCACAGTGCTAACGGCCGATGGAGAGACCGCGACATAAATATATAATGTGTCGTCTGCGTCTGGTTTTGCCAATACCGGCGATGTTGTCAAGTATTGCTTCAATGCGGAGAATGCCTTTTCACATGCTTTGTCCCACAATAATCTCTTGTTTCCTCGCAGCAACTCATAGAACGGGAGAAACTTGTCCGTGGATCGCGAGATAAATTTGTTGAGGGCCACGACTCGTCCTGTGAGGCGCTGGATTTCCCAAGAAGTCTTAGGATTGGGCAAGTCTAAAACCGCAGAGGTCTGTTTAAGATTTGCTTCGATTCTTTGCTGCGTCACGATGTAACCAAGGAATTCGCCAGAAATAACTCCGAAGGTGGACTTTGTCGGGTTAAGTTTCATCTTGTACTTGTTGAGGGTGTCGAAGCATTCAGAGAGGGGTCGGATATGGTCTTTGGCGAAGAGCGACTTGACAAGCATGTCATCGATATAAACCTCCATGGTAATTCCTAATTTATTGGTGAACATCTTGTTGACGAGACGCTGGTAGGTTGCTCCTGCAGTTTTGAGTCCGAACGGCATTACTCGATAAAAATACGTTCCGCGATCCGTAATGAACGAAGTTTTCTCTCGATCATCTGGATGCATCAAATTTATTGTAGCCAGAGAAGGCGTCCATGAAGGAGAGCAGTTCGTTCCCAGCCGTGGACTCAACCATTTGATCAATGTGAGGTAAGGGAAAACGGTCTTTCACGCAAGCCTTGTTTAGATCGGTGAAGTCGATGCATACTCTCCACTTTTCGTTCTTCTTTTTGATGACAACTAGATTGGCTAGCCAGTCTGGATATTTGACTTTGACAATGGATCCGGCTTTGAGAAGTCTATTGACCTCGTCGTTTACGGCCTTGGCTCTTTCGGGACCCAGGTTACGCCGTTTCTGCTTGATCGGTTTGTACGTCGGGTTGATGTTTAGTCGGTGGGCTGTGATAGTCGGGTCGATACCAGGCATATCAGCAGTCGTCCAAGCGAAAGTTGACTTGTTCGCGCAGAGGAACACGGTTAGTTCTGTTGTCAAGTCATTGATGAGTTTGGAGCCTATACTGATGGTTCTCTCTGGATTCTCTGCATCAATACCGATTTGGATCGTTTCCTCTTTCTGCGGTGACAATTTCTTTTCTGGTTCGACGAGGAAGGTGACTTGCTGATTTTTGAAGTCGGAGATCAGCATGTTTCTCGCAAGGCGCTGATTCCCTTTGAACGTGAAGATGGTTCCTTCTGTGGTAGGAAATTTGACGCATTGGTGGTACGTTGATGATCCGTTGAATCCGGTAAGTGCCCTCGACGAGGGTTTGATGTCTTTGAGATCCACCATCATTTTTATCAAGGTCTGTTGGAAGATGAGGTCGACTGAGCTCCCGGTGTCGATAAGGACACGAGTGACCTCGCAAGTACCAATTTGTAGCTCGACTAGCAGGGGATCATTATGTGGCTGGTCTACATCGGGTAGGTCGCTATCCGAGAACGTGATTGGTGCTTCTCCCTCGCGCTTAGTCGGCCATCGCTGAGCAGTCACTGCTTTGCGTTGATACTCCTTTATTGCCTTCACGGAATCATTGCATAGGGGTGAACCACCGAGAATGATATTAACCCGTCGGAAAATGCTGGGATGTTTATAAGATAACGATTTCTGAAGATCAGGGGCTACTGCGTTTGTATTGGGGGTAAGTTTCTGACGGAGGTCGTCCTCCGAGAGGTTTGTTTTTTCTTATGAAGGAGAGTATCTCGCATTTCGGTCGTCGAGCATTTGTGATGGAGGCGGTCGTGGAGGTCTCCCCCTTCTCTCAGAGATATCGGTTGCTATTATCTTTGGAAGATGAAGATGTCGATGGATGCGCCGAGATGAGGTTGATTCATCGAGCGACTTGCGGTCTCTCGTCCTTGGTATCGGTATCGTCGCGTCATGATCGTCTAGGTGAACTGCTTGGCTAGGCTCCTGCGTTTTGATGTTCGTTTGTCGATTTTTGGTCCTGCTGCCTTTCTTTTAGTGGATTTGGCTTTTGGTGCGTCAAGCGTGACGATTCCGCTTTTGAATGCCTAGTATAAGACTTCTGCGAGCTGCTTGCATTCCTTCTTATCGTGGCCCTTGGTCTTGTGATAAGTACATAACTTTGTTTCGTCGTACGACAAATGTTTCCCTTCTAGAGTTCTGTCCAACACATTCCACAGTCGTTCAGTTGGTGTTGCGGCGGAAGTGGCTCCTACTTCTTCGGTTGCTGAGTAGACCTTGCCTTTCTTATCGTAAGGCTGATGCTGGCGAGGTTCCTGGTAAGTAGTCGTCGCCTTTGGTGTTAACTGGAGTTTTAGCGCGTTTTGCTTCGCTGTATAGTCCGCGTAGTCCTCCTCCATCCGGATGAAGCAGTTTGCTCTATGAAGGGCTTCTTCAAGGGTGATGGTACTATTTGTGTAGAGATCGTATTGAAAGGATGATCTTATCAACAGCGCGTTGCGTAGTGCTTCCACTGCAGTTTTGTCTAGGACATCAACCTTGGAGACTAGGTTCTTGAACATTTATATGAAGTCTTGGAGAGACTCTTTTTGACACTGGGATATCTGCAATAGATCGGTTGTTGAGGCTCCCTGTCGAATAGACATGGAATAGTGCTTCAGGAACTTGGTAGAGAGTTCTTTGAAAGTGTCGATCGAGTTCTCTGATAAGCGAGAGAACCAAGTGAGAGCAGGCCCAGTCAAGTTCTCAATGAAGAGTTGACAATAACCGGCAACTCTTTCCTCTTCGGTGAAGTGAGCTCGGCCCATGGCGATGTTGAAACTGGTCATGTGGTCGCTAGGGCTGTAGTCGCCGCGAAAAGATGGGATCATGAGTTTATCCTGGTGTCGAACTCGGACATCGGTAATCTTCTTGGTGAAAGGAGTTTTTTGAGTCGCCTCCAAGACTCGATCGATTTTTGGTGCAAAGCTTGTGGCTTGATGGATCTGAGACGACATGTCTTGAATCGTCCCTCGAAGGCGAAGGAGTTCTTCATTAGTTGCTTGATCAGCTGCCTGATTTCGCGCTGTAGTTTGAAACAAACGTCGTGTGGCTGTTTCAGGATCTTGATCGTCCGGTTGCATAAGCGGTATGCACGCGGTGGCGATTACGTCTAAACGTTCTTGTGTTGCCTTGTTTGCGGCGTCTTGTTGATCGAGGCGCTGCCATGGTGGCTAGAGATGCTAAGACGGTGTTGAGGTCGAGTGGTTGTTGACCTGTTTGATTCGTCGAAGATCCCGTCATCGTTTTGATCGTTGTTCTTGATAGCTACTATCTAAAATCTCCACAGTCGGCGCCAATTGTTGAATCTGAAATCGGTATACCTCGATTGGTAATCAATTTCGAAGGTAGGTTATCAGAGAG
This sequence comes from Sinapis alba, assembly GCA_012274485.2. Taxonomy (NCBI): domain Eukaryota; kingdom Viridiplantae; phylum Streptophyta; class Magnoliopsida; order Brassicales; family Brassicaceae; genus Sinapis; species Sinapis alba. The sequence continues at coordinate 812,581 of MU105617.1, read as the reverse complement.
GCGAATTTGAGAACAGATCAAAGATGTATATTGAATAAAAGTCGAAGGTTTGATGAAGAACAAAGCAATAACAAGTTGTATGATAACCCTAGTTCTAGATTGCTCTGATTTTATGTGTGTGTCTCTCCTTTGCTCCAGACCTTCCCCTTTATATATACACCAGCTTAATGCCTAAAGTCGGTTTTAGGTCTTATGGGACGACTTTCGATCTTGCTCTTGGGCCGAGATCTTGTCTAAATAGGCCTATGCCGGGTAGATGTAATTTATCTCCATCATTCATCATCTGATCCAGATTGATTATTATCACTCACATCATCAAGGTACTCTGCTTGGCCATGTAGATTTGTTAACGTCTCGACTTGCACATAATCAACATTCATAACCGGAGAATCATTTTCAGACTGCATTGCAGTAAAATCTAAGTTCCCATTAACCAAAATTCTTCCTCTTGGTTGTATCACTATTGCTGCTTCCCATTGTTGATCTCTTTTCCCAGTTACTCGCGGATACGGAACATAACATACTTGATCTGCTTGTGAAGCCAAAATAAAAAGATCATATTTTCCATAGCGCTTTGTGACATTAACATCAATGATGCCTGACATGTTTTTCCGGATGCCTCTTCCACTGGTTGAGTCATACCAGTCACAAAAGAAAACCACAACTTTCAGATCAACAGGTCCAGGATAGTGGAGTTCTAAAATCTCTCTTAGTATTCCATAAAAATCAGGCTAATCATTCGATCCACAAGATGATATACCTTTTATACAAACTCCATAGTTGGCAGTTTTTTTTTCTTTCCCATGATCATATGTGTGAAATATGTAACCTCGAGAAAAATAAATTGGCCATGAAGTTACTTTTACCATTGGACCATGAGCAAGTGATTGCAACCATTCCGGGTATGATTTAGCAATACAGTTATCATCCACCTGTTTTCACCAATAAATACAAAACTCTTTAGATAAAATAAAACTTTAGCATTTTTTTTTTAAAACTACTTATTTCTTACATGTTTTTGCAACCACTTTGCGAATTCTTTTTCTTTAAGCGTGATTAGATCATCATCACTTATACCCGGATGACCAGCAATCATGATCTCATCAAACAGCCTGTATAAGGATCCCTTTTAGAAAGACTAATTTTTAGGAAATTACTCTTGTTCAAATGTAAGCAAATGTAGATCTTACATACCTTTCAAATGGTCTTAATTGTTCGCAATTTAGCAGAACATATGTGTGTGCATGATGGTAATCTTTTGTTTGAAGCCATATATCCTTTGCTTTACTGCTGCTTCTGCCACGTTGGGAAAACATATCTAGAATATCACCAAGTTGGTGTGTATATTTATCATCACCTCCTTCATAATGCCAAGCTTCTGTATGGCCCTTTGTTTTGATATGCGACTCAAAATAATAAAAACAAAATGTTGAAATTTCTTTCATTCGCGTATTGTTCCACGATTGAGCCTTCTACTTTAGCTTTATTTTAACTTTTTTTTTTGAGGTGGTACATATAACGCTCGAAAAGATACATCCATCTAAATTTCACTAGTCTTCCAAGTTGAGCTTTATGTGACAAATGAGTAAATGCTCCATAACATTAAAAAAAAATGAAGGAGGAAATATCTTTTCAAGATTGCAGAGAACCATAGCAATATTCTGATGAAACATCATAACCTCATCTTTATGTAAAGTCCTTGCACAAATATCCCGAAAAAATGAACTAACTCCTGCAAAAAAAAAAAGTCATTGTATTTTATAAATTGTTGTACAGACTTAGAAACAGTAGGAGCCTTAGAAACGTAAACTTTACACGGAATCTAGCTTTGCATGGAGATTAAACAAATACTTAATCATATCCAAAAGAGAATTAGAACTCTACTTCTCTTTTATTTTTTTTCAAACAAAAAAGTCTCCCTGTCCTCACTCACAAAAGTCAGTTTAATTATAGAACTAAAAGGAAGAAGAAGGTGACAGAGTCAAAAACCTGCCTTTGAAACAAACATCCGACAATAAAATAATGATAAAACTATAATATAACCAAAGAAAACGTAACTTGGAGTTCACATGCTCGACTAATAAACTACTGAAATGTCAGCTTAACATCGCTATCCTAATTATATATTTTACGAATGAAATCATCTTAGTTAGCTCCATTTGCTCGATCTAACAGTTTACAGAGATACTATCGTTCTTTTTTCATGTATGTAAATATAATAAAATAGTTCTATAGTTATCAGATAGAGCTTCATGTACAGACTTGTCCAAAAGTTCAGCAAATGCAACTGGAAGTAACCGTTACATAAAAACATGGCAGTCATGGCTTTTCATTCTAGTTAACTTTCTTCCTGCAAGATCAACGCACCCGGATATACTTGAAGCATATCCATCTGAAAACTTAACATCTTCTTTCAGCCATTGTAAAATGGATTTTTTTCTCATCAGCTTGTAAACTGAAAATCAGGACAGGAGCCTTTCCATCAGATGTTAAATGCAACTCTTTCCAATTATAATACTCTTTCAAATCAAGTCGCGATTTAATATCATCTTTTGACTTTTCTTGCACATCAATAAGGTATTGATGATATTATCCCCAAATTTTTTTTTGATGTGCATTACATCAAGATTGTGTCGAAGTTTATGATATTTCCAGTAAGGTAACTCCCAAAAAATGCTCTGCTTATGCCAGTTGTGAGTATCACCATATCCTTGTATTCATCCATGATTTCCTCCACAATCAACTGTTCTGGGCAAACCGTTGACATGTCTCTGCCAAAGTTCTGCTCCTGTTAGCAACTGAGGGGGCTTACCAGTCTCAGCCCTTCCTCTTTTAAAGCTTTTCTTGTTTCGCCGATAACTATAATTTAATGGGAGAAAACACCGATGACAATCAAACCAACTTGTTTTTCCACCATTCTTCAACTGAAATGCATTTTTCTCATCCATACAATAGAGACAAGCTAACCGACCATGAGTTGCCCATCCAGAAATCATACCATAAGCAGGGAAGTCGCTTATCGTCCACATTAATAGAGCTTTTAATAAGAAGTTTTGTTTGGTAGAAATATCAAATGCTTGAACGCCGTTATACCACAAATCTTTCAACTCATCTATTAATGGCTGAAGAAAAATATCAAGACTTCTCTTAGGATGGTTAGGGCCGGGGACTAAAACTGTCAAGAACATGTATTGTTGTTTCATGCACATCTCTGGAGGCAGATTATACGGAGTCATTATAACAGACCATAATGAATAATTATGTCCTGACATACCAAATGGATTAAAATCATCTTTGCATAACCCAAGATAAATATTTCTTGTCTCTTTTGCAAAATCAGGGAATACCTCGTTAAAGTGTTTCTATGCTTCTCCATCTGATGGATGAGACATTTCCTTGTCCCTAGTCAAGTGCTCGGCATGCCATCTCATGTGTACTGCAGTACTTCTCGACTGATGTAATCTTTTCAGTCTATCAGATATCGGCAGATAGAACATTTGGCGATATGCAACTCTTTTCCTTCCAAGCTTTTTAGTAGGACAAAATCTATCTTTTTGCAGAATCGACATCTTTCTTCATTTTCAGCATCTTTCCAAAAAAGCATGCAATTATCTTGACATACATCAATTTTGTGGTATGGCAACCCCAATGACTGCAAAAGCTTCTTCGCATCATAGTAAGAATCCAAATAAATGTTACCTTCTGGCAGATATTCTTTCACCATTTGTGAAATTGAGTTCATACAGTTCTGAGGAAGATTATAATCTGTCTTTAGATTCATCAACCGAGCTGCCAAAGATAATTGTGTAAGGACTTTTGGACACCCATCATATATTGGATGCTTAGCAGCCTCCAAAATATTATAAAACTTTTTTGCCTCGTGGTTAGGTTCTTCTTCCATGTTCTGAACATATACATCTGAAACCATTTGCACATAAGGATTCTCTTGCTCTGTTTGAAAATCATCTGTCAAAGTTTCTCCAGCCACATGACTATTGTTGTTCAAAATATCATAATTTTCTCCATGAGAATCCAAACCCAGTAATTAAGCATAAAACCTTTGTTATATAGATGACTAGAGACTGTTGTTTCTCTGCTTAATTTTTCATTCTCACATTTAATACATGGACAAAAAAGTTTACCAGTCTCGATAAACAATGACTGATTCATAGCAAATTTCATGAAGATCTCTAAACCTTGACAAAATTCTTCCGAAACTTCATTAGTTGTTTGGTTGATTCGGTTACACATCCAATTTCTTGAAGAGAAAATATCACCACTTGAACTCATTATATAAATTTAGAGTTCACAAAACCATCTGGGAAGAGACGTGAAGATTTTGCAGCTATGGAAGAAAAAGAGAAGATTATGTTTTTTTTTGCGGTGAAATATTTTTATTATTGGGGATTTGTTACAAAATTATCTATTAACAAAGCTATAAAATTATTTGTATTTCAAAACTCACGTGTATGCATTTATGATAAGTGTTGATTAAAAAACAATTGTTCTTAACTAAGGTAAATAGATATCTTTTTTTTTGAAGCTTAATAACAGATTTCCTCATATTTAGGTCATCAAATATTTAATAGAACATTCACATGTTATTATTTTCTGCTTAATACAGTACATATTATCATTTTATTAATCATTGCGAAAAAAGGTAAGCATCGTTTTACATGATTCATATATTTGACTAAAAAAACTTATGTGATTAAGTTTAATAGCTAAGGTTATTATTGTTCTACCGACTCTTTACATGATTCATATATTTTTTTATTTTATTGTTCAATTCCATCTCATGTAAAAATTATAATATTTTGATATTTTATAATTTCTATGTTTCTATAAAATCATCATTTTTGTTAAAAATATTTTCAAAATAACCTCAATATTTTCTGTTAAAAATGTTGGTTAATCTAATGGTTAGAAACTTAAAATAGATCATGTTTGTTTTTTTATTAGTCATATGTATTATAAATATAAAATTTAATGATCGGTAGAAATTATATGATTTTATCATATCTTAAGGTTTATATGTTTAGTTTTTTTACGGCCTTAATATGTTTAGTTATGATTATCATTATTGCATGAAATTCTGGTTATATCACAGTAGGTATAATTGAATCTGTTTTTTTTTTCAATAAAAGTTCATGCGTACAATGGAAATTTGTAGTTTAAATCTGAACTTTTTATATGAATTATATTTTCTTGTCAACACTAAATCTTCATTTTATATGAATTTTCAAATCTGAACTTTATATAAATTATATGCATGTTTAGAATTGAGTTTTGGTCACTATTTCAGAGAAAATCATGTTTATATGTTTATTTGAAATTGAGAGAAAAACTTTTTTGAGTATGAAATATTTTTAATTACTCACGTGTTTTCATTGTAAATAAAATAGTCATAAAATGTGATGAGATTTTTTCATAACAGTTATGTGAAGGCATAATTTTAGGCATTTAAATCATAAAATTAGTAACATTTTGGTCGCATAATTTGTAGCAATATTTATGATAATTTTCTCGTATATAATTCATCATTATTTATGACATTATTTTGTTACTTAATACTCAGTCATAATATCATGACCAAATAGTTACCATTTTGTAACGTAATAGTTTGGTCAAAAGTTAGTTATCAATTCGTCACAATATTGTGACAAACTATTTTGACACGAAAATTAGTCACAATATCCACTTTTTTGTAGTAGATTTGCAAACAACCTTTTAAGAATGGTACTAAAATGTGGTTAGTCAATAATAAATCTTTGTCATAATCCCCTTTTGACTCAATAAAACTTTTTGAAAAACTTATATATATATATATGTAGTAAGTAAGACTCTAAACAAATCAAAAAGCATCAGTGAACCTTCCCCAGACTTAAATTACATTGTCCCTAGTGTAATCCGTCCCAAATTGGTTATGAAAAATTAAATCATAAGTAAATAGCTTAAGAGAGAAACTCGATACTTGATTCGAGATTTCATAAGAATTGGCTTTGTAAAATCTCATATTTCGTATTAAAAAAAAGAATAATCCACCGGATTGATCTCTGCAGATTCCATGAATCCATTTGATTCGGTTTCTCCCAAGGCTGGCATTCTTCACTAATCTCTTAGACAAAATCACAGAACTATTTGTATGTTCTTAATTAGAAATAAGGAATCCCAATCTTTGTTAACTTTATCATCCTCTTATTGTTTTAGAACTGGTCCATTTAATCATGTAAACTATCACAATCAATAAGAAAAGCCTCTAATTATAACTAAAAACTTGTCGGGCTCTTAAAAACAGCCATTCAAATTTCGAATTTTCATTCATTTTTACCTTTACTACTTATAATCAAACCTCTGTAATTAAATATTTACAAATTGATAACCTTAAATATCTTTTTCAAGTAAGTCACTCTTATTTAATAGATTAAAATAGAGAAAAATTTAATCTAGATCCATACACTAACCTTGTTTTGAATCCATTCAAAGAAGACTGCAAAACTTTTTATTACTTTATAATGTTATACTACATAGTTTTCGTTTTTATTGTTGGATAAAGTGTATAGACAAATAAAGTTTTTTCATTCTTTGTCTACGAATATCCACATTTTAATCCTAAAACTTCATAAATAGTTCAAACTGTATAGGAATAGTAATCAATTATATCTACAATCATTTGTAAAGGAACTATGTCTTCTCTGGTCCATTCAACGCGTGCAATTTCTTTTTTCGTTGATACATCCTGCAATTTTTACTTGAATTACTTATGTATTCGCCTGTTAAGTTAGTTCAATAGCTTTTTCATTGCTTTTCAAAAAGAAACGTGATTTTTTAATTGGCCAGCTATAAATTATGCAAGAATATTGGGATATGGATTGGAAAATTGGATAATAGCCATGTTGAATTTTCTATTGACACAATTAAGTTCTTTTTGAACATTCACCTGTAATTCTTCGACTCTTCAAGGTTGATCTTGAATTAATAATTTAGGAAATCCCATATAGATTATGATGTGAATGAGATTGATTCTTTTTGAATTTTAATACGTGCAACTCCCTCCACAACAAAGGATATTCTTATATTTTATGGACATAATTTTTAATACAATCAGTTTTTTTTAATCTTCTTCTACACCTTCATAATACTTTTTTCTTGGTTGTGCAAACCTAAAAGAATGATGATTTTGGGTTGTACCAAGTCTCAAACCAAGTGGATTTATTTTTTGTCCCATAGGCCTCCACTACTATATGTATCGTAACATATTAGATTTATGTTTTCAGTTCGGCATCCGTTTTTCATTAATATGTTTTTTGATAGAAGGATAAATTTTCCAATACAATATTTATATGATAAGTGGATCTTTTTATTGGGTAACTCCGTCCTTGTGCCCAAGGTTTTATTTTTTCACATTATTTCCTTGGTTAACTTCAGCTTTACTAATAACTAAATTGGTTTCTTTGAAACCCTTATTGTGACTAGCATTTGCTGCTGCAGAATAAGCTAATTTAAAAATGGGATAACATCCTCAATACGGCATAAGTTATAATATTATAAGTGCTTATTCGTAGGAACATCCACAGGTTTGATCAATAACTATGTGCTTTGTTGGAAGACATAGATATATATTGCCCTAAAGCATATAGAGAAGTATATTATATATTCTTTTTATCTTTATCATAAGGTTTACATCTCACTAAAAAAGTCTACATGCATAATTCATTTTTTATTCATTTAATTAATGACGAGATCTATTATCATTTTCTGCATCTCGTTGAAATTTTATAGTAGGTGAAAATTCTCTAAATTTATATCCTACTATAAGGTCGATTATATAAACATGTAAGTGCTCCCTTCGATTATGTATATCGATAGTATGTCCAATCATTGTGGGTATAATAGTAGGTGCCCGAGACCAAGTTATTATGTTTTCCTTTTCCGCCTTTGTATTAAGATTCTCTATTTTCTTAATAAATGTTTTGCTACAAAAGTATTTTTCTTAGTGAACCTGTCACAGTGAATTAACTCCTATTTTTTAAGACGAAAAAAGAAATTCTATTCTCTCCTATTTACTACAGCAATCGAAGAATCAAAGTCTTACTATATTTTTTCGTTTTTCTAGTTCTTCTTCCAAGGGTAAAATAACCATGGGGTTACGTTTTTTTTTTCCTACCAATTGGAGCCCTCCCTTCACCACTTCCATGGGGGTGGTCGACAGGGTTCATAACTACTCCTCTTACTATAGGACGTTTACTTAGCCAACATTTTGTTTCAGCTCTGCCCAAACTTTTCTGGTTTACCCCAACATTTCCCACGTGTTCGACTGTTGCTGAGCAGTTTCTGGACATCAAACGTACCTCTCCAGAAGGTAATTTTAAAGTAGCCAATTTCCCCTCTTTTGCAGTCAGTTTCTCTACAGAACTCGCTGATCTTGCTTATTTTCCACCCTTACCAACTGTGATTTCTATTTTACTTATGGCCATGCCTAAGAGCATATCAGTTGAATTAGATTCTTCTTTTTGATCAATCAAAACCCCTTCCCAAACTGTACAAACTTCTTCCAAAGCATATGGCTTTCTGGATGTAGATGATTATATCTATATGGATGGATCTTATATATATCGTAGAATTATTATATATATAGTAGAAGTACCACACGAGTAGATATATATGAATTAAAATCTTCCTAATAACTTATGTTATGATCTTCTCTATCATAAGTCATCTGGCTAATGTTCTTCATGTAGCATTCAGACCGAATGACTATGAAATTACGTCGATACTTCCACATATTATGGGTAACATAGGAGACATCTCTATTTTTCCCTGGGGAAATCATTAGAATTACAACTGATTAGCTTTCAGTTCACCTCTGACCATCAAATGAAATGGGAATAACCCGTCCTCCTCTCTTTGAAACAAAGGGTGCTTATGGTTCTGTTTGTGCTTGAAAAAGTTTTGTTTTCTCCATATTACTATCTCTAAAGTCTATAATTTTATATGAGGAATTACTGAAATCTATCACTTTCTGATTTTATGTTAGGAATTACTCTTCGATTTTATGTTGAAGTCTATCCTGCAGAGGTATTCAAATTGGATCAGTTATCAATTTCCAGGTTTTGTCGTAAACCTAATTGGTTACTTCCAATTAAAGCTATGACATTTCCCATTTTTATAGGAACTTATGTACCAGAAACAATGGTATCTCTAATTATAGCCCCTCGGGGATGTAAAATAAATCTCTCACCATCCCCATAGTGTAAGAGACAAATGTATGCATTTTGATTAGGGTTGTATTCTATGGTTACGATTCTACCATATATGTCTTTTGTATTTCGTCAAAAATCTATTTTACAGTATATACACTTATGGCCTCCCCGTATATGCCTTACGGTAATGATTCCTCTAGAATTACGACCTTTACCACAATGATGCTGCCTATAGATAAAATTATTTTGTGGATTGGATTTCACTTGACTAGTTACTGCTCCATTGAGGGTGCTCGGGGTAGAAGTTTTGTATAAATATATCGCCATGCTATTATGTATTTTTGATGTAAGTTATTTTCTTTCTAAGAGGTAGAATAGAATAATCCGGTTGAAGCATAATAATCAAACGTCAGTAATGCATTGTATGTTCCAGAATAAGTCCCATTCTTTTAACCTTTTATGTGGAGTTGATGATTATTCATAGAAATTACCTTGACACCAAAGAAGAGTTCGACCCAATTATTTATATCTTTCCTAGATGATCCCGATTCAACATTAAAAGTATTGTGATTTTTCTTAGTAACCAAATACTTTTGTCTGTAAATACTGCATATTTGATTCCATCCATAAATCGATTTTCTTCCCTATGAGTTCTAGTCTCAATAAGAATGTTGGTTCTTACTATTCATATGTTATAATATGAATATACCACACCAATTCGTTATGATGCAACCCGGTTCAGCAACAAACAAATCAAGCAAAGGCTTGGCTTATGGGTTTGGTTTTAAACGAGATGGGCATGAGGATGTACTGAAAATGTGTTTATGAACATGTGTCAGCCCAAAGAAAGAAGGGCCCAACATGAAAATGCAAGTCATGGTCGAATAATATATCAGTCTGACGGCAATTCAGAGACCATCAACCATACAAAAGAAAAAGGCCAGCGGAAGAGTTTTGCGATCACAACTTCTTAAGTTCGATCAAAAGTCTTAGTTTTTGATCTTTGGTCAAGTCCACAATATTTATGTAGTTTTTATTTGCAGGTTATTTGTTATTTAGCTTTGTTTGCACGATTAGTGTCCTATAAATAAGTTGTAATCTCCATTGAAATCAAATAAGAGTTGAGTGATTATTTTTGAAAACCTGTGAGAGAGATTCTCATGTTTTTTCCTCACGAACTTTTCGATCTTTGGTAGATTTCAAAATTAACCAGCTTATCAAGTAAATCACATCCTCATTTCTGGTGCCATTAATTATTTAGCTTTGTTTGCATGTTTAGTGTCATATAAATAAGTTGTAATCTCCATTGATAAAATAAGAGTTGAGTGATTATTTTTGGAAACCTGTGAGAGAGGTTCTAATGCTTGTTCCTCCGGGAACTTTTCGATCTTTGGTGGATTCTGAGATAAACCGGCTTATCACGTGTATTCCATCCTCATTTGTTGCGCCATTCTACTAACTTAAGGCTGCTCATTTGGTGTTTAAACAGTTCGTGTGTTGAGTTTAATATACTCCTCATTGGTTTTGCATCAGACTTCATCCAGAGGTTCCACCGCCTATCTTCTTGTTGGATCGTCAATATCATCAAGCATTAGGTTTAAAATACATCTTGTTGGATCTACACGAGCCTTAGAAGCTTAGATTTATCAATCACCAACCTTCGAGTGGCGATTCTCGGGAAGGATTTCATCACATTATATATAGATAATGACAAGATTTTATTGATATAAACCCCATTCCAATAGACTTTTTGGAGGGTCCCGTTGGCGTGCATCCAATAAGAATTGAACCTACGAATGCATCAATTATGAGTTGGGCGCTTTAACCATTCAGCTATGGATGCTTAGTGGGGATCCTCGTACATTGTGAATAACCAAATTCTGATATAAATGAAAACTTTAGGATAAATAAATGAAATTTTGGAGGAATCAATGAAAGAACATCAATTCAAATCCTGGATTTTTGAATTGAGAGAAATAGTGAGAGAGATCAATAATTCTAAATTCAGTGGGATGTTTCATTCATATTTTTTCCACCAAAACCGTTTTTAGAAAATTTAGGACCCTCAAATTTTTTAGTATCTTACTTTTACGCAATTAATACAACACAACAAGAAATTGATATTTCACAATCACAGGTGTTGTAGTATTTGTAGTAGCGGCCCTTCTATATTATATTAACAATCAAAATATGGACCAAAACTAAAATATCTATTTGAAAGGGCTTCTTCCTTCACATAAGAATTCCATTGGACACATAAATGATACATTAGAAGAATCTTATGGGTCTTTCAATATCAATGGGTTGATTATTTGGCTCTTGTATCTTACAAAAGGAAAAAAGATCCATGAGAGTTGTTTACGAAATCCGAAAGAGAGTACTCGGGTTCTCCTAATAAATAAAAAGTGTAACATGCCTGAATCTAACTAGAATTTGTGGTGTTGGAGGAACTGGATCGGAAAAAGAGGGATTTTGGTTGTAAGATATCTAATGAACTGAATCGGAAAAAGAGGGAAAATGAACTTCATCTTGAGAAACAAGCGGCATATTTCTTTGCAAATTTGTGCTCAATTTCATATTTGGCAATTCCACCAGATCTCTTCATTAGTTGGGGGAAGAATCCGCATAAATCAAACTTTTTCAGGAAAATATCGAGAGAATTGGATTTAGTTAGACAATGTGTGGCTGGTAAACAAGGATAATTTTTTTTAGCAAGTTATGAAATGTATCGTCAAATATTAAGTATAATTCTACACAGTATAGTTTCGTTCAAGTAACAAATTCTAGCAAATTGAACATAACTTATGATCAATTCATAGATCGTTTCGATTCCATTAGTAATGAGGATTAAGAATATCACTATCACACATTGATCAATCAAAGAGAGGTTCAACAACTAAAAGAAAGATCGAGTCTTTGGCATCCTTCCTTTATTCAAACGGGAGGAGAGAGATATAATAAGACCAATTCCATAAATAATTTTCTGGATATTCCTCAATGTCCCGGTTATTCACGAACGTGAAAAGCGAATGAATAACTATCTGTTCTGGAAGAAAGCAAAGATTATTTGAGGGATCCTACAAGAGCCATTTGTTCTTTTTCTCTGACAGATGGTCAAAACTTCATATGGGTTCGAATCCTACCGAGAGGTCCACTAGGGATAACAAAGTTGTTATAGAAAGAACAAGATGTTTTTTTTCCCTTCCAGGCGATCAGAAAATAAACAAATAGTTAATTTATTCAAGATAATAACATATTTACAAAATGTTGTCTTAATTCACCCTATTTCATCAGATATGAGATGTGATATGGTTCCAAAGTATGAACTGAATATTATTTGAGGGAGCCTACAAGAGCCATTTGTTCTTTTGGTTTGACAGATGGTCAAAACTTCATATGGGTTCGAATCCTACCGAGAGGTCCACTAGGGATAAAAAAGTTGTTATAGAAAGAACAAGATGTTTCTTTTTCCCTTCCAGGCGATCAGAAAATAAACAAATAGTTAATTTATTCAAGATAATTACATATTTACAAAATGTTGTCCTAATTCATCCTATTTCATCAGATATGGGTTGTGATATGGTTCCAAAGTATGAACTGAATATGGACAGTTCCTATAAGATTTCATTTTTTTTTTAAAAACATTTTTTATTTATTTCATATATTCCATAAACAAAAGAGGGGGGAGGGGGTACACATTACGCCATGATTTTTAGTCAGAAGAAAGATTTCAAGAAATGGCATATATATTCACTCTATCAATAACCGAGCCGGAAATGGTGTATCATAAGGGATTTTCTTTTTCTATTGATTCCTACTGATAGGATCAAATACTATTCTTGCAAGAGTCTTTTTCAACTCCAGGGATGAGTTGAAAAAATAAATCTTCATTGGTTATACCAACTATTTTTATGAAGAAAGTGAATCTTTTTATCGAACATTAGAAAAAATTCGGTTCGGATCTCATGCGAGAATTATTTTGAAGATCCAAAACGAAAATAGTTGTATTTGCTAACAGCAACATAATGGAGGCAATCAATTAATATAGATTGATACGAAATCTGATGCTACTCCAATTCCAATATAGTCCATATGGATACATAAGAAATGTACTGAATCGATCTTTTTAATGAAGAAACCTGAACGCAACTTCAAATATTAAATTCAAAAGGATATAATAGGAAATAATACTCTGAATTATAAAATTATAACGAAAGAAATGGTTTGATCCTCTTATTTTTCTTTCTTGAACTGAGAGATCAATAAGTCAGGATCCAAATGAATATAGATACAAATGGTCCGATGGGAGCAAGAATTTCCAGGAACATTTGAAACACTTGGTTTCAGAGCGGAATAGCCATTTTCAAGTAGCGTTAGGTCAATTATGTATTAATCAATACTCGATTGATTAGTCTAAGGTTATTGATAAAAAAGTTTTGTCTAAGTCACTTCGTTTCTTTTTGTCCAGATTACTTCCCTTTTTGTCTAACTCACTTCCTTTTTTATTTGTGAGTTTCAATAATATCTCCATTCATAGGTCTGAGACATCTCTGAATTGAAAGGTCCAAACGATCAACTCTGCAATCCGTTGTTAGAATAAATAGGTTTTCAAATCGTTCATTTTAAAAAATGGAAACACTTTTTATTGGATGATCATAATAGTTCTCAAAAATCAAAATTCTTGATCAATGGAATAACAATATCACCATTTTTGTTCAATAAGATACCAAATTGGATGATTGACTCATTCCATACTAGAAAAATTTGCATAAAATATTTTGATAACATGGATTCATATTTCTCAATCGTATCCCACGATCAAGACAATTTGATGAATCCCGTGAAAGCATTTTCAGAGAAGTTCATTGATACATAATTTTTCTAAAGAAAATCAACTTCGATTCTTGAGTAATCCACGTCACGTATGCTTCTATTGTAATAAAAAATCACTTTTTAATGTGGAAAAGACACGTCTCAATAATTCTGATTTTATGTATGGACAATTCCTCACTATCTTGTCCATTCACAACAAAACATTTTTTTCGTATGGTGGTTAAAAACATGCTTTTTGGAGAGAGATATTATTTCACCTTCGTCAATCAAGTCACATGTATCTAACATATTCATATCTAACGATTTTCCACATAGTGGTCATGCCCCAGTGATCGTGCCTCAGGCTTGAGCAAATCCGACAGAAACCATGAAGTTTTTAGTACCCCAAAACAATGATTGTCTCTTCCCCACTGTGAAATTACGTCGTAACCAAGACCACTAGAGACTTAAAAGCATGTAGAACCACTCTAACCTTCCCTTCATTAAGATCCATATCACCTTCCCCACGCAACTCTCCCAGTGCATCACCAGTACTTTTAAAAGTAGGTTCAGCCCAAAAATGCAAAGGAACACCAATAACCTGCACCCAAAAAGTTATCTTTGTGGGGTAATTCTCCTCCACAACTGGCTCCCATTGGACAATAGCCAGCATCCAATTATCAAAGTGAAAAGGCTCCTTCTTCATTAGCTCAACAATGTCCTCATCCTGCTCAAAATCAAATTGAAACCTTCTGAAACCAAGGTCTGCACCAACCACTATGTTTTCAACATTCCATATATTTGGAAGATGAAAAAGCAATGCCTTCATCTCTTGTTTGAATGGATTCATGCATCTCCTGGTCAGAGTTTTTTAGTAACCCGTAATAAGCACTGAATTACTAAACTTGGGTATCGTAATCTCCAAACCCACACATGGAGCCTGCACCATTTTCCCCCAGACTTCACCATCCATTGACTTTGTGACATGATGCTCACAATCAGAGAAAACACGAAAGAAAAGATATATTGATATGATGAGAAAACCCGGTACTATAAATGAACAAACTGCCATTTCCATCGCTATATATACACTTCAAAGCCATATTATTGACAAGCTCAAACTCGATACGATCTTTAAACCAAAATATCTCAAACTCAGCAATAAAATATTTACTTGAACCTTCACATGGATACTAAAACCCCTTCGTTGATACACTGTGATTACATAGAACCTAGACCATTCAAATGGAATATGAGTCCAGTTATTTCTGTAACCTATATCTTTCCAAGATTCGCAAAATCATAACTATGATACGGAACATCATTTTCCCTGCCCATGCATCTCATGGTCTAATCGATTATGGGTCTCTTAAGTCGCATATGCCCCTCTTGCTTTAATGACATTAGAATTGATGAAAATGCCCTCAATTTATTTATTTTTTAAGAGCCTAAATTGTGAATGTAGTTCAGGTTTCATGGAGCGGATCTGGTTATGGTTATTGCAGTCGGATAATTTTGGTTTGGTTGGAATCCAGTTTGGTCTTTATCAATTTTTTTTTTAAGTTTAAAAATTAATTAAAAGTGGAAAAGAAAAGAAACCAGAACTCGCAGCTCCTCCTCCACTCCTCTCTCTTGCAACTTCTCCTTCGCCGCCTTTTGTCGCCGTGGACCTATCATTTCCCGATGTCTAGCATTCCGTCGGGGCCGGTCGAGTTGCAGGTAAGTTGTGCTCTCTGCCTCGAGCTTTCTTTATAAAGTGGGCTTTAATTGATTTGTAATTGGAATCTAAGTAGGAGTATGCACACGGCATTTGTTTGTCCAGGGTTGATTTGTAAAGGAAATTGGTATATAATTCATTTCGGTGGTTGAATTGGAGTGGATAGGCAGTAGATTGGCACCTATATTGATTCGCACCGACAGCAATTCAATTTGTTCTTGTAATTGTAGTAAAAATGTATGACTCGGAACAACTGGTAGAACTATGGATAACTAGGAAAAACTCAAAACAACTGGTATAACTATGGAATTCTGTTGTCATGTTATTATGTTATTCCTTATTTTTGTCAAGATACAATGAACAAACACATCAGCATACCTTTTAAATTCAAATATCGCATGTATAGTGTAACTTTGAAGATATCAGTGGAGGATATAACTCTGTCAATGCTAGAAGATAGGATTTATAAGAAGCTTTCGTTGGATGAACGTAAGGATAAACTAGAATTGAGCTATATTCCGATGGTAGTAGGATGTGTGAAACCTTTAACTATTGTTGATGATGATTATATGTTTGTTTACCTAACTTCCACTAATAAAGAGAACCAAAGATGGCTTTTGTTGTGGAGACAAGTGGAAGATCAGAACAGCTAGACAAACTTTCGAGAGCGGGGAAAAGTTATGTTGGTGAGAACTACGAAGACTTGCAGCCATTGGAGGATGAAATTGGACCTAATGCCGTAACATTGTATGTAGGACACAAGAAGGGAAATAATGAGGTGATGGAGGGTAAGAATGATGATGATACAACACAAGATGATTGTATAGAGGCAGATACCTGTATAGATACGGATACCGTTGTGGAGACGGATACCACTGTTGAGAATGATACGGGTATGGAGACTGATACCGTTGTTCTAACCACTTATAAGTACACTGAACAGCCACCTGCTGTAGAATCTAGTAAGTATATAGAGGAATGGGGTGATGGTTTGAGTCTGAGTAAGTATGACGAATTGCCTAGTAAGTATGGGGTGATTGTTTGAGTCTGAGTAAGTATGACGATGGAGCTGCATTTAGTGAATGCTTTCATTATCTCACTAAAAAGTCGGATCATAGACGATAGGTGGTAAGATGTTTGTAAGATAATTGTAAATGGGGATTACAAGTAGCAAGGATTCCTGAGAGAAACTTTCTCGATTTAAAACTACACGAAGAAGCATACATGCTCTCTGACTAGTCAAAGTACAAGGAACCACAAGAGAAGAGGGTCAGCAAAACTAGTCACAACTTTTTTTGAATGAGGAATACCCAGAAGACTTGGAAACTCCAGTTCTGAAAGTTATTAAGGGTCTTGTTAAGTTCAAACTTGGTGTCATTATATCATACTCCACAGCGTTGCAAGGAAAAAATCAGGCAGTTTGTGATACATGTGGTAGTCCGTAAGACAGCTACAAGATGTTGTATTGCTATTTGTACATGTCAGAGCAAGTGAATCCAGGAACAAAAACCAGTGAGAAATTGGATGAGGCAGGTAAATTCAAGTACTTCTCCATAGCTTTGGGAGTTTGCATTGAAGGGTTTGCAGTCATGAGGAAAACGATAGTTGTGGATGCGACATGGCTGAAGAACGGATATGGTGGTTTTCTAATTTTCACCAAAGCTCAATATCCTAATCGTAACCATTATCCACTTGTGTTTGCAGTACTAGATGGAGAGAATCATGCTAGTTCGACTTGGTTTTTCGAGATGCTGAAAAGTGATACCAAACTCTTCTTAACTGGTTTTCATGAATGACAAAAATCAAAGCTTGATCATTGGTATAGCAAACATGTTTCCACATGCTCACCATGGTCATTGTTTATGGAATTTGAAGGAAAATGTGAAAGGGCATGCTTGTAACGTCAACGAATATGTAGTCGGGCTTAGATTCATGGAGTTGGGCAGGTATTACATGATGGTTGACTTTAACTCTGCTTATGAGTAATTTAAAAAGAGATATCCTTCAGCATACAAGTATGTGGAGGAGCATACTGAAAAAACAAATGGGCAAGGTTTTCATTTCACGTGAAAAGTACAAATTAGACACAAGAAACAGTGTGGAATCAATGAAAAATGTGTTTAATGAGGCAAGGATCCTTTATACAATTTATGGATACAATCATGAGGACATTCAATGATTGGCTTAATCAACATCGGAAGGATGCAGTTTCTGGATCAATCAATACCAAACATGTGCCTCTGGTGGAGAACCACTTGCATGCTCTATGGGTTAATGTGTGGGAACCGAAATTCACAGTGTCGATTTTCCGTAAATAAGGAAAGTTAGGAAAACCCTAAATTTCTAGAGGTCCCGGATTTCTGCGAGAAACACACAAAAACGAACAAGAGATAGACAACTGAATAAAGATTGAGAGTTGCACAAAGTCGTATTATTGATTGATAAGAATTGAGTTACATGATATCACCGAAAACTGGATGAATCGAGAACTATTAACAAAGAGAATCGTAGAACAGATGTGAACAAAACGTTCTAAGTATGGAACTTGCTAGTCTAGCCACCTAAGTTCTAAATTTGTCTAAGGTAACAGGAGTTCTCTAGGTCTAAATTTTTGGACCCCCTCGCGTCTTGTCCTTAGCTCCCCTTATATACTTCTTTTAGGTCGGTTGTCTCTTCCTTTTCTTCCCTTGGGCCGAGTCCATCATCTTGCGGAAATATTCCATTTTTCTTCGATATCCATGATTATCCTTAAAACTTCACACCTATCTGTTCCTGCAGATAAAAGATAAACCGTCATGCTAGCATTGGGCTTAATTTCATTAAAAACACAATTGAGCTTCTATCCGCATTTTGGACCTCTAAGGTCTGTTTTGCGACAAGCGTTTTTATGATTTTTAAGAAATCGCCATTGATACGATGTTGGTTTTCGTAGTTACAACCCAAATTAATCGTATGGTATTAGGCCCTATAGGTGTTTGGATAACTGTTGCCATTTTATAAGATTCACTTGAACTTAATACGACAAACAAGTCTTCGCAGTTCTGATCGTAAAGTTCCAAAGGTAACTCCAATTGAGACGAAGCAAGAGGCAATATGATCGAGACCCAGGAACGGGAGTTCCAGGAATGAAAATGCATGGTAAGGGATTGATCCGGGTTGCCAAGGGGCGGATTGAGTGTGCTGCCTACAACTCGCCATCATGCGAGTTGGATTGGTGGATCAAACTTGCCTGATGGTGAGTTTGATGAGGTGCATCCAACTCGCTATCAGGCGAGTAGGATTTGTCGATCCAACTCGCCTGAGGACGAGTTGGATGTGTTTTTTCCAACTCGCCATTAGGCGTGTTAGGTTGGTAATTTTAACTCGCCTGATGGCGAGTAGGATGTGGCTTGTCCAACTTGAAGCTATCCGCGTTCTAATGCGGTAGTTGCTCGGGGGTTTTCCTATCCAAGGCTTGTTTCAAAGCTGTTTTGAAGAAGCTTCTTTACAAAATACAATCATGGACGTTGATTTCAAGATTACCTTTTTCGACCCCAACAGTTATCCCCCCAGCTCGCAAGTTTTGCGTGCGAATCTTACGGGTATTGGATGTTGTTTAGTCGGAATCTACATCTAACAGTGATTTTTATTGAAATATTCTTTCTGATTATTTTATTGCGGAGGATCATCTTATTTTCTTATGAGTATTGGACTTCCATCCCTCATTCTCCTTACAACATCCTCTAGTCGAGTACGTCGGACTCTCCTGCTCCAAGAACTGTCCCAGCTCACATTGTCGAGTTTCTCTCCTTTCAGAGCGAGATGGAGCGTCAACTTGTAGAGAAGGCGGCTAGTCCGAAACATGTTGTTCCTGAGATCCTTCCTGCCCCAAAATATGTCATGCCTTCAACGTCCAAGACGCCGCCCACGCATGATGTCACAGCTGATGGAGGGATGACAACGGCAGTCGAGACTGCAGTTGAGGTTGCAGGCCAACCGTCTGGATCGTCCACGACTCCTATTCCTGTCGTTGAATCCGATTCAGCTCCCAAATCGATGCCTCCTCCTCCTGTCAAGATAGAAATTGAACTTGCCTTGCGTGCTCCCAGCGCCACTCCGACTGTTGCGTCGAAAGGTCGTAAAAGGCGATGCCCCAATCCTGATGCAGCCAAGAAGATGAAGTGCACTAAGAGCGCTGAGCTCGGTTCCTCATCGGCAGGAGCATCTGGTTCAGGCTTAATTCTACAGAATTGCGCTAAGGTTTCTGTAAAGAGAGTGTGTATGTTTTTGGTAACCCTTTTCTAAGTGTCGCCTTGTCTCGCAGTTTGTGTCTTTTGAAGGAGTTGTTGGAGTCGCAATATAAGTCATCCCTGTTCGAGGCAGAGCTGAAGGTTATCGAGGATTCTCATTCCGCTAAGGTGTCTAGGCTCGAGACTCAGATTGGTGATCTCGAGAGGGACCCTGGGAAGACAGTGAGTTCTTTACTTAAGGAGAAAAAGGCCGGGAAGACCAAGTCCTCGGAGGTACGTCGACTTCAACGTAAGATTCATGATGGTGAAGAATCGACAAACCGTAGAGTTGAGGAGGCCAAGGATGCTTTACGCGTCGAGTTCCAAGCTTGTTTGACAAGGATTTCCGGCTCTCTAGGCTCCCTTGGATACATTTATAGCAGGGACTCGGCTCTGGCGACAATCAACGGTGGAATGGCCGTGGTTAAGGCGCTTCAGGGCGAGAACCCTCCATCTTTACAGGCCGAAAAAGCCAGGTTATCCGCTTGCAAGGTAAAACTGGCGGCCGTGGATGGGGACTTTAATCTCATCTTGGCTGACCTAAAGTCCGAGGTGGAAGATAGAGGCGGTGCGGCCCCAAACTCAGATGAGGCGATGGGTGAAGCAGAGGTCTAGATTTTAGAAGGTGATCAAGGTTGCAGTCTCATTGGAGACTTTTTATGTCATGAATTCGTGTTTGCTCTAGCCATGTGTGGCCATGTTTATGTTTTGTGACTGGCCGCTTGTGGCTTCGAATCCCTGCCGCTTTGTGGCTTTTTATTTCAAATGGATAATCATTTTGTGTTTAAGGATGTGTGAGAAGTAGTATGGGTGTAGAAGGGACATTATGAGTTGTCATCTCATATCTATCTTCTAGGTGAATTACTATACTCGTGGTATGTTTCAAGAGTTTTCAGCAAAGTTTTAAATTTGCGGGATTTCTGAGAATGTTGAATATAAGCAAAGAGGCATATTTTGGGATCTCGTATCGATCCGATAATATGCCTAGATATGTTAAAGACCAATATGCTGGGTTTAGGGCAATACCTAGGCAAACTATCGGTTTTAGGGTTTGCAATGACTAATTCGGCTTATGTATCTGTTACAGTTTCAACCTGATTCAATACTGATTTAAAGTCCGCGATATGTTCTTGGCTTATACAACTTGTATGGTTGGAATCGAGCATCTCTCCGAGGACAATTTTTTAGTATCTTGGAAGTGCTGGCCAAAATTTTGGATTTCTTTTGTAGCGCTATTACCCTTGTGTCAGATGTATGAGAGTCATCTCTATGAGATGGCTTGGTCTGTTTAGGATGTTGAGAGTTTGATATGATCAGCAACGAACTTGGTGGTAGATACTACCGTTTGGGTCTTCGCAAAGGATACATGTTTTAGAAGGTGTTAGTGCGTATGACTGTTTTGGGACGAGGATTTTGTTCGGATAGTATTCGACGGAAAATAATTTATTGGGCGTTTGTGACGTCTCGCAATGCCGAAGGTTAATTTTTCCCTGATGCCGTGTTTCGTGATTGTCGATTATGCGGGCTTTGACTAGTTGTATATAACCTTTCGATTAAATATGGTCGCGAGATTTGTAGGACTAAGGATCGTACTATTTTTTCTTATTACTGGAAAAAATTTTAAAAATATCGAGCGCCGGGTCGGATACTTTTAAACTTGGGAGTATACGAGTATACGTAAACGTACCCACTCCCCGCCTTTTTAGAGAGGGGGATGGCTGAGCTTGCCTCTTGACGAGCTGCCTACATACCCTTCTCATGCATTAAGCCATCTTGAAGTTCAGTTGTTTATGAAGCGATTCGCTTAGTGGTAGTATTTTTTGAGGTGTATCGCGTTCCAAGTTCTTGGAATCTTCACGCCATGAATGTTGGCTATCTCATATGAGCCTGGTCAGACGACTTCTGTGATTTTGTAAGGCCCTACCCAGTTTGCTCCAAGTTTTCCCGCGTTTCATTCAGCGGTGTTTTGGAAGACTTTGCGCAGAACTAAATCTCTTTCGTTTAATCTGCGATTTTAAACGTTAAGAGTTGTAGTATTTTGGTGCTGCGTGTTGGTAATTTTGGATTCGATTGAGCCCTCAATCTCGGCGCTCGTTGATGAGGTCAAGATTGTCTAGCAGCATCGGGTTGTTGAGTTCTTCCCGTTCAGGTAATTGTCTTCTCTGGACGCCGGGGAATTTGACTTCTGCGTGAATCATGCATTCTGTCCCGTATACGAGAGCAAAGGGCGTTTCTCTCGTTGCTAGTCTCCGGGTTATGCGGTGTGACCGGAGGACTCCTTCGAGATCCTCCGCCCACCAGCCTTTTTTAGCATCTAGGCGTTTCTTAAGTCCATCCAGAACGGTCTCATCGATGGTCTCGGCTTGGACGTTACACTGCGGATATCTGAGAGTTGATTTATTCAATCGTATTTTCCACTTCTCGCAGAATGCTTCGAACCAAGTGGAGAAGAACTGAGATCCGTTGTCCGTTATGATCTCGTAAGGGACTCTGTGTCTATAGATGATGTTCTTCCATACAAAGTTTTCTACTTGGATGTCTTTTATGCTTGCGTATGATTCTGCTTCTACCCATTTTGAGAAGAAATCGGTGAGGACCAAAAGGGAATGCTTTTGCTTTTAGTTGTGAAGGGGACCAGCGATATCCATGGCCCAGCGCATAAAAAGATATGGGGATGTGATGGAAGAGAGGACTTCTGTGGGTTGATGGATGGTCGGGGTATGCCTTTGGCATTTTCGCATTTTCGTGCAAATTTCTCGCAGTTTCCGATCACTGTTGGCCAGTAGTATCTGTGGCGTTTAATTTTGACCGTGAGCGACCTTCCGCCGGAATTGTTCCTGCAGGACCCAGAATGGACATCTTCCATGACTTTTCTCGCCTTTTCTCCTTCCAAGCATGTCATGAGTGGACCGGAAAATCTCCATTTGTAGATTTCCCCGTCAACTTTGACGTACCGCGCAGCCTGGGTTCTGATTTTGCGGGCTGCCCACTTTTCGGAAGGTAGTTTTCCGTCGATGAGTACGCTCGAATTGTTTCCAGCCATGGCTTATCGCAGCCGTATTCGAATTATTTCGAGTTTTCTCAGGTTGTACTGTTATTCCTCTGGCGTCAACATCTTGGTCCCTGATGAGGTTTACAATGATTGGTGGTCCGATACTCGGGTGCTTAATGAATTTTACCAGAATTACTCTTTTGAGACCCGAGTCCCAACTCAATGCTAAAGCAGCGAGAGCGTCAGCCTGGACATTCTCGGAGCAGGGAATTCGAGTGAGGGCGAAGTGATCAAAGCCTTGGGCTAGATTCTGGACGAGTTTGAGATACACATCCATTCTTTTGTGCCTTGCTTCATATTGTGCTCTATATTGACTTGCGACTAACTGAGAGTCACAGTAGGTATGGATATTGCATATCTTCAAGCCGTGAGTTAATCGCAGTCATCCAATGAGTGCTTCGTACTCGGCCTTGTTGTTGGACGCGTGAAACTCCAGTCTAAATGACTGTCGACCATGTGAGGCAAATTCTGATTCCCGACCCTTTCTTAGACAAAGACCCATCAACGTGAAGGACCCATGTCGAGTTTGGTTCCTTATTAGTTATGGTTCCCGTTGGCAGCTCCACCAGGAAATATGCGAGCACTTGGGATTTTGTGCTGGTTCTTGGTTGGTACTCGATATCATACTCACTTAGCTCGACCACCCATATTGGCGTGTTTGCCTGATTTGCTCGGGCTATGTTGGATCTTCCGCAAAGGGAAGGTTGTGAGGATGACAATCGTGTAGGACTGGAAATACGGCCGATGTCACGACCGCGTATGCCAATTTTTCCATCAACGGATTCTGCGATCGGCATCTAGCAATGTTTTGCTTATGTATAAAATTGGTTTCTGTTCGTCACGCTCCCCCCTGATCAGGACGCCGCTTACAGTTGTTGCTGATACCGAGATGTATAAGAATAGGGGTTCTCCTTCCACGGGTTTCGCGAGGATCGAAGGAGTGGCCAAATAGTGCTTTAGCTGTTGGAAAGCGTTTTCACATTATTTGGACCATTCAAAATTTTTGTGCCCCTGCAGGATATCATGGAAAGGTAAGCACTTATCCGTCAATCGCGAGATGAATTGGTTAAGTGCTGCGACTCTCCCGGTTAATCTCTGCATCTCTCGCTTGTTTTTTGGGGAAGTTATCTCGATTAGTGCATCAATCTGTTTCAGATTAGCTTTAATTCCGCGGCACGTTACAAGGTAACCGAGTAATTCCCCCGATGCTATGGCAAATCGGTAATTAGTCGGGTTCAGTTTCATGTTGTGCATGTTTAACAGCACGAAACATTCCTCAAGATGAGAGACGTGATCCTTTTCATGGATAGATTTAACGAGCATGTCGTTGACATAAACCACCATAGTCTTTCCGAGCTTCTCGGAGGAAATTCGGTTTACGAGTCTTTGATAAGTTGCACCTGCATTTTTGAGACCAAAGGGCATCACCTTGTAACAATAAGTTCTGCGGTCTGTAATGAATGCAGTTTTCTGGCGGTCGTCGGGGTTCATCATAATCTGATTGTACCCTGAGAAGGCGTCCATGAAAGACAAGAGTTCGTTTTCTGCTGTTTCCTCTACAAGTCGATCAATGTGTAGTAAGGGGAAGCTATCATTCGGACAAGCTTTGTTGAGGTCAGTGAAAATGACACATGCCACTTCCCGTTTTTCTTTTTGACCACAACAGAGTTGGCGACCCAGTCCGGGTAATTCACCTCTGTTACCTATCCTATGTTGAGAATTTTTTCAACTTTGTCGTTGACCGCGGTGGCGCATTCAGGTACAAACTTTCGTCTTTTATGTTTGACTGGTTTGAAGTTTGGATTGATATTCAGTTCGTGACATGTTATGTTAATGTCAATTCCTGGCATATCTTCTGCAGCCCAGGAGAACGTATGGAGATTCTTTTTCAGACAAGCTATTAACTCAGTCCTCAAAGGTTCGTGGAGATTGGCTCCGATCTCGACACATCGTTCGGGGAATGCTTTGTCAAGACATACCGATACCACAAGTTCGCAGGTTGGCTCGCGTTTTTCTTCTAGGATATCAGCTTTCCGCAATTGCTAAAAGAGTTAAGCTAGGTTTTTCCGTTTTAACTCTGCAGCGAAGCAGACTTGTGATACCCTCGGATTTCCCCAGATTGTTTCGACTCCGCGAAGAGTCGGGAATTTGAGGCACAAATGGTACATCGATGGAACCTCTTGCATATAATTCATCCATGGTGTGCCCATGATTGTGTTGTATGACGCGGAACGATCAACCACTAGGAATTCTGTAACTTTGGCTATGGCTCCGGCTTTAACAGCGAGGCTAATAGATCCGAGAGCCATAGTGGCTTCTCCTGAGAGTCAGACTAGCGGGCTAGGGTTTTCCGCGATTTTGGATAGGCCAATTTCCATTTTCTCGAGGGTGTTTTTGAAGATGATATTAGCCGAGCTGCCAGTGTCGACTAATACCCTTGCGACATTGATATTCTGAATTGTCAGCTCGACGACAAGGAGATCGTTACGAGGTTTGGTCTTGTTAACCTTTGCTCTTTCCTCGAAAGAGATGACGTTGCTGTCGACTGGGGCATGCAT
The DNA here is from genome assembly GCA_012274485.2 of Sinapis alba. Taxonomy (NCBI): domain Eukaryota; kingdom Viridiplantae; phylum Streptophyta; class Magnoliopsida; order Brassicales; family Brassicaceae; genus Sinapis; species Sinapis alba. The sequence goes on along the minus strand of MU105617.1, from coordinate 786,971 downwards.
ATTGTTTCTTGATTGTTCAGTCTTTTCAGAGTTAGAGAATCCGACCCCCCTCTTTCTAGCGCCAAACTTTGGGAACCGAAATTCACACTATTGATTTTCCATAAATAAGGAGAGTTAGGAAAACCCTAAATTTCCAGAGATCCTATATTGAGTTTCACAAAGGCGTGTTATTGGTTGATAAGAATTGAGTTACATGATATCACCGAAAACTGGATGAATCGAGAACTGTTAACAAAGAGACAGAACATAAGTGAACAAAACGTTCTAAGTATGGAACTTGTTAGTCTAGCCACCTAAGTTCTAAATTCGTCTAAGCTAACAGGAGTTCTCTACGTCTAAATTTTTGGATCCCCTCGCGTCTTGTCCTTAGCTCCCTTATATACTCCTTTTAGGTCAGTCGTCTCTTTCTTTTCTGCCCTTGAGCCGAGTCCATCATCTTGCGGAAATATTCCATTTTTCTTTGATCTTCGTGATTATCCTTAAAACTTCACACCTATATTTTCCTATGGATAAAAGATAAACCGTCATGCTAGCATTGGGCTTAATTTCATAAAAATCCGCAAGTGAGCTTCTATCCGCATTTTGGACCTCTAAGGTCTGTTTTGCGACTTAAGCGTTTTTATGATTTTTAAGAAATCACCATTTATACGATGTTGGTTTTCGTAGTTACAACTCAAATTAATCATGTGGTCTTAGGCCCTATAGGTGTTTGGTCAACCGTTTCTGTTTTATAAGATTCATTTGAACTCTATATGAAAAACAAGTCTTTACAGTTATGATCGTAAAGTTCCAAAAGTAACTCTATTCGAGACGAAGCAAGAGACAATATGATCGAGACCCGGGAATGGGAGTTCCGGGAATGCAAGTGCATGGTAAGGGACTGATCTGGGTTGCAAAGGGGAGGATTGAGTGCACTGCGTCCAACTCGCCATAGGCGACATGCACTCGGAAAGCACGGGTCGCCATATTGTGACCCGCACACGCAATGAACGGGTTGCCATATGGCAACATGCACTCGTGAAGTACGGGTCACCATATGGCGACCTGCACTCGGACGACACGGGTCACCATATGGTGACCCGCACATGCAATGCACATGTTGCCATATGGCGACCTACACTCGTGAAATACGGGTAGCTGATATAACATATTTATTACCAGTTTTAGGCCATGTTATAGGCTCTATTTAGAGTCTATTATGTGTGTATAGGCTATGTTTTAGAGTATTTACAGGTCCAGGAATGTTGTCGAGATATATCAGATACTTGGAGCTTTTGGAGCATCTAGAGAAGAAGAATCCGTAGTTGTTCACTTAAGGAGTCGATGAAGCCATCGATCGATGACACATAGTTGTCGTCGACTGATGATTAAAGACCAAGGTTGATCGACGTAGCACACTTGCCATCGATCGACGTCCGACTCCCAAACATCAGATTTCAAAGCCCAAGTCAGAATGACAAAAATGCCCTGGACAAGTTTTGACCTCAATTTAGGGTTTTATAGTTATGTCTTGAGAAGACAGAGAAGAGAGGAGGAACATAATAACACAACATTAGAAATATATTTTTNAACCTTAGATTTAAGTATGCACTTGTCATCTGCTGAATTTCTATGACTCATTCCAGAATAGATTCCATCCTCTAATATATATGAGTATCGTCCTCTTCTGTAGCCTGTTCCACCAATGATGTTTCAAGTACAAAATCAGTTTTGTCCTCGACCACAATGATCTTGTCATTATTCAAAACACCTTATTGCATCTTGTGAGTATCAATATTCCTGATACTGTTACTAGATACAAAGACCAAGGTTGATCGACGTAGCACACTTGCCATCGATCGACGTCCGACTCCCAAACATCAGATTTCAAAGCCCAAGTCAGAATGACAAAAATGCCCTGGACAAGTTTTGACCTCAATTTAGGGTTTTATAGTTATGTCTTGAGAAGACAGAGAAGAGAGGAGGAACATAATAACACAACATTAGAAATATATTTTTCTTCTATTCATATTGTATTAGGGTTAGGAGATAAAGAAGGAACTCCTTCAGAGTCATCCTTTAACTCCTTTGGTTTTTATTTATATTCCATTGATGATTTCTGTGACAAAGATCATATCTGAGTAGTTATGAATTATATTTAAGGTTGTATGACATCATCTATGGATTAGCCCAAAAATAGGATTGTTAGGTTAAGTTAATATCCATCAATTGAGTTGTGCTTAATGCTTGCATTCTAGAGTAGCTAACTAGGATCTCGATGATAGGACATGGACAACTACGAGAGTAGGTTCTGTGCCATAATAGATTCTGTTGAACTAGGCTGTTAGATACATGCGAGAGCTGGTCTAATAAGGCTGGTGGACTTATCAAATCTCTTCCACACTTCCTTCTGATTTCACCGTCGATCGACACAAGGCCTCAGCCGTCGATCGACACCAGGCCTCAGCCGTCGATCGAAACCAGGCCTCAGCCGTCGATCGATGGTCATTCCTTTTGCTTGCATACGATAGTTGGAGTTAAAAAGCTCAGAATAGCTAACATTCAAGTTCTAGAATATTACATTTCCGTGCCTCCTATCCATTATAATTATAAAGCTTGAAACCCTAGATCTAGCATATTTACATTTATATTTACATCTAGAATATTTCCATATTTGCATTAGTAGCATATTTCCATATTGCGTCCTACTTCTTGACAAGGAACATTTCCTTAATTTGGTTATTCATTACTAATATATATATTCACCTAGCTTAGTCTTTAGAAATAATAAATATATTATGTGTTTTTGCTCTATATAGATTCGATCCCTAAGTACTACAATTTGACCTCTCTTGGCAAGAGTAGTTGGTAGGGTTAATTTGATAGAGTTTGCATTGAAATACATAAAAACTCTCCTGTCATAGGCGAATAATGGGGTCATAGGTAATTTACCTACCCCTCGCTTCAAACAGTATGTGATCATTCCTTTGAATTAGAGTAGTGGGGTAATTAGTGATGTACCTATCCTTGTGCATCTTGGAAAATCATCTCAATCTATTAAGCTTTTAAGTAGATGATAAAGAGAGAGAGAGAAGGGAACCAAAGGTGCAATGACTTGTACCTACAGACTTGCAGAAGAAATCCGATCCAGTGTATACCAAGCCCCAAAGCAAGCTGCTAATGTCATGATTAGTGTTGGAAATCAGCTTCGGTTCCTTCAAACTTTCTAAGCAAGTGTGATATAGTGGGAGGATGATCCCTTTAGTATCTCTAGTAATCTCTGCAAACAACCTTCTAAGAATGGTGCTAAAGTATGGTTAGTCAATAATAAATTTTGATCATAGTCCCCTTCTTGACTCAATAAAACTTTCTGAAAAACTTATATATATATATATATATATATAGTAAATAAGACTCAAAACAAATCAAATAACATTAGTGAACCTCCCCCAGACTTAAATTACACTGTCCCTAGTGTAATCCGTCCCAGATTGGTTAGGAAAAATCAAATCATAAGTAAACAGCTTACGAGAGAAACTCGAAACCAAACTCTGTAAGAGAGTATTGATCAATGTCACGATGGTCATGATCCATGGTCGATCGATGTTGACTCTTCCAAATCGATCGATGGTACATCTATAAGTTTCTACTCTTCTATTTTTTTATAAATATAAAACTCAAAATAAAACACAATATTAGTAAACCTCCCCCAGACTTAAACAACACTATCACCATTGTTATACAATCTAAGATTGGTGAAGAAAATAAATCAAAATAACCAAATTTAACAAGGAAAAACGATATATACCTGCTTGTTGATGGTGATTGTCGATCGACACAATTAAGTGGCGATCCATCGATACTAGGATTACTCCATCGATCGACAGTGATCAAGTGTTGGTCGATGCTATGTGTAGACTTATGTTCCTTGATCTGAAATAAATAAAACACCAACAGTCAGTAACAAACAAAAACAATTTTTTTTCGATGAACAATATCGTGCTACAGTAGCATTGCTACAGTATCACAACTACAATAACACATCTACAGTGTCGATCGCTGGTTTTGCTACAGTGTTGATCGATGTTTTTACTACAGTGTCGATTGTCGGTTCTTCTACAGTGTCGATCGATGTCTTTGCTATAGTGTCGATCGATGTCTTTGCTATAGTGTCGATCGATGTCTTTTCTACAGTGTCGATCGATGTCTTTGCTAAAGTGTCGATCAACGCTACAATGTCTCTGCTACAGTGTCAACACTGTTCACTTTTTTTTGACTCAGTGCTTATTTTTAGTCATTAGCTTGACTTCTGGACATCTGATTCAGTCTAGATGAGAATGAGAACTTACTCCAAAATAAATCTCAATGTCTACTCTTTGAAGCTTCATCACCTTTTTTGTGAAAGCCTCCACAAACTCTTCTCCTTTGTCTATTATTTCAGCAATAAGGAGTGCTTGGAGCTTTGCAAATGGCTGCGAGAAGCATCTGCTGCGCACTCTGTACTTCTTGACACCATCTGAGAAGTGGGGAATCAATGATAACTGAGGACCGTTGTTGGTCCTTTTTCTCTTCTTCCAATTCTTCTTCTTCTTTCCCCCCAGACTTGTTTGATCTCGTGGTGGTGTCCCTTTCAAAACAATTTCCACACACATCAAAACCATTCTGCTCTGATACGCGCCCGGTGTCGATCGATGGTATATGGTCGGTGTCGATCGATGGTATCTGGTAGGCGTCGATCGATGGTATCTGGTAGGCGTCAATCAATAGTATTTGGTCGGTATCGATCGATGGTGTCTGGTCGATATCAATCGATTGTATCTGGTCGGTGTCAATCGATGGTATCTGGTTGGTATCGATCGATGGTATGTGGTCGGTATCGATCGATGCTGCTTCTGCTGGCCCTTTATCGACTTCACCTCTACATCTCGACCCTCTGTGAGAAGCTACTGCAAACATATGATTATCAAATACCCCATTGTAGGAACCTAGATGCGTACCTCAATCAATGTAGCACAAGGAACAACAAACTTCACAGGGTCATGTATCAACTTCACTCTTTTGTGAATCCCATCAGCTTCTTCTACACAAATTGGTGGTTGCAGATGTTTTGGAATAGCAAGTGTGAACCCTTGGACTCGTGCATTCTCTCCTCTACCGTCTCTGGTTAAATCATATAACCTGGCTCTTCGTCCAATGATGGGTGTTGATCGATATCAGGTGGTGTTTGTCGATCGATGCTCTCCTTTGGGTGTTGATCGATTCTATGCTGCTGTTGTCAATCGATGGTCGCCCGTTGATGTCGACTAATGTCGTCTTGTTGGTGTCGATCGACGGTGTGTGTTTTAACACAGTACATGCTGGAAGGATGCGGGTGTCGTGTGGCGAAGTCTGAGTGGCTCTAAATTCTTATTGTTCCTACGCACTCTTCAATGCTCTTGCTCTTCTCAGGTTTCTCTTTAACCAGAGCTTCTTGCTTCTTTACAGCTTATACTGTCTGAAAGACCTGGGTGTCTAGCATCATGACATGGGCGTCCAAGGCTTCAAAATTTCCATTCAGCTCTTAGTGGATATAATCCAACCTTAGATTTAAGTATGCACTTGTCATCTGCTGAATTTCTATGACTCATTCCAGAATAGATTCCATCCTCTAATATATATGAGTATCGTCCTCTTCTGTAGCCTGTTCCACCAATGATGTTTCAAGTACAAAATCAGTTTTGTCCTCGACCACAATGATCTTGTCATTATTCAAAACACCTGATTGCATCTTGTGAGTATCAATATTCCTGATACTGTTACTAGATACAAAGTTTTAAATCAGTCTCTTAGCTTCCTCTAGAGTCCTGGTTTTAAAGTTCCCTTCGCTTGCCTGATCCAGTATCATATGATACTGCACATTAATACCCTTCCAGAAGAATCCCAGCAGTTGAACCTCCGTGAAACCATGATATGGACAGTCTTTTTGGTACCCCTAAATCTGTCCCAAGAACTTTTGAACCCTTCAAGAGGTCCTTGAGAGAGTTTCAAAATCTTATCCCTTAGCTCTCTGGTCTTCGCATCATCAAAAAAATTAGTCAAAAACGCAGTCTTGACATCGTTTCAGGTAGTGAGAGATCCTAGTGGTAGAAGTTTCAGCCAAACAACTGCATCCCCAGAGAGAAAATACTTAAATAACTTGCAGAGGAGATAGTTTGTAGTTCCTTCATGCTCTGGGATGCTAAACACAAAATCCTCTAGTGTTTCAAGGTGGTCCATGGGATCTTCATGGGGAAGGCCATGAAAGGGGTGCTCGCGCACATGATTGAATTATGCAGGTCTTATCTGACTGTCGATCCCCTGAATTTGTCGAGGTTGAATCGCAGACCTGTTAACATAGAGTTGAGGAGGCCTGAGCAATTCTGTTATCGACCGATGCTCAGAGATTACAAACTCCTCGTCTTTCTATGTCTTCCTGCAAATTGTATTGATCGATGGCAAAGTGTGAGCGTTGATCGACGCAATGATTTTAGTATCAGTCGATGGTGAAGTGTGGGTGTCGATCGATGTCTTGATGTTAGTATCGGTCGACAGTGAAGTATTGGTGTCGATCGATATTTGTTTCTCTTTGCTAGCAATCGCTGCTTGGAGTTTGTCGATTGCCCTCTTAGACTTATGGATCATGCGTGAATCAGCATGCTCCTTCTTTGAAGAACCCAAAAATACTTTCCTCATTGCTTCCTGGTACTAATATGTATGTACCTGAAACACAAATATTTTTTTTATGTAAGTAATCGAATATAGAAAAAATACCTAGACTAAAACAAACAAATTGAGTCTAATGGCGAATCCTTGCTCCCCGGCACGGTGTGTTTTGTTCTAGCAGGGTAATAAATATTGTAAACAATCAACTGTCAAATTAACCCTAATCTTAACACACTCAATAATACTCTTGCCAAGAGAGATCAAGTGTGTAGCACTTATGGATCGAATGCACAGAGAGCAAAGGCACACAATAGATTTTTTATTTCTAAATACTAAGCTAGGTAAATATATATATTGATAGTAAATAATCAAATTAAGGAAATATTCCTTGTCAAGTAGTAGGATGCAATATGGAAATATGCTACTAATGCAAATATGCAAATATTCTATTAATTAAGTAGATGTAAATATGAATGTAAATATGCTAGATCTAGGGTTTCAAGCTTAATGAATTATAGTGGATAGGAAGCACGGAAATGTAAATATTCTAGAACTCAAATATTAACTATTTTGACCCTTTTAACTCCAACTCTCGTATGCGAGCAAAAGGAATGACCATCGATTGACGGCTAAGGCATGGTGTCGATCGATGGTGAAATCAGAAGGAAGTATGGGCGAGATTTGATAAGTCCACCAGACTTATTAGACCAACTCTCGCATGTGCCTAACAGCCTAGTTCAACAGAATCTATTCTGGCACAGAACCTACTCTCGTAGTTTTCCATGTCCTATCATTGAGATCCTAGTTAGCTACTCTAGAATGCAAGCATTAAGAACAACTCAATTGATGAATATTAACTTAACCAAGCAATCCTATTTTTGGGCTAATTCATGATTGTTATCATTCAACCCTAAATCTAATTAATAACTACTCAAACATGATATTTGTTACATAAATCATAGATGAATATAATAGATATGAAATATAAAATATATAAAACCCAAAGGAGTTCCAGGAGAACTCTGAAAGAGTGTGTCCTTTCTCTCCTAATACTAAATGAATGGAACTAAAATACTCTGTGAAACTAGTGTTGTTTCTCTCTTTTGTCTTTCTCAAGACATAAATATAAAACCTTAAATTTAGGTCAAAACTCGTCCAGGGTATTTTCGTCTTTCTGACTTGGGCTTTGATCATCGATCGATGGCAAGTGTGATATATCGATCGCTCTCGATCTTCGATCAATGGTCGACGCCAAGTGTGTTACATCGATCGATGGCTTCGTCGACTCCCTAGATGATTAGCTACGGATTCTTCTCTTCAAGATTCTCTAAAAGCTCCAAGTATCTCATATATCTTCAAAACGTTCTTGGACCTGTAAATACTCTATAACATAGCCTAGACACACATAATAGGCTCTAAATAGAGCCTATAACATGGCCTAAAACTGGTAATAAATAAGCTATATCATTGGCAAACTCTCTAAAGTAACCAACGGAAAAGACTTCCTCCTGGACTATGACCGGCTGCTGAAAACTGATAAGAATCCTACTCTAGAAAACGATTCGCAAGAAAATCAGCCAGCCAAAAAACGCGGAAGGGGCCAAGACGGTAAAGGGAACAAAAACAACCGCCACAGGGTAAACACGATCATAGGGGAGTCGCAGTTCTATCGTGACTCAGTCTCATCCCTCAAGTCTTACCAGCAAAAGGCTGAAACACGCTCAGACTGGCCGACTTGGTATCCATCCGATGACATCCCAAATGACTCGATCGTCTTCGAGGAACAAGAGACTGCTGGAATTGACAAACCTCACTACTATCCTTTCATCATCGATCTTGTAATCGGAGACCTCGAAGTTGGCAGGTCTTTGTCGACAATGGAAGTACAGTCAACGTCATCTTTTGTAATACCCTCCGCAGAATGAACATCAAATTCGGAGAAGACGTACCAATGCTGAAACCGTTAACCGGTTTCTTTGGGGTAACATCAATGACTCTTTGATCGATCAAACACCCGGCATGGCAAAAGAAGTCACGAAGTTCGATGACTTTGCAGTAGTTGATAACCCGGCCATCTACACCATGATCATGGGAACGCCATGAAAGCAGTCCCGTTGACATACTGAGAGGAGGGTTTTATGTATTTCAACGCAAACTCTATCAAATTAACCCTATGAACTATTCTTGCCAAGAGAGGTCAAACTGTAGTATTTAGGGATCGAATCCGTAGGGAGCGTGGGCACACAATAAACTTAATACAGTTGCGATTAAGCTTGGCAAATAGATTAATAAGCAATGAATAAACTATAGCAGATAATTGATTGATTGGTAAGTAAACAATAATAATAAATAGCTAGATCTAGAGTTTAAGGCAAGTGGATTATAGAGGATAAAAGCTAAGGAAATTAATCATAGAACTAGTCCGATGTCTCAGTTCTCGCTTGTTGACACGATAAACTTAATACAGTCGTGATTAAGCTTGGCAAATAGATTAATAAGCAGTGAATAAACTATAGCAGATAATTGATTAATTGGTAAGTAAACAATAATTATAAATAACTAGATCTAGGGTTTTATGCAAGTGGATTATAGAGGATAAAAGCTAAGAAAATTAATCATGGAACTACTCCGATGTCTCAGTTCTCGCTTGTTGACACGAAATGACCATCGATTGATGGTAATAATCCTGCGTCGATTGATGATCTCTCGAATTCGCTAAATTAATTAAATCAACTCTCGTTTGTTTTTAGCAACCTAGCTCAACATGATTAATTATGGTAGTAGACCAGGCTCTCACTTGCGCCTAACTATCCTATGATCATGGTTCTAGTTAGCTACTCTAGAACACAAGCAATAAACACAATTCTATTGATAGATCTAATAATCACCTAGAAATTCTATTATTTGGCTAATCCATCAATATCATTAATAAACCCTAAACCTAACAAGAGATCTACTGAAACATGATCTTTGTCACATAAATCATAGATGAATATAATAGATATAATATAAAGAACCAAAGGAGTTACATGAGGACTCTGAAGGAGTTATTCCCTTCTCTCCTAACCCTAGATCAATAGATAGAATAAAGCGTTGTGTTATTGCATAGCCGTCAACAATGGCTTAGAAAACATATAAATAAGGTTTTAGGTCGTCCAAGGGCATTCTTGTAAATTGTGATGGATTCTGGGTTTAAGTCGGCCATAAAACATGTCGGGCCTGTCTTCTGGGATCACCTTCGATCAACACCAAGGCTGTGTCGTCGATCGACACACATTCATCTTCTCGACAACTTCCTCTCGCGAGGTAGCAGACCACTCTCCAGTAAAACGAGCGTAAATTTGGCTATAGGATGCTGATTGACCTCAAACAGGTGGCATTGGAAATCTAACTCAAAGCTCTATATTATGTCAAAAGATCCGCTCAATCGCAGCGTGGGAAGGTCTCCATCCATAGCTAAACATCTGACGTATCTGTGCAGTTCTGCATCTTTAAAAACACTCCAAACACATATAATAGGCTATAAATAGGGCTGATATCATAGCACAATAGTGGTAAATATCAGTCCATATCAACTCTTCCAGACTTAACCTTTTGCTTGTCCTCAAGCAAACAAAACCTGTGAAAGAGGTTTTGAAAAGCGGAGACTCACATAATGTGTAGGTAATAACTATGACCCTACTTTGTTGCAACAACATCCTATCAAGTCAATCACAGAGAAACTTTATATACCCTATTATAGTATATCAACTAAATCCATTCTACAAACAACTTAGCAAATACTAGTCTGACTCACCCCTCTACTAATCTCATTTCTTTTCATAAAATAAAAGTGCAGGCTTTACCTTGGGAGTATCGATCAAAGGACACATGGATTTTTACCTCAGCAAGTATCTGAACAACTAGGCATAAAGTCTTCGATGATCTTCTTCCCTCTTTTTCTCTCTTCTTTGAATCTTTTTAGATTTCTTCTTCTTTTTTCTTTTTTTTTTTTTCTCTTTTTCCTTTTGGGCAAAGTTGTAGCCAGATAGTGGGGTCATTGGTAATTTACATACACCTCGCTTCCAACAATTTGTGATCATTCCTCCGAATTAGAATAATGGGGTTATTGATAATTTACCTATCCCTCTGTATCTCGGGAAGTCATCTCAATCTTTTCAACTTTTAAGTATATGCTGAAGAGAGAGAGAGAGAGAGAGAGAGAGAGAGAGAGAGAGAGAGAGAGAGAGAGAGAGAGAGAGAGAGAAGGGAACCAAAGGTGCAGTAACTTGTACCTACCGACTTGCAGAAGGAATCGTATCCAATGTATACCAAGCCCCAAAGCAAGCTAATAGTGTCAAGATTAGTGTTGGAAATCAGATTTGGTTCCTTCCAACTTTCTAAGCAAAGATGATAGTGGCAGGATGATCCACTTTGGTATCTCTAGTAATCTCTGCAAACAACCTTCTAAGAATGGTGCAAAAGTGTGGTTAGTCAATAATAAATCTTGGTCATAGTCCTCTTCTTGACTCAATAAAACTTTTTGAAGAACTTATATATAGATATAGCAAAAAAAACTCAAAACAAATCAAATAGCGTTAGCGAACGTCCCCCAGACTTAAATTTTACACTGTCCCCAGTGTAATCCGTCTCGGATTGGTTAGAAAAAATTAAATCATAAGTAAATAGCTTAAGTAGAAAACTCGATACCATACTCTGTAAAAGAGTGTCGATCAATGTCTATGGGTTGATGTCGACCGATGGTCATGATCCATGGTCGATCGATGTTAATGCTTCAGCGTCGATCAATGGTACACTTGTAAGTTTCTACTTTTTTTTATAAGTATGAAACTCAAAATAGAACAAAATATTAGTAAACCTCCCCCAAACGTAAACAACACTATCCCCAGTGTTATACAATCTGAGATTGGATAAATTAAATCAAGGAAAACAGTATACATGCTCGCTGGATGTGATCGTCGATCGACACAGTTAAGTTGCGATCAATCGATACTGGGGTTGCTTTGTCGATCTATGCTGGGCAGCCATTGATTAATGCTTGTGCAAACTCATGTTCCTTGATCTGAAATAAATAAAACACAAATAGTCAATAATAAACAAAAACAACTTTTTCGATGAACAGTATTGTGCTACAGTAGCATTGCCACAGTGTCACAACTACAGTAGCATTGCTACAGTGTCGATCGCCGGTTCTGCTACAGTGTCGATCAATGTTTTTGCTACAGTGTCGATCGATTCTACAGTGTCGATGCTACTGTGTCAAAACTGTTCATTTTTTTTTAATACCGGGAATCAATAAAAACGAAAAAACAGTAATAAATATAAAATCAAATTTAAAATAAACCTAACAGTGAGTTCCCTCCCACTCAGCGCTTATTTTTAGTCATTAACTTGACGTTCAGTTATGATGAGATTGGGGACTTGCTCCAAAATAATTCCCAATATCCAATGTCTTCAGCTCTTTTTGTGAAAGCCTCCGTAGACTCTTCTTCTTTGTCTATCATCTCAGCAATAAACAGTGCTGAAAGCTTTGCAAATGGCTGTGAGAAGCATCTGCTGCGCACTCTGTACTTTCTGACACCATCTGAAAAGTGTGATCATTCCTTTGAATTAGAATAATGGGGTCACTGGTAATGTACCTACCCCTCTGCATCTCGAGAAATCATCTCAATCTTTTAAGCTTTTAAGTAGATGCTGAAGAGAGAGAGAGAGAGAGAAGGGAACCAAAGGTGCAATAACTTGTACCTACAGACTTGCAGAAGGAATCCAATCGAATGTATAACAAGCCCCAAAGCAAGCTGATAATGTCAGGATTAGTGTTGAAAATCAGCTTTTGTTCCTTCAAACTTTCTAAGCAAGTGTGGTAAGCAAGTGTGGTATAGTGGTAGGATGATCCACTTTAGTATCTCCAGTAATCTCTGCAAATAACCTTCTAAAAATGGTGCTAAAGTGTGGTTAGTCAATAATAAATCTTGATCATAATCCCCTTTTGACTCAATAAAACTTTTTGAAAAACTTATATATATATATATATATATATATATATATATATATATATATATATAATTAATAAAACTCAAAACAAATCAAATAGCATTAGCGAACCTCCCCCAGACTTAAATTACACTGTCCCCGTGTAATCTTTCCCGGATTGGTTAGGAAAAATTTAAATCATAAGTAAGTAGGTTAGAGAGAAACTTGACAACAAAATTTGTGATAGAGTGTCGATCGATGTGAGGTATGTTGTCTCGATCGAAGGTTGCGATCCATTGCCGACTGATGGTGACTCTATGGTGTCGATCGATGTTTGACTTGTAAGTTTCTACTCGCTTTTTTATATATAAGTATAAACTCAAAATATAAAAGAATATTAGTAAACCTCCCCCAGACTTAAACAACACTATCACCAGTGTAATTCAGTCTGAGATTGGTGAAGGAAATAAATATAAGGACACAATTTAATAAATGAAAACGGTATGGCTGCTTGATGATGGTGACCTCGATCGACACAGTTAAGTGGTGATCGATCGATTCTTAGGTTGATCCGTCGACCGATAATGATCAGGTGTCGATCGATGCTCTGTGCTGACTCATGTTCGTTGTTCTTTTAAAATTTTGAAATAGAATAATAAAATCCAAATTAGACTAATATAATCAACAAAACTAATTAAAACTTACTAAACAGTGGGTTTCCTCCCACTCATCGCTTGATTATAGTCTAAAGCTCGACGTTTGAACTTTCTGACTAGTATGGAGGTGGATCAACACTTGGAAAACAAGTGTCTACATCTTCTCTGCTCATCTGAAACCATGTACCATCAAACCTCTTCATTGCTTCATCACTTCTAGTTTTCTCATTCTTTGTAACCTCTCTAGCAATCTCCATTGAATGCATTCTTCTTTGTAGGTTCTCAATACTGCGTTGTAGCATTCTAAGTCTTGCAGCTTTAGTCTCTGATATATCTTCCAACTGTTGAGAAATATCTTCCTTCATTAGGCTCTGAGAAAAGGCAATCTCGTCAAACCTATCTTCCAATTGTGTTTTTGCTGATGTCTTTTGTCGGTTGGCTTCAGTGTCGATCAACGGTAGTAGGGTGTCGTCGACTGATGCTCGTTCGTTTGAAAAAATTGCATGCCATCTCTGTCTAATATCCAAATCTTTCTTCATCTCATCCATGCGTGTAGTCAAACTCGTGAGGCATATGTCTATAGGATAGTAGACATCATCAAGCCTTGTGTAGAACTCATCAAGTGACATCTCTTGAGCTTTGTAGACCTCATGCACAATATCATCAATCTCTGCTCTTCTGTATGTCCTTTGATTCTCCATAGACATGCTGATCCTTGCTTCATGTTCTGGTAAACATATGTAGCTCTTCTCAAACATAGTAGCTCTCTCTAGAACTGCTATGATGTCTTCAACTCGCACATTCACTACTCTTCCGTCTGTAGCTCGTGCATTACCATCCTCATCTCTGTAGATGCCATACTCATCTTTCTTTTCCCAATGGAATATTGTTCTTCCTTTAGCATTATAAGCTCTCGTGCCATGATCGATGCTGGTTGTATCATGTCGATCGATGCTGAACTCTCCGGATAGTAGGCAGTTAAAGGTTGAAGTTTGTGGAACTTCGGAAGGGTAATGTCGATCAATGCACGCTGTCTGATGTCTATCGATCTAAGATATGGAGACGTGTATGGAATATTCCGGATCGGCTCGTTTTTCAGTTTCTCTATGTCGATCGATGCTGAATGAGGTGCGTCGATCGATGCGTGTCTATTCACTTTCGCCTAGCTGGCGTCGTCTGATAATAGGTCATGATGTTCAATCAGCTCTCCTTCTCCATAGATTGGTGGTGTATGGTGGCCGTCGATCGATGATTGATAACCAAGTTGTTGCCCGAATAGATTTCCAGCTCCATTGGCCCTTGCAAGTATACTGTTATCATCTGAATCTAGTTCGGACTCTGCTTCTTGGTCAGTATCGATCGATGGCGAATGGTTGCTGTCGATCTATGTCGGTTTCCAAAATTGATGGGAAATTTGAAAGACACCAGCCTCTTCCATTGCCGTAGCACGGTACTCGATTAGCTCTTCTTCTTTGTAATTTGCATCGTACTCAAGGTAGGCTGGGGTGTAAGTGCCATCTGTGTGGCAGGTGTTGGTCGGTTCTAAAGTTAGGCTATCGATCAATAACAATGGGTGGGTGTCAAACGATTGCTTAACAGCGAACGCGTCGATCGGATCTCTAGGTTGGGTATCGATCGATGATTCATTTTCAGGTTCCTCGTTGAACTCATAATTGCGGAAACATGTGACCACAAGTTCTGCATCATTAGAAAACTTTGCGAGGGAAGGTTTATTCTTATAAATTTCATAATTAACATTATGATCAATCAAGGAAAGGCACAACTTGTTAGTCTTCATGTTGCAGATAGTTCCAACGGTAGCCATGAATGCTCTCCCAAGTAGTACTGAAGAGTTCCAATTGTTCTGGATATCCATGACATGGAAGTCTATAGGGGCTAGGACATTCTGAATCTGTAGTAGGACATCTATACAAATACCCCCTGAATCCACTCTGGACCAATCCACAAAAATGAACGAATCACTAGAAGGCTCCACTTTTAGGTTCAACTTTTCTGCCATAGCTTTGGGTATGATGCTCATTTATGATCCAGTGTCGCAAAGGGCGTGGGGAAACTCGTGGCCTTTGATCAAGCATGGAATCACGAACTTCCCATGATCACTTTTCTTTTTCAGGATAATCCTCTCCTCTAGAGTTGTGATATTCGTGACTTTTGGTAGATTAACCCGTTTTATTGCTGGAAACCATCGATCGATTCTAGAGTCTCTCCGTCAATCGATGGTTGAGGGTTTCCTAATTTTTCTAACTCCATGGGTACCATCGATCAACGCGCATTGACCTGTGTCAATCGATGCATGTGTGACCTGTTGGATGAACTCTAAATTTCCACACGGGAATCCCTCTCTTGCAGCTTTTCTCTCTTAACTTCTACCCAAAAATCATCATCAGTCAATGCATTGACATGGTGACACTGTCCAACCTCTATTTTCTCCTTGATCAGGCTCTCATGCCTCCTAATAGTTTCACTTGTCTGCATCACCTGATTCTCCAGCTTCTTCACATGGGTGTTGAGATTTTCGACCTTGGTGTTGAGGTTGAGTTACAACCCATCTATCTTTCCATTGAAATCCACTGTTGTGACAACCTGTCCCGCTCACTCGGGCCCCAGGTTTACATCGCTGCAGCGCGTCGACCCCAACCCCTCCCTTATGAGTTCTCACTAACTCCATAATTAGGTTGTTGGTGCGCCTCGAACCCAAGACCTCACCCTTTAACAGCATTCTCACAGGACAAGCTGTCACCAATTGATCAATTGGTGACAGCTTGTCCTGTGAGAAGGCTGTTAAAGGGTGAGGTCTTGGGTTCGAGTAACGCCAAGCACATCAATAACCTACCGGTGGATGTGGAGGCAGTTCCTCCCACGGTGAGGGGTTAGGGTCGATGCGCTGCAGCGCTGTGAGCCAGGGTTTCCGAGTGAGCGGGACAGGTTGTCACAACTGTCATCTTCTTTTGTCCCTCTAAAACTCTGTCAACCGTTGCTTCAATCTTGGTTACTTGAGCTTCTAGAGGAGGGTTATGGTAGTAGGAAGACTCATAGGCTTTGTTGCTGTTAGAGGGTCTACTCTGTGAACTTTCATTAAAATTACTCCTTTGACCATTCCCATAGGAGTTCCTGTTGAAACCTTGATTCCCTTGTCTCTGGAGACCATTCCTATCAACATAGTTCACATCCTCTTCAATCTCATCATCTCCATACTCCATTGCTTTCACTTCTGCAAAGGTGACTTGTTTCCTGAGAAACTTCTGAACACCATCTAGTTTTGCCTTGACTTCTTCAATATGCTCCTTGCTCATTGCTAGAGTTGATTTCTTCCTCTCAAAGTCTGTGCTCTTGGTGTTGCTGCTGGATGCCAGATTCTCAATCAACCTTATAGCCTCTTCAGGACTCCCGGTGCTGAAATTTCCTTCACTGGTTGTGTCCAAAGTCATTTGGTACTATAGTCCAATACCTTTAAAGAAAGTGCTGAGAAATTGCACTTCGTTGAACCCATGATGTGGACAATCTCTCTGGTATGATTTGAATCTGATCCATGAGTTTCTGAAGGATTCTGAAGGGTCTTGTGAAAAAGTAGCAATCTTTCTCCTCAAATCTTCTGCTCTTGCGTCATCAAAGAAGTTGCGCAAGAAAATATTCTTGATGTCAGTCCAAGATGTTAGGGATCATGGTGGTAACTGCTTGAGCCAATATGAAACTTCTCCAGCAAGTGAGTACTTGAAGAGCTTACAAAAAGATAATCCTTAGGGACTCCATTGGCTTTAATGGCAGTCACTAGATCCTTAAATCACTCCAGATTATCCATAGAGTGCTCATGTCGCAGCCCATGGTAGGGTGTATGTGTTACAAGTCCGAAGAAGGCGGGCTTGATTTCAAAATCATGTCTCTGAAAAGATGGAGGACGAATGGCGGATATGTTGGCGTAGTACGTGTCTGGACGGTTGTAGTCAGCCAGTGCTCTCTGAGCAGCTTGGGCATTAGCTTCAGGTTGAGTTTCTGCAGCGTTTGCATCTCTAAAAGCTCCAGTTCTGCATCTCTGAAAGCTCCAGAATCACCAAAGTTCTCTAGAACAAACCTGAACCTGAAAAATACTCTAAAACATACTCCAAACACATATAATAGGCTCTAAATACTGCTGATATCATGGTACAATAGTGGTAAATATCAGGCCCTATCACATACCACCTAGGCATCAAGTTCCCAACCGCTAACGGAAATACCGCAATCTGGGGTTGTCAAAAATAATCACGATTCTGCTTCCTGGCCGAACACAAGCTGTGAGAGATCACAACGACCTCCATGGTCAAACCAAAGCAAGCGAAGACAACTCAGGCCGCGTCTGAAAAATCTTCCACTAAGGACGATCCAGAATCGTCCGCCCAAGCACCGGCTACCGACAACGACCAGATCGCCGAGCCCAACGCTCCTATCACCGCGGAAAAACTAACTCCAAAAATGGCCGCTGACCCCATAATAGTCATCACGACTAAAACGGTCAACGCAGATGACTTGATCCTCTTAAAGGGATACATAGGCAGCTCTAAAGAGGCGGGGGGGGGGGGGAGTGGGTACATATACTCATATACTCCTACAAAGATTAAAATATTCGCATTTTTACTTGTTATTTTTGAATCTTTTCAATAAGAAAACGCAATACGACTTTTATAAAGTCTCGCAAATCTCTTCCCGCAAAAAAATAATCCATCTCGGAAGTCACTTACGGCTGCAATAGCAATCCGAAACTTGCTAGAAAAACGCCTAAGTAAAAAAAAACGATCATCTCATTAGACTAAAAATCGATTCATCACATGATTCTGGATACATCACTAAGCATTCCTTAGCTGAAAGTAAGCATAAACCCGTAAAGCGATATACGAAAGAAACCTTCTTAAGAAGAAAAAAATGCTTTCGTACAAGCTACTAAAAATCAAAACAATTCACGGCCGTAGCCAAGACTTGCGGCTGAAATACGATTTTAACTTTTTTCTCTATGAAGGAAGTCACATTTCAATGAAAGACATATGTTCGGAAAAAGAGAGACATCGCGATTTCTCGAGAAAATCATTTCATTCTCGAAAAACAGTCCATCTGCGACTATAACAACACCATCTTAAAAACGTCCATTGATTGGCCCCGAACGACAAATCAAAATCGTTCTCTAAACGAACTCGTAGTCAGGCCTTTTTTGTGAAAATGGTTTTCTTACATCTGGCAAGGATAACATAGCGTGCTATACAAGAAATCTGATATTTTGGTCACAGCACCTCCAAACAGTCTATAGAAGTAGCTCGGTTCTTACCCACACAAGTCGTATAAGCCGATAACAATTCATGGACTTTAAATCGGTACGAACCACGTTAAAATCACAAACAGGTGAAACAAAAGCCAAAATAATCGTCGCAAAACCTTAAGCCGAGACTAAACCTAGATCTTTCCCTAAACTCAACACTCTGGTCTCTAACATCACTCGACATGATATCAAAATCGATACAAGATCCTAAAGCATGTCTCCTCATTCATATCTAAACGCTCACGAAACTTGACAAAACTTTAATTTTTTTGAATACACTCGTCTTAAAATGAGCTACGAACAGAACAACTCAGGAAGAGTTAGATATGAAGTGACTACCCATATTCTTCCCGCTATAGTTATCGAAAGTATTTACGAGCAGAACAACTCACCAAGAGTTAGATAAGAAGTGACTACTCATATTCATCCATCTACACTTACCGAAAGTATCTACGAGGTCTTTAAACACTAAAATATGATTCATTATAAAAGCTGTAGAATAGCAGGGATTCAAAGCCACCAACGGCCAGTCCCAATAAGAGTTAAAAGGCCACCCTTGGCCTAAATATGATACCGCCACACATAGAACCATTGAACATGCTCCCTTCACCTTTTCACGAGTCATACTCGAAATTTTTGGACCTATAGACCTCGAACATGCTCATGGGCTGATCCACTTTGCCATCCTCATTCCCAACATCAACTCCAACTTCCTCCGTATCAGGTGAAATGAGGATCAGGTCTCAAAGACCGCAGATTCTCTCCTCCATCAAAGGAACCAAAGAGTCAGCATTGGTGCAGTCACCCATGAAACCCGTTATCTTGAAGACTTCGGACTCGAAAGTATAGTCAGCCTCCTATGTAAGTCACAAGGTACCAACGGAACCTTGGCACTCACAAAAATCTCCAACAAGTTCTGGAACTTCCTTAAGCCTCCCATACTCAGTCACAATCTGGGGGGAGCGGTTCCTGATTGCTGCAATGATTCTCTGCCTTCCTACCCTCTCTGTGCGATGAAGGGCTCTAGCAAGCCCTTCGGCCAGTTCTTGATTGCGAAAATTGCACGCTACAGCCTCGCTCTCTAGGCGGGCGACCTCTCTCTATGCGTGCTCGGTTTTGAAACAGAAAAATCACGCCTTGCGGTAGCTCGCTTCGAGAGCTGAGTTTAACACATACAGGCCCTGCAGATCTCTCGAAATATTAACAAAGGGACTTGATATCAAAAATTAACAAAGGATAAAGAACCAACTCCATTGATTAGTCGAAAACCCTCTGCAAATGTCTTTGACCTCGATAGTTCGTCTAGAGCAGGAGACGAGTCAAGGTTTCGAGAAAGCGCGGCGAATGACTCAAAGTTCTAGTGTGAGGAGGGAATGTCGCTGGAACCACTGAGGTCATCGGGAACAAAGATTGGATCCCAACCAGGCATCGGAAACTCTTCCACGGGAAAATCAATTTCACCAGAACATCATGAGAGAAAACTTGTCGGTGACCGGATCAGCTCTCTTCTGCGAATGTCTGAGGATGAGCCCGGGAGTGATGATACACCGATACCCTATGAATCCACTGCAGAGAGACGGAAGAACAATAGACCGGGCCACCTCGTAGAAGATCTCTCTCCAGAATCAAATCCCGGGGCCACAGTCAAAGAGGGTTAGCAACTGCAAAAAAGAAAATACAAACACAAGGTCATACATTGTCAAAACAAAAAACAGGCAGATATCTGACTGAAGTACCATGTTGTTTCCATTCACTACGAAAAACGGGGATACAACTCTTCGCAACGGACACATTGTTTATATGAACGAAGAAAAAGAATTCCCTCCATTCGTGTCCATTGGAGGTCATCTTCTTGACTATCGACATGAACCTTTGAGGAGTCAAATGGTAAGTGATAGGTCTCGGTGACTGCTGAGGCCACAGGAAGGCCTCGAAGTAATCAGCGTCTAGGACAATCCCCCGTTGGTAGTTTAGAACCAGAATGCTGATAAGATGTTGCAAACCAGTGAGAGACATCTGGCTTATCGACAGCCCCAAGCGGTTTAGGGTGTGGATGATGACTTCCGGGATTGGAAAACACAAACGACAGCGCATAAGATGCACCTCATAGCATGTAAAGTAACCCTCTGGAGGGTTGTCAGCACTTTCCCAATGCTTTGGACCCCAAAACTCTACTTCGTCCGGTAGTTGAGAAAACTCAAATACAGTGTCAAAGGAAGGGATATGAGATCTTGCTTGGTAGGTCGGAGTCACGCTGAAGGTGAGGCCTAGAAGGGTATGATGTCTCGGCTGGAGGAACTGTAGCATTGCATGTAGCAACCCAATATGACTCGGCCTCCTCGGGGTCGACAGAACGGGGAGAGAACTCCTTATTGGGGTGACTTCATCGTCATTACGAATGCTCTCGGGGATGGAACGTGAAGCCTTAGTACTATTTGAAGCTCTCTTTTTTGAAGACATGTATAACAATAACAAGAAAAAGAAAAGATAGAAAGGAAGAGAATGGGTTCTACCTTGGAGAGATTTCTTAAAATACGTTATATGACGAGTTTTCGAATTAGAAGATCCAATCTCTTCAATAAATGACTCTGAGGAATTTACGATGAAAAGGGGAATGGGTTTACTAACACTTCTCAAACCGTCTGAACCACCCAAGAAAGGTTGGAGCTCAGTCCGACATGACCGGCTCGCCATATGGTAAGCTCAATTATCTCAGGCCAGCTCGCGATATGGCGAGATTGGTTCTTTCGGGCTTAGTTAGCCCCCCAGCTCGTTAGAACTGTGAACATTTAGTGTGAGGTTATAGCGGGCAGTTGAGCAAGTTAGGTAAGTTAGAAAAATTAATGACCGAAAGTCCGAAGGTGAATAGTAAATTTATTTGCCTATAAGTAGGTGGAATAAGTTTTTCAAGTTTTTTACTTACTCAATTCTCAACAAATCTCTCCAAGGTTGAACACATTTGTCTCTTCCTTTCTCTCTTTCCTTTTTCTTGTTCTTGTTAAACATGTCTTCAAAAAAGAGAGCTTCCAGGAGTACTAAGGCTCCACATTCCATCCCCGAGAGCATTCGTGATGACAATGAAGTCACCCCATTGAGGATTTCTCGCCCCGTTTTGTCGACCCCGATGAGGCCAAGGCGTATTGGGTTGCTACATGCAATGCGACAGTGCGCCTGGCCGAGGAATTGTACCCTTCTAGGCCTCGCCTTGAGTGTGAGTCCAACCAGCCGTGCAAGAGCTCATATCCCTTCCTTGACATTGTATGTGAGTTTTATCAAGTCCCGAACGAAGTAAAGTTTCGGGCTCCAAAGCATGGGGAAAGTGCTGACAACCCTTTAGGGGTTACTTTACATGCTATGAGGCACATCTTGTGCACTGTCGTTTGTTGTTTCCCATCCTGAAAGTCATCATCCACACTATAAACTGCTTTGGGCTATCGATAAGCCAAATGACTCTCACTGGTTTGCAAAATCTTATCGGCATTCTGATTCTAAGCTACAAACGGGGGATGGTTGTGACACCCCCGATCGTAGATGACCGGAAGTGACACGGTCGATGTTCCCCGATGGTCGATCCGAGGTTCTTGGAATATAACCAATTACCTTAGACCAACAACCAAAGAACACCAACGCTCCTATCGGATATCACTCTAGGCTTTTCAACCCGACCAAGCAATATCCGATAGTTAGTTCGTCCCGGACAAGAACTAATATCATATGAGAAATCGTAATTTAAAAACATTCATTTATACATTATTTATTTACTTTAAACATCTTATAAAGCGTTATAGTTTTACCTTACGGCCTATTGCCCAACAACGTATTACAGTAAATATACAACAAAAGGTTCGTTGCAAGGACAACAAAATACTACCGCAGGTTGGCCGTTCCTTCGTCCAAAAGTAGTGGTCTCCCGACTGGTGGTTACCTTCACACACAACAATGAGTCATGAGCAACTAATTTACTCAGTGAATCTAGATCACTACACCATTAATCATAAACCAAACAATCATCAAATGCATAAACATGTTCATACAACTACTAGTACTATACTTTAATATATCATTCATCATTGTGAATCTCATTTCATTTCTCACTTCCTTATTACCCGCCCATCTTCACCATACTTATAATTACATTATATATACTAGACCCGATAAACCACAAAGGTTAACCGAGCTTAGTAAGTTAGCATTACCATCATCCTCGAACGTCCTAATGAACATTCGGGACTGCATCGTCATGCAGTACACGGCCTCCAGGGTGCTACCCCATCATCGTGTCTTCATGACCTTGCTCCATTCGCAGGACCAAGTCACGGTAATGCGAGAGTTTAGGGATAGTGATTATATAATGAGTTTTCACTTGCTTCATAATTCAATAATTATTCCATAATTAATCCATAATTAATCATAATTAATTCTTAATTAATCCTAGATTAATTCTTAATTTATTCATGATTATTCTTTAATTAATTCATGACTGTTTCTTAATTAATCCATGACTAATCCTTAATTAATTCAAGATTAATCCTTAATTAATCCAAGATTAATCCATAATTATTTCATAATTTTAGTTAGTACTTGAGAACAAGTACTAAGACGTGGCTAACCTCCATGCATACTTTCAGATATTCATTAAGTGTTAAGTGTTTACACTTAAGTAAACACCACATGGATCATAAGGTTTAGAGAATTTACTACTTACACATCCATCTAGACTCACCTAGAGATTGGTCTTGAAACTTGCTTGGACAAGGCTTGGCTCGCTCTTGAACAAGGCTGAACGGACCTGAGAATGGTTCATGATTTGATCGGTTATTAATGTTACTTCAGGACACACATTGGTTCACATCCAGCCATATCAAAACAAGCTTACCAAGCGACTGAGAGTACTGGATTGGACTAGCAACACTCCACAAGAAAACTGATCGAAACAGAACAAGGTACCAAGCTTAGACAATTGGTTCAAGGTAAATCAAAACAGATTGATTCATATCAGTTCAGTTCATGCTCATTTAAGGTTCGCTCTAATCAGTTCAAGCTCGGTTCTTCTTGTACTACATCAGATCAATGTGGTTGTAGGCAGTTAACAATAGTTCAGGACAAGATCAACTGAGTTCAGTTTGGTTTAACTTCAATCACTCCATGACCACTTAGCTAGCAGTTTTCAAAGATTGATTCAATCTGGAACTTAACTAAACTAATCAGTTCACCATCTTATACAACTAATCCGACCATGACATGAGCTGAACAACACACTGACTTGATCATAACAGAGCTGAGGCAAGAGATAAAGCTTACCCTAGATCACCCAAGGTTAGATGATCTTAACCGGTTCTCCTCTCTAAGATATACCCACTGCTGAACTGATCACAAAGAGAGATGAGGGTTTGGTTCAAATCAGAACTGAAGAAGGGATAGGGTTTAACTAAAATCAAACATCTCACCTTCTTCTATGTCACACAAGCTGGCTGAGGCTGGATCAGGATCAAATCACCAAAGCTTCTCTGAATTTTTCTTGATTTCTCTTCTTCTTTATCTTAAAGTTTTTTACTGATTTTCTCTCTGAATTTTTTTTCTCTCTTTGCTTCAGCAAACAGAACGTGCAAGCAGGTCAAGGAAGGGTTTATATAGATGAGAGGCAGTCTAATCTGAGTGTCTCAGCTTAACACAAAGCTGTGGCAAGCAAGGAACAGCTGGCATCCTGCTTCATTACATCCAGCCAGCAGCTGCTTCCCTTTCCTTCCCTTTAAGAAATGTCCAGCAAGTAAGCAAGCAGGCAGCTTGTGCTTGTCATGTGACTTTTACTACACAAGCTAGGCAAGCAGGCAGCTGGATATCATGTGCTGGTTTAGACACCATAAGAAACTGGTCTATCTACTTCGGACAGTTTTTGACTAAATTTTCTCGAGCTTTGAATCTCGTCCTGTCTCGACCAAACTCGTACAGCTTTCATAAAATTTGACCTACATAATTAATACTCGACCATAACTATCAAGTGAAGTCCTTTCGACCACAAGATAATCCCGTCANTTGGTCTTGAAACTTGCTTGGACAAGGCTTGGCTCGCTCTTGAACAAGGCTGAACGGACCTGAGAATGGTTCATGATTTGATCGGTTATTAATGTTACTTCAGGACACACATTGGTTCACATCCAGCCATATCAAAACAAGCTTACCAAGTGACTGAGAGTACTGGATTGGACTAGCAACACTCCACAAGAAAACTGATCGAAACAGAACAAGGTACCAAGCTTAGACAATTGGTTCAAGGTAAATCAAAACAGATTGATTCATAACAGTTCAGTTCATGCTCATTTAAGGTTCGCTCTAATCAGTTCAAGCTCGGTTCTTCTTGTACTACATCAGATCAATGTGGTTGTAGGCAGTTAACAATAGTTCAGGACAAGATCAACTGAGTTCAGTTTGGTTTAACTTCAATCACTCCATGACCACTTAGCTAGCAGTTTTCAAAGATTGATTCAATCTGGAACTTAACTAAACTAATCAGTTCACCATCTTATACATCTAATCCGACCATGACATGAGCTGAACAACACACTGACTTGATCATAACAGAGCTGAGGCAAGAGATAAAGCTTACCCTAGATCACCCAAGGTTAGATGATCTTAACCGGTTCTCCTCTCTAAGATATACCCACTGCTGAACTGATCACAAAGAGAGATGAGGGTTTGGTTCAAATCAGAACTGAAGAAGGGATAGGGTTTAACTAAAATCAAACATCTCACCTTCTTCTATGTCACACAAGCTGGCTGAGGCTGGATCAGGATCAAATCACCAAAGCTTCTCTGAATTTTTCTTGATTTCTCTTCTTCTTTATCTTAAAGTTTTTTACTGATTTTCTCTCTGAATTTTTTTCTCTCTGAATTTTTTTCTCTCTTTGCTTCAGCAAACAGAACGTGCAAGCAGGTCAAGGAAGGGTTTATATAGATGAGAGGCAGTCTAATCTGAGTGTCTCAGCTTAACACAAAGCTGTGGCAAGCAAGGAACAGCTGGCATCCTGCTTCATTACATCCAGCCATCAGCTGCTTCCCTTTCCTTCCCTTTAAGAAATGTCCAGCAAGTAAGCAAGCAGGCAGCTTGTGCTTGTCATGTGACTTTTACTACACAAGCTAGGCAAGCAGGCAGATGGATATCATGTGCTGGTTTAGACACCATAAGAAACTGGTCTATCTACTTCGGACAGTTTTTGACTAAATTTTCTCGAGCTTTGAATCTCGTCCTGTCTCGACCAAACTCGTACAGCTTTCATAAAATTTGACCTACATAATTAATACTCGACCATAACTATCAAGTGAAGTCCTTTCGACCACAAGATAATCCCGTCAAGCCATTAATTCATTAGTTTGATTTTTATTTTTAATTATGATCGATTAAACTCGAATCTGACTTTTTCAGAATTTTCTCGACCAAAATTATATCCGCTCGTGAGGGTCATTACACTCTTCCCCCCTCAACAGAATTCGTCCCCGAATTCTCAAAATATAGATGTACATTCGTTACTAAACAAGTGGGGTATCTGAGAAGAGTTCTGGGTAATCAGCTCGAAACTTATCTTCATTCTCCCATGTGACAACAACTCTCTGTCGCTTGCCCCAAAATACTTGAACTTGAGAAATCTCTCGGTTCTTCAATTTCTTGATACGGCGCTCGCCTATCCGCAAAGGACCTTCAGGATAGGTGAGGTTAGGTTGCAAGTTTTCTGGTTGCTGTGGCTCGACCATATTCGGATCTGGTATATGCTTACGCAACATTGATACATGAAATACCGGATGCATAAGCATATCTGCTGGAAGTTCTAGTCTATAGGCTACTTCTCCAACTCTAGCAGTAATTCGATATGGACCAATGTAACGGGTTGCTAACTTTCCAATTTTTCCGAATCGATCCTTTCCTTTCTGGGCAGCCACCTTCAAGAAGACTAAATCATTTACGGCAAAAATGACTTCTCTTCTACCACGGTCTGCATACTTCTTTTGTCGGTCTTGAGCCTTCTTCATATTTGCTTGAATTATCTTTACTTTCTCAGAAGCCTCATCTACTATTTCTGGACCAAGTATTCTTCTCTCACCCACTTCTGTCCAACACACTGGTGTTCTGCAAGGTCGACCATACAGTGCTTCGTACGGTGACATACCGATGCTTGAGTGGTAGCTATTGTTGTAGGAGAATTCAATCAGCGGCAAAAACTTATCCCACGGACCATTCCAGTCTAGAATACACAACCTTAACAAATCTTCAAGGGTTCTGATGGTTCTTTCGGTTTGTCCATCGGTTTCCGGATGAAAAGCAGTACTCATATGCAAGTCAGTACCCAAGGCTTGTTGGAAAGCTCGCCAAAATTCTGCTGTAAAGCGCGGATCCCGGTCCGATACTATATTTGCTGGTACGCCATGAAGCTTTACTATTTCATCCAAGTACAACTCTGCTAATGTCTCCACTTTGTCTGTAAGTTTCATCGGTAGGAAATGAGCAGATTTGGTGAGACGATCGACAATTACCCAAACTGCATCATTCCCTCGACCTGGTGCTCGAGGTAACCCAGAAATAAAGTCCATCGCCACTGCATCCCATTTCCATTGAGGGATAGGTAGGCTTTGGAGTAAGCCACTTGGAAGTTGATGTTCAGCCTTTATCCGTTGGCAAGTCTGACACTGAGAAACCCATATGGCAACATCTCTCTTTATCCCTGGCCAGTGATAATACCGTCTGATATCTCGATACATCTTGGTGCTTCCGGGATGAATGCTTAAGAGAGAATGGTGTGCAGTCCTTAGAATCTCATCTCGTAGTCCTTCTCCTTTCGGAACGGTGACTCGACCATTGAGTAACAAAGTTCCATCGCTTGCAACTTGATATCCTCCAAAGTTTCCGTCGTTCAACTGCTCTCGTATCTTCTTCAGGTTCACATCTCTCAATTGACATTCTCGGATACGAGCAAGTAATCCGGCTTGGCTCACTGCTTGTAATCCTAGAGGTTCTCCTTCCTCTCCTTCCAAGGCAGCTAAACTAATCATCTTGAATTCTGCTTCAAGGTTCTGGATTTCCTTTTCAACATCCACATCGACCTTCCTTCTACTCAAAGCATCAGCAACAACATTTGCCTTTCCAGGATGATATAGGATCTGCATGTCATAGTCGGCTACGAACTCCATCCATCGCCTTTGCCTTAGGTTCAAATCAGGTTGAGTGAAAAGATACTTAAGGCTTTTGTGGTCGGTGAACACTTGGATCCTTTCTCCATATAGATATGATCGCCAAATTCGAAGAGCAAACACTACTGCAGCCATCTCAAGATCATGCGTTGGATAGTTCACTTCATGCTTTCTTAGTTGTCTTGATGCATAGGCGATTACCTTATCGTCCTGCATCAGCACACATCCTAATCCCACATGAGATGCATCTGTATACACAATGTATGGATGGTTAGGCTTAGGTAAAGCTAAGATAGGTGCAGACGTTAAAGCTTCCTTCAACTTATTGAATGCTTCTTCTGTTTCTGAACTCCATTCATAAGCAACACCTTTACCGGTCAGACGAGTCAGTGGCTTTGATATACTTGCAAACCCTTGAACAAACTTTCTGTAATAGCCGGCCAAACCAAGAAAACTCCGAATCTCGGTAACAGAAGTCGGGCGAGGCCAATCTTTAATAGTAGATATCTTTTCTGGATCAACGGCAACTCCTTGTTCTGACACTCGATGTCCTAAGAAGCCAACTTCTCTTTTCCAGAAACGGCACTTACTAAGCTTTGCAAAAAGCTTTTGATCTCGTAAGCGCTCAAGAACTAGTCGTAGATGCCTCCCGTGTTCTTCTGCACTTCGGGAATATATGAGGATATCATCGATGAAGATGATAACAAACTCGTCCAGGTAATCCCGAAATACTTCATTCATCAGACGCATAAATGCAGCCGGTGCATTGGTAAGACCAAAGGGCATTACTACGAACTCGAAGTGTCTGTAGCGTGTCCTAAATGCAGTCTTCATAATGTCGGTCTCAGAAATCGGAATTTGATGATAGCCTGAAGCTAGATCTATCTTCAAAAACCAACTCGCTCCTTGCAACTGATCTAATAGTTCGTCAATTCTCGGAAGTGAATACTTATCCTTGATGGTCACGTTGTTGATTCCCGATAGTCAATACATAACCGCATGCTTCTGTCTTTCTTCTTCACAAACAACACTGGTGCTCCCCACGGTGATGAACTAGGACGAATGAAACCCTTCTCCAACAAATCAGCCAACTGTAACTTCAACTCGGCAAGTTCTGCTGGTGCCATTCGGTATGGTGCCTTTGCTATCGCAGCAGATCTAGGTTCTAAGGCTATAGTAAAAGGGTTACTTCTTGATGGCGGTAATCCTTCCAATGCTCTAAACACGTCCTCATATTCTGTAGCTACTGGAATATTTTCTAAGTTCTGTTCTTTCTCATCTTCTACTGGTCCAGCAACCAAGGTTACTAGGTACACTTCTTCACCCTTCTCCAAAACGTTTTTGACTCTTAAGGCTGATACTAATGATGCTCCAACGCTCGGTACTATACCATGGAAAAACTAAAGGGGATTGGGAATTTCTTTCAAAGATAATCTTCCCTCGACCACAATCGAGGTGAGCTCGGTAGCTAGACAGCCAATCCATCCCTAAGATCACTTCGTAACGTTCTAATGAAAGAACTACCAGATGAGCCGGGAAAACCATCTCTTGAATAATGATCGGAACCCTTAGAATACAGCCTTCAGTTTCAAGAACTTGATCTCCGGGAGTTAGAACGGGTATGGATAATTCCACTTTAGTGAATGCTCCCTCAAATCTGGACGCTACTTCAGGAGCTACAAAACTATGTGTTGCCCCCGAATCGAATAGGACGTGGGTGAATATTCCGCCTACAAGTAAAGTCCCTGACAATAATTAACTTCAAGGTCAATTATTCTTTCAATATATATATATATTTAATAATACTTATTTATTTATTTATTTATATTTAAATAATGCACTAAACAATTTTTTAAAAAAAAAAATAATTCAAACAACACTCAATGGTAAGAAAACAAACCTGAGATAGGACCCTTCGGTGGTTGGGATGGTCCTGGTAACTCTAAAGCGTAAGCCCTACCAGCTGTGGCCTGACGCTTTGCCGGAGGTAAAGGTAAGGATGGGTTAACTGGTATGACTGCTGGAACTCTCGGTACAGCAGGCTGAACAGAATGAGTAAGTGGACAAGAAGTCGCATAATGCCCGCGCTCTCCACAAGTAAAACAGGTGACATATGATGGTACAGCCGGTCGGAACTGCCCCTCGCTCGGACAATCTCGCCTCACATGGCCCAGCTGGCCACAACTGAAACAAGTCGGGGTTCTAGGTCTCGATCCTCCAGAACGACCTCCCCAGAAAACTCTACCTCCTCGTCCTCTCTGCATAACCGAAGATGCCTGACGCTGGAGCGGAACATATGGACGTCTCGGTGGTGCTGAATGACTAGCAGAAGCTCTCTCTGCAGAAATGGCTTCCTCAACATTCACTGCACGCTCCACAAGATCAGCAAGCCTATGAAACTCTACTGCCTCAAGTCTGGTCCTAATATCCGGGCTAGGTCCCCGAAGGAACTTACGGATAATCATCAACTCATCTTCCTGACCAAAGCGTACATACTGCCTGAGACGTGTGAACTCGGCCTCATACTTCCGAACTGATAAACCACCATGAACTAGCTCCATAAACTTGATCTCCAATCTGTCTTTTGCCTCCGGTGGAAAATACTTTCGAGTGAATGCAGTACGGAAGTCATCCCAAGTCAGCTCAAAATATCCAAAGCTCCTCTCCACACATAACCACCAATGGATGGCGTCCTTCTCCAGATAGTAAACAGCCACGTCCTTCTTGAATCCTACCGGACAACGGGTTGTAGCGAAGTTCTGCTCGAGGTTGTGCAACCATGCATCAGCTTCAAAGGGGTCAGTCCCACCCTGGTAATGCTTCGTACCCAAGTTCTTCATAATCATAACTATCTTCAGGAAGTCCGTATGTGAAGTGGTAGGTACTGGAGCTGGCTGAGCACGCTGTGCATTCAATGCTTGTTCCTGTAAGCGAATCATGTCAGCCATCAACTAAAGAATAGCTACCAACGCCGGATCTGTTGGAACTGGTTCAGGTTCTGCTGCGGGTGGTGCTTCAGCATGGACGTGTGGAATATCATCAGCAGCAGCATCATGTGCAGCAGGATGATCAACAACATGAGCGGCAGGATGATCATCAGCATGATCGGCAGGATGATCAGCAGCATGAGCGGCAGGATGATCAGCAGCATGAGCTGCAGGATGATCAGCGTAATCATGAACAACATCAACCTCGATGTTTGTATAATACGGATCTGGTGACATAGGCATCGGCATCTGAACTGGAGCACCATCATATGATTCCTCAGATGGATCAGACTCAATGCTAGTGCCAGACGGTGTAGCCTCAAAGCTAGGAGTCAGAGGTGGTGCCGGAGTAACTGGCGGTGAAGAGTCTGGAGATGATGAAATATGTATTGGTCGATAAGCTCCACCACGTTGTACTCGTCTCGGTGGCATCTGCAACAAAAGATCATGGTAAGGTTCTACCCAGTTCTATCTATTTTTATAAGAAGAAACAAACCAGCATGTCCTAATTATCCTTGCGACACATTTATTTTTGACTCGAAAAATATTTGAAACAAGTCCCATTCTAGCATCGTATAACAATGCTCTGATACCACCTTTGTGACACCCCCGATCGTAGATGACCGGAAGTGACACGGTCGATGTTCCCCGATGGTCGACCCGAGGTTTCTTGGAATATAACCAATCACCTTAATCCAACAACCAAAGAACACCAACGCTCCTATCGGATATCACTCTAGGCTTTTCAACCCGACCAAGCAATATCCGATAGTTAGTTCGTCCCGGACAAGAACTAATATCATATGAGAACTCGTAATTTAAAAACATTCATTTATACATTATTTATTTACTTTAAACATCTTACAAAGCGTTATAGTTTTACCCTACGGCCTATTGCCCAACAACGTATTACAATAAATATACAACAAAAGGTTCGTTGCAAGGACAACAAAATACTACCGCTGGTTGGCCGTTCCTTCGTCTAAAAGTAGTGGTCTCCCGACTAGTGGTTACCTGCACACACAACAATGAGTCATGAGCAACTAATTTACTCAGTGAATCTAGATCACTACACCATTAATCATAAACCAAACAATCATCAAATGGATAAACATGTTCATACAAGTACTAGTACTATACTTTAATATATCATTCATCATTGTGAATCTCATTTCATTTCTCACTTCCTTATTACCCGCCCATCTTCACCATACTTATAATTACATTATATATACTAGACCCGATAAACCACAAAGGCTAACCGAGCTTAGTAAGTTAGCATTACCATCATCCTCGAACGTCCTAATGAACATTCGGGACTGCATCGTCATGCAGTACACGGCCTCCAGGGTGCTACCCCATCATCGTGTCTTCATGACCTTGCTCCATTCGCAGGACCAAGTCACGGTAATGCGGGAGTTTAGGGATAGTGATTATATAATGAGTTTTCACTTGCTTCATAATTCAATAATTATTCCATAATTAATCCATAATTAATCATAATTAATTCTTAATTAATCCTAGATTAATCCTTAATTAATTCATGATTATTCTTTAATTAATCCATGATTGTTTCTTAATTAATCCAAGATTAATTCATAATTATTTCAGAATTTTAGTTAGTACTTGAGAACAAGTACTAAGAGGTGGCTAACCTCAATGCATACTTTCAGATTTCATTAAGTGTTAAGTGTTTACACTTAAGTAAACACCACATGGATCATAAGGTTTAGAGACTTTACTACTTACACATCCATCTAGACTCACCTAGAGATTGGTCTTGAAACTTGCTTGGACAAGGCTTGGCTCGCTCTTGAACAAGGCTGAACGGACCTGAGAATGGTTCATGATTTGATCGGTTATTAATGTTACTTCAGGACACACATTGGTTCACATCCAGCCATATCAAAACAAGCTTACCAAGTGACTGAGAGTACTGGACTGGACTAGCAACACTCCACAAGAAAACTGATCGAAACAGAACAAGGTACCAAGCTTAGACAATTGGTTCAAGGTAAATCAAAACAGATTGATTCATAACAGTTCAGTTCAAGCTCATTTAAGGTTGGCTCTAATCAGTTCAAGCTCGGTTCTTCTTGTACTCTAAGAAGAAGGGATAGGGTTTAACTAAAATCAAACATCTCACCTTCTTATATATCACACAAGCTGGCTGAGGCTGGATCAGGATCAAATCACCAAAGCTTCTCTGAATTTTTCTTGATTTCTCTTCTTCTTTATCTTAAAGTTTCTTACTGATTTTTTCTCTGAAATCTTTTTCTCTCTTTGCTTCAGCAAACAGAACGTGCAAGCAGGTCAAGGAAGGGTTTATATAGATGAGAGGCAGTCTAATCTGAGTGTCTCAGCTTAACACAAAGCTGTGGCAAGCAAGGAACAGCTGGCATCCTGCTTCATTACATTCAGCCATCAGCTGCTTCCCTTTCCTTCCCTTTAAGAAATGTCCAGCAAGTAAGCAAGCAGGCAGCTTGTGCTTGTCATGTGACTTTTACTACACAAGCTAGGCAAGCAGGCAGCTGGATATCATGTGCTGGTTTAGACACCATAAGAAACTGGTCTATCTACTTCGGCCAGTTTTCGACTAAATTTTCTCGAGCTTTGAATCTCGTCCTGTCTCGACCAAACTCGTCCAGCTTTCATAAAATTTTGACCTACATAATTAATACTCGACCATAACTATCAAGTGAAGTCCTTTCGACCACAAGATAATCCCGTCAAGCCATTAATTCATTAGTTTGATTTTTATTTTTAATTATGATCGATTAAACTCGAATCTGACTTTTTCAGAATTTTCTCGACCAAAATTATATCCGCTCGTGAGGGTCATTACAATGGTCCTCTCATGTACTGTTTGACTCCTCGAAGGTTCATGTCGATAGTCAAGAAGACGACCTCCAACGGACACGAATGGAGGGAATGCTTTTTCTTCGTTCTTATAAACAGTGCGTCCATTGCGGAGAGTTATATCCTCGTTTTCCATAGTCGATGGAAACAACATAATACTTTGATCGGATATACGCATGTTCTTAGTCTCGTCGATGTCTGACCTTGTGTTTGCATTTTCTTTTTTGCAGTTGCTAATCCTCTTTGGCCGTGGTCCCGGGGTTTGACCGTTGTGAGAGATCTTCTCCAGGGTAGCAAGTTCTATTGTTTTTTCTTCTCTCCGCAGCGGATTCGTACGGCGTTGGCATATTACCACTCCCGGGCCCATCCTCAGACATTCACAGAAGAGGAAGCTGATCCGGTCATGGACGAGTTTGCTCTCCGCGATCTTCCGGTGACAAGGCACAAAGATAGGTCGCCGAAGAACAAGGGAGTTGCACTTGATGACAGCCATTTTCCCGCAGAGGAATTTCCGAGAGGGAAGGAAGGCGGAGAATCGTTGCAGCATTTGGGAACCCCTCTGCCCAGTTTTCGACTGAGTATAGGAGGCCTAAGAGAGCTGAAAAACTTGTGGGATATTTCCGTGAGTGCCAAGGTTTCGTTGGTACCTTGTGGCGTACGGAGGAGGCTGGTTATACTTTCAAGTCCGAAGTCATCAAGATGAGGGTTCTCATGGGTGACTGTGCCAATGCTGACTCTTTGGTTCCTCTGATCGAGGAGAGAATCCACAAGCTTTGGGACCCGATCCCTGTTTCACATGATCCGGAGGAATTTGGACCCGATGTTGGGAATGAGGATGGAAAAGTGGATCAACTCATGAGCATGTTTGGGGCCTCTATGTCCCAAAGTTTCGAGTGTGACTGGTGAAAAAGTGAATGGAACATGTTCCTTGGTTCTATGTTTAAGCTTTTGTCTTTTTCGGCCGAGTGTGGCCGTATCATGTTTAGGCCGAGGGTGGCCTTTTAACTCTTGTTGGGACTGACCATTGGTGGCTTTAAAAATACCTTCCGTTCTACGGCTTTTATAATGAATAATATTTTAGCGTTCAAAGAGCTCGTAAATACTTCTCATAAGTGTAGAGGGAAGAATATGAGTAGTCACTTTATATCTAACTCTTGGTGAGTCGTTCTGTTCATCGCTCGTTTTAAGACGAGTGTATTCAGAAAAATTAAGGTTTTGCAAAGTTTTGCGAGCGTTTAGATATCAACAAGGAGACATGCTTCAGGATCTTGTATCAATTTTGATGTTATATCTAGAGATGTTAGAGACCCGAGTGTTGGGTTTAAGAAAAGATGTATGTTTACTCTTCGCTGAAGGTTCTGCGATGACTAATCGGCTTTCGTTTCACTTGTTTGCGATTTTAACCTGGTTCATACCGATTTAAAGTCCGCAAATTGTTATTGGCTTATATGACTTGTCTTGCTAATAACCGAGTTACTTCCAAAGACTGTTTGGAGGTGCTGACCAAAATTTCGGATTTCTTGTTTAGCGCGCTATGTTATTCTTGTCGGATGTAAGATGACCATTTTCACCAAAAAGGTCTGACTACGAGTTTGTTTAGAGAACGTTTTTGATTTGTCGGTCAGGGCCAGTCAATGGATGTTTTTAAGATGGTGATGTTATAGTAGCGGACGGACTGTTTTACAGAATGGTATGATATTTTAGAGAAATCGCGACATCTCGGTTTTTCTAAAGATGTGTATTTCATTTAAATGTGACTTCCTTCGTAGAGGAAAGAGTTAAAATCGTATTCCGGCCGTAAGTCTTGGCTATGGCCGAAAATTGATTTGATTTTTAGTAGTTTGTACGAAAGCGTTTTTTGTTTTAAGGATTCTTTTGTTTACCGCTTTGTGGGTTTATGCTTAGTTTCGACTAAGGAATGCTTAGTGAAGTATCCAGGATTCACGAGCCGAATTGATTTTTAGTGTAATGAGATGATAGTATTCTTTTACTTAGGCGTTATTCTAGCAAGTTTCGGATTGCTATTGTAACCTTA
The DNA here is from genome assembly GCA_012274485.2 of Sinapis alba. NCBI lineage: Eukaryota > Viridiplantae > Streptophyta > Magnoliopsida > Brassicales > Brassicaceae > Sinapis > Sinapis alba. Next base: position 751,319 of record MU105617.1, on the reverse strand, counting down.
AGTGAGTTGCGAGATCGAAAGGGGAAAGATTTGCGAGACTTTATAAAAGTCGTATTATGTTTTCTTATTGAAAAAGTTTCAAAAATATCAAGTACAAGTGCGAATATTTTAAACTTTGTGGGAGTATACGAGTATACATATCCACTCTCCCCCCCCCCTTTCAATGAGCTGCCTATGTACACATTTCGAGGATCAAGCGATCTTATAGTTCAACTGGTTGCCGTGGGTGTTTTACTCACTGGAGGTGGCTGCGTCGACCATTTTAGTCATGATGATTGTTATGGGGTCGGCGGCCATTTTCGGAGTTGGTTTTTCCACGGTGACAGGAGCGTTGGGCTTGGCGATCTGGTTGTTGTCCGCTGCTGGTGCTTGGGCGGACGATTCTTGATTGTCCTTGGTGGAAGATATTTCAGACTTGGCATGAGTTGTCTTTGCTCGCTTTTGTTTGACCATGGAGGTCATCGTGATCTGTTGCAGATTGTGTATGGCCAGGAAGTAGAGTTGTGATTGTTTTTGACAACCCCAGATTGTGGCAATTCTATTAGCCGTTGGGAACTTGATGCATAGGTGGTAAGTCAACGGGACTGCTTTCATGGCATTTATCCAAGGCGTTCTCATGATCACATTGTATATGGCCAGGTTATCAACTACTGTGAAGTCGACGTTCTTCGTGACTTATTTTGCCATGACCAGGAGCTTGCTCGATCCGAGAGTCATTGATGTCACCTCTGAGAAACCAGTTAAGGATTTCAGCGTTGGTACAATTTCTCTGAGTTTGATGTTTACTCTTCCGAGGGTATCGCGGGAGATGACGTTGACCGTACTTCTGGTGTCGACTAAGACCCTACCAACTTCGAGGTCTCCGATTACGAGATTCAATGACGAGTGGGTCCTAGTGAGGTTTGTCGATTTTGGCAGTCTCTTGTTCCTCGAATACGATCACGTCGTTTGGGACGTCGTCAGATGCAGACAAATTCGGCCAGTCTGAGCGTGTTTCTTCCTTTCGCTGATAAGCCTTGATGGACGAGACTGAGTCGCGATAGAACTGCGACTCCCCGATGATCTTGTTTACCCTGCGACAGTTATTTTCGTTCCCTTTACTGTTTTTTCCCTTATTGCGTTTCTCACCTAACTGATTTTCATGCGAATCATTTTATGAAGTAGGATTCTTATCAGTTTTCGACAGTCGGTCAGAGTCCAGGAGGATGTTCTTTATGCTGGTTACTTTAGAGAGTTTGCCAGCGAAGAGTTTTGCGGCCAGTCTCGCGCCGAGAACTTTGCAATTGTTGGTAGAGTGGCCTCTCGTCTGGTGGAATTCACAGTAGGAGTTATCCTTGTATTGGTTCCTGGTCCATGTGTTTTCTGACGTCTTACCTGGTTCCGAGTTGATAGCATAGTGGTGCTCGTCCTGGGTGTCTTCTCCTTCGTATTGGACATACTTGTCGTTTCGAGAGGACTTCTTTTATGTGGACGATTTTTACGGATTTTGCTTCTCCAAGAGGACTTTTATCTCTTCTTCCGTGATGATGAAGTATGTTGCTTTGTGAACGGCATTTTGGATCATACAAAGTTTTTGAGGGATATCCACTGTCAGAATTTTGACCTGAACCAGAGGTATTCCTGAGCGCGTCGACTGCTACTTTGTCACTAATTCATTTGACTCTTGCAATTACCAGTGTCAACCTGGTCATGAAATCGCGTAGCGGCTCGTCCTTTCTTTTAGAAAAGCTCCAAAGATCCACGTGGAAGGTTTCCCTATCCATGAACATGGAGTATTGGTTGAGGAACTCGGATGCCAGCTGTCGAAAACTTCTGATGGAGTTCCGCTTTAAGCAAGAACCATTCGAGCACAGCTCCTTGTAGGTTTTCGACGAAGAAGATGCAGTAGCCAGCATCTCGTTTGCGCTCCCTAAGTTTGCACCTCTCCATTACGATCTGGAAAGACTGTAAATGCGCTTTTGGGTCGGTGGAGCCATTGTACACGGGAATTTTGATCTTCCCATGATCATAGATGTTTGTCTTTGTGATGCGAGCAGTGAACGGAGTTTTCCATGTTTCTTGGAGGAATCTATCAATCTCGGGAGCAGCGCTTGTCACGTGGTGACTTTGCAATTTTACCGATTTTACCTCCGCTGCAGTTTTCGCGATGTACTTGCGGAGATCTTGCATCTCATTGATATTGCCGCCAGAGGATTTCCGAGTTTGTCAGTGTTTGCTGAGAGCAATCTGTGTTTGGTCCTTGGCAAATTCCTGTTGTTCGACCCAGAAGAGGTTTTTCTCCTCTTCTTTCATGAGCTTTTCGAATGATGAGTCTCTCCGAGCAGGAGGTGGAAGATTTTCCGCGATTGTTTGTGTGGCTGTTGGAGTTACTTCATCTGGGTTTTGTCCCGATGAATTCTTTTGTGCATTTGCAGTCCTGTCTAACGGAGTCATGAAGTTGAGCCTTCTTCCGCGGATTCTAATGACTCCATGCGGAAGGATATCTATGTTTCTCGCAGTTAAGGTCTCGACCTCTTGAGAAATCACCTTTGATACGATGCCGGTTTTATAAAAGAGTTCAAATTAATCATACAGTCAAGGCATCTGGTGTTCTATGTTAACCATTGTCATTTCGTAGGATTGATTTGAACTTATACGCGAAAACAAGTCTTTGTGGTTTTTATAGTAAAGCTTCAACGGTAACTCCGATCGAGACAAAACAACGGACATCATGGTCATCGCTCGATGGATAGAGCTATGATGATGAGACAAGAGTGCCTTATATTGATATTATGCGGTCGTAGTTTCCATATGGCAAGCTGGCTCGAGAGGATCAAACTCACCATTTGGCGAGCTGACCCGTGAGGACCAACCTTCCCATATGGCTAGCTGGCCTGAGAGGACCCAGATCGACATATCGTGAGCTGGTCCGGGAGGACCAACCTTTCCATATGGCAAACCGGTCAGGACAGATCGAGCTCTGACCTTCCTTGGGTGGTTCAGACGGTTTGAGAAGTGTTAGTAAACCCTTTCCCCTTTTCTTCGTTATTTCCTGAAAGTTATTTGTTGAACATATTGGATCATCTAATTCGAGAACTCTTCGTATAACCTCTTTTAAAATTTATATGAAAGTTTCATTCCGGCAAAATATTTCCCAGGGAGTTTCAGGAGTTGATTGCATCGTAACCAATTCTGCCGAATGGCAAAAATTCTATGACTTTCAGGACCTGTTTTAACCGGTTAAGAGTTAATTTGGTCGTGAATTAGATCATAAAAACAATTGGGTCATGGTTCGAGTCAGATCGTGGTTCGAGTCGGGTCAGGCGTGATTCGGGTATAACCAAGGTATAACTCCTAAGTACCTTAACTTATCTAGGGTTTACAGTAATTTCCGTTCTTAATGAATTAAAAATAAATCGATTTTTTCTATTTTATAATGGGTTCTTTCTCGATTAGTCTATGAGATACATGAGCAGAGAAGATGATGTTCCCTCTGACCCATACGGCCATACCAGTATCTCTTGATCGATAATACATCTAGAAAAAGCTCTAAATTTCCAATTTTTCTCATCCACCTAAATATTTGAACAATCTGCCTAGGGATTCTTTTGAATCTTAAACCAAAGGATTCATACCTTGAGAATCCTAGCAGATCCCTATGGATAATGAAGTGAACACCTCCTTCCTTGTCTGAAACATACAGATCTTCCCTAATCAATCAAGGAAATCCCTCTTTCCTAAACACCGGAGTCGTCACTTTCCTTAAAATCCCGGCAATTTTGTTGAATTCGAGTTTGGTTAGGTCGATTGAAAGTAAACTAAACTCGTTTGTGGGTTCTTCAGAGCCGTTTTATTACTTGGTAGGCGATTACAAACGTGATTACAAGGATATTAAGGAAAATTAAGAAGGCCGGAGCTTTTGTTCAAAGCATTGACGAAAGCACAAAAAGACCGATTGGTCGTTAAACCCTAGATCTTGCCGTCAGTGTTTTTGTCTCATGTTTCAGATCCCTTCCTTCTTCCTCCTTCCTCTCCCTTTTTGGTCGATCCTCCTGCCTTTCAAGTCGTTCGCCCTAACGTGTATGTAATAACCCTCACGAACCAATGAATTTTTGGTCGAGAAAAAATCAGCTCAACCAGTTTGGATTTGGTCGATCAGATTTAAAAAAAAAAAAAAAAAAAAAACCCGGAGAATTAATTTCTCGAAGAGACTATCTTGTGTTCGAGAGACCTTCCCTTGATAGATCTGTTTGAGTTTTAATTATTATGGTCGAGTTATGTTCAAGCTGGATGAGTATATCTGAAAGCAGGACGAGAATCAAAGAACGAGAAATATTTGATCGAGAACTGGTCGGCAATACTTTCAGCTGCTTGCGAGTTTTGTGTATGTCTTATGCTGCCTGGTTGGTTGCTTCCTTCCTAACTTGGTCATGTGACTATCACAAACTGATTGGTTAATTAAAAGTCACATGCTGGTCACAAGCTGTTTGCTTCAGCTGCTTGCAGCTTTCTTCATGGGAGGGAAAGGTAAGAAGCTTGCATCTGGAAATGCTGAAACAGCTCTCCACCTGTCCAGTCCTTGCTTTACTTTATTCTGAGCGAAACCCTCCCCTGAAGTAACTTCCTCAGCTATTTAACTCCATCTCCACCTGCTTGGTCGTGCATTACCACAAGAAAACCAGAGAAAGAGAAAATCAGTGAGAAAGAAGAAAAAAACTGAGAGAAAAATTAGAGAAAATTCAGAAAACATCTTGGACAATTTTCTTCCATCCTCTAGCTTATATCCTTGATTTGTAGATAATTAGAAGGTGGAGTATCCAGAGAAAACCCTAGACTATGTTCTGTTTTTGTTACGAACCGATTTTGATTTCTGTTTTTAAAACAGTTCAGTCGCAAGTTCAGTTTAAAGGGGAGGATCATCTGAGTTCTTAGGCCACCATTTGTTGTAGTAAGCTTCATCACCTTACCTCAGACCTGTTCTGATCAGATATGGTTAATGATTACCTAAGGTGTTGGTCGGATCAGTTCTTTAAGTGATTATATGGTTCAGTATGTTTAGTTTCGGTTTGAATTATTTTCTGTAAACCGCAAGCTAACTGATGTGAATTGTTTAGACTTAAGCTGAACTGAACTGATCCTTTCCTGAATCAATCTTGTCAGAACCGAGTTGATATGATCTAGGATGAGTAGAAACGAGCGTGAACTGAATTGATTTAAGTTGTTAGCTTGAAGCAAACTGCCGGATTAATGATGTTCCGAACCGAACAGATTTAATCTTGTCCTGAAAGGATCTGAACCAAGATGTCTATGATCGGAGCTTGTCATATCCCGATCTAGTCTGAGTTGATCTGAACTGTTAAGCTTTCCCCTGAACCGAACTAAAAAGATCTGATTTAATTCTTCATCAGAACCGAACTGTTTTGGATTGATGATAATGCTCCACACTGTTTGTTTCAGGCTAGTTGTCTAGTAAAATTTGAAGGATCAACCTTGTTCATCCAGTAGAACCTTGTATTGTCTAATTAAGGACATGATGATGGACTGATCATATTCTTAGAACCACCTAGTACTGATGTAAGCTAATGAACTTAGATGGTCGAGGTCAGTAGTGGGATCAACCGGATCTTCCTTGTGGACGTTCTGAATCAGAAGTTGAGTGGAGTGTGATTAGCTTGAGCTCGAGTCTAGTCCTCCTTAGCCTATCTCATGGATTCAGTGGTAAGTCTAGATAGATGATTGATGAGTTATGAATGAGTATAGCATTATTGCATACTAAATATGTTTAATTGATTAAGTTTTGTCTCTTGATATATATTTAATCGTGAAGTGTTTACCTTGAGTATACACTTAAGAATTACTCAGAATAATTAATTGAGGTTTATCCCGAACCTTAATACTTGTTCTCAAGTACTAATATATAAGTATATTATTAAGTATATAAGTATAAATCATGTGAAGTCTTATTGTATACTCACTCTCCCGTAAGTCCCGCATTGCTGTGAATTGGTCCTGCAATATGGAACAAGGTGACAAAGACACGATGATGGGGTCGCACCCTGGAGGCCGTGTAACTGCATGCAGCGTAAAATGTTTGATCTTGGAATATTTGATGGAGATGATGGTTAGATTTTTTTTTCCGTTAGGCTCGGTTAGCGTTGGTCGTTTTCCGGGTTTAGTATATATATTATAAGTATGAAATGGCGGGTATCGTGAAAGTGATTTTTAAGATAAGATTCACATCGATGGAATGATAGGCCTTATATATATTTTTATTAGTTATGGAATATATTTCCACTGCATACAAATGGTGTTCATTGCTTGAGATATTATTGATATATGTTGGGGTGCGGGATTAGACTCACTGAGTAAACTAGTTACTAATGGCTCATTTGTTATGCAGGTTACCAGTAGGTGGGATACCTTACTCTAGGATGGGAAGAAACAACATTAGCCAGCGGCAGTTTTGTTATCCTTGGTTTTGCATTGGTCTTTTGATATATCTTATGTATAAATAATGTTTTCAGATAACCGCAAGTTTGACCTATAAAATTTGTGGAAAATGCTTTTGAAACAATAAGTATATAATGTATAAATATTGTTTCTAAAGTACAGGTTCCACATGATATTAGTCCTTGTCCGGGACGAACTAACAATTGGATATTTCTTGGTCGGGTTGAAAAGCCTTAAGTGATATCCGATAGGAGCGTCAATGTTCTAAGATTGCTAGTCCTAGGAACTTGGAAGTATCCGGGAACCTCGGGTTGGCTTTCGGGGAATGGTATCAGAGCATGGTTTTATGATTCTTGAATGGGACTTGTTTCTTATGTTTTTCGAGTCAAAATGAGCCGCAAGGATAACAAGGATATGCTGGCTGGTTTCTTCATCTTAGGATAGATAGTCATGGGTAGTTACCTTACCGTTAACGTTCATAGCAGATGTACCGAAATAAGCTCGATGGGGTGGAGTGTACTAACCGATTTTGATCTTGTCATGCTTCAGTTTGCTATCGTCATGTTTTTCCTGCCGTGCTGTTGGGTTCTACTATGGATATATTTTAGAGAGATATACAACACAAAGTCGACATATCCAACACTTATATGGACATATTTGTTATCGATGTCAAAGTGGACGTTGTTTTTGATTATTCAGTTTCGGGAGATTCTGCTGCACATGATCACCCAGATGCATATGTTCTTCCAGATGCTCAAGTTTATCCAGCTTATGCTCAGACGTTCCAGAACCATAGTTGTACAAGCCTGATTGATTCAAAAAGTGTTTCAAGCTTAGCGTTGGTGGCGGAGATAGTTCGACTGTAGTACAAGACGATGGACGCACCAGCACCATTCCGTTGCAACAAGACATCTTAACGTTTCTAAAGAGGATCAAGAAGTTAGGACCATAAGATACTAAAGAAGGCTAAACCATTCGATGTAGACTTTAGATTGAGGAAGATTTTGAAGGCAATACTGGGAGAAGGAGCCCATTGTTCCGAGGATTGCAAGAAGGATATGGAAGTATACAATATCAAGAAGGATTCAGCGAGTTAAATGTCAAGCGTGAAGCGTCATTTTGGCAATGTTAATCCAAGTTAGACAGATTTCTTTCAAGAATTTAAGAAGTATTTTCTACTGAAGACATGGGACATATTGAAGATTCAGCTTATAGAGTTGGCAAAGTAAGATGTTCTGCCAAGATTTTGAAGTTGAGTGAATCTGATTCATCCATTAGGGTTTGGAGGATGAGCTGAAGATCATCAGTGAATTTCTATGGGGAATTAGCCAATAATTTTTGGGCAAACAAAAGACCATGGAGTTCTAGAGCTTTGAGGAGATGGTGGTGTATGATGTGTATGTTAAGAGAGATGTTACTGCCAAGGAAGCTTCTTCTTGCCATTTAGACCGTCTAAAGGCTACCCATTCAGATTGAAGGCCAGATAATGAATCCAGGAAGTCAATGGGGATGATATTGGTTAAGCGCTTCTTCAGATCATGATAGAGTACCCAAAGTTGTTATGGTTGTGACTATCCAGGACAATATGGTTGTGGTTCATGTGTAAGGAATCTTGGATCGTTTACTCCATTTGCACTTTTGTCGTTCCTCTGAAGAATAAGGAAGTTATTCTACCCTTTTCCATGAAGTTACCTGATTCCATTTACCTATACCTAGGGTACCACTTGTTGAACTTTTTCGCTTTTCCTTACCGTTAGTCCCTAACCAAGTGTTTGGCTATTTGGGTAGAGCCTACGCTTTAGATTTGCCTGGACCGTCAAAACCCTTTAAAGGTCCAATCGCAGGTTTGCTTCTTATCCCAATGTGTGTTGTGTGCATTTAAAAAAAAAACTATGAATGGTTTAATAAATAATTAAATGTGTGATCAAGGTGTCGATAGAGACGTTGTCTATGGATGGAATTTTCTGCCTATATTGTATTTGTTTTGGGAACAACACATAGTTGTAGTTTTTGAGTAGTGTCATAGTTTTAGAGAGGATTCACTTTAGTGAATTCGAGTATACCATTCTTATTTGTGGAAGTACTGGCTGCCATTTAGAGTTATGGTATGCTTTCCCCCATTCTTTAGTACTTCTATTAGAGCAGTATGTTTCTATCTAGAGTGAGATTGGCTATCTAGTTATCGAGTTCAATTAGGATGTTGTTGAGGAAAGAAGTCCTTGAAAGAAGACCAGTCACCGTTGGCCTACAGTGGTATTCTAGCAAGTGTTGGAGCATCGCTCATATCAGTCTGGAGATTTAAAAAAACTTTTGGGAAAAAGTTGATGGTGTATTCCATTATCCTGATCATTGGGCAATAGAAGATAACGAGGAGCAGAGTATCGAGGACCGTTAATAACAAAGGAGCATATAGATGTGTTTAAGGAATTGGAAGGATTGTCGACATCTAGAAGTTATCCGTTCAGTATTCTTCTTGAACCTAGATTTACTGCAATAGCCTAGGCATCTTGCCAAGTGCTTCTAGCAGAGTTCAAGTAGTAGTTAGAAGAAATGTTTGGAGAAAGGTTTAGTTTGATTTAGTTATTTGCCATGGAGTGTACCTATGTCAGTGGTAAAGAAGAAGGACCAGAGTTTGTTGTTATGTTCGACTAAAGTTGAATCAAGGACGTGACCATCAGGGTCACGTATCAACTTTCTGAATTGGTGAGTTATTAAAGATCGGTTGCATTGTGCAGTTTGTTTTCCAAGGACGTTCGATGGATGCTTCAAGTTTAGTAAAGGTTGTTGCTGGTAATTGGAAGTTAGATTCTTAAGATAGTGAGTATCATAATAAGAACTTGTTGCACATTTAGAAAAGATCGATGCTATTAAAGAATGGCCGTATCCGATCTTTGTTATCAAAGTGTCGAAGTTTCACTGGATTTTTCAGAAGTTTGTTCAAGAGTTGGAAACATATCAACCGCTAAGATGATTGACTGATAATGGTGTTACCTTTGAATGGAGTAAACATATTGATGAAACATGCAAGCATTTAGAGGAAATATCTACGTCTATGTACATCCTGGCTTTGCATGAGCCTAACCAGTTATATATTGTTGCATGGATGCATCGTGTGTTGGTTTAGGTAAATGCTAATGCAAGACGATAGGGTAATCACTTATGCATCAAGGGAACTAAAAAAGAATAAGGTAAATTATCCAATGCATGAGATGGAGTTGGCGGCAGTTTTGATGTACATCAAATTTGGTGACCATTTCAATATGGGGAAGGAATCCAAGTGTCCACTGATAAAAGAAGCCTTAGGAAAAGAAAATGATGTTGCTTATGCTTTGAGGAGGAAAAATTTTGTGTCGATATTGAGAAGGATCTCAAGAATCATGAAGTAGAAATTGGAGTGATTTATTAGGCTGCCTTATAAGGAAGGAATGGAGAGTATTCAAGATTGCAAGTAGTAAATCAAGATGGCTTATCCATTCATATATGGGGAACTTAGTTGAAGGATGAAAACTTAAAGAAAACTTAGGATGAAAAGAATTTGAAGAAAATTTTAGTGGAAGATATGAGGAGTGTTCTGTACACCAAGTTAGCCAGAAAAGACGTGGGAGAAAGAACTCAAGTTCTACCAGAAGATTAAAATGGATAATTAGAAAAGAGATGTTAAGTGAATGCTGAAGAAGATTGATGAGTGCAAAAAGAGGTATGAACGTAAGGCATATGGGAATGCCAAGGATGTATCAATACAGAAAGAATGAATTCGCCGTACAAGAGTACTTAGTTGGTGAATTAAGCTTGGTATAGACGAACTTGTTGAATCCTCAGTTTCTAAACAGAAGAACAAATCAGAAAGCAATAGAACCAGACTTTGATTTCGGAAACATCAGTGAGATTGAGTTGTTCAAAAGATTATGAAGAGGGTCTCAGGTAGATCAGAAGTGTATAGAATATTGTAATGGAACTCATTCTTCGAATGGGTGAGTGTGTGTATTTGAGAGTAGCACCCTTGGTCTGAATCATGTTAGCGTGATTAATCGTGCTTGTTCTTGTATGATTGTTGCACGGTTAATCAAGTTGACATTGACAAGACCGGAGATGTTACCTTCACGTATGGCACATTACCTAACGTTCCACATTTCATGTTGTTGGTATGGGAGAAAGACAAATAAAAATGTTTCAGAAATGATGGTATTCAGAGACTCAAAGCTGTTAAAAGAAATATGCAGACCGCAGTATATGAGAAATATGATCGGTAAAGAATTGGTTATCTTGATAGTGTTTGCTCAGAAAAGAAATGATTGGTTTGGAAAAGTTGGGAAATCGGCAATCTGCTATATTTATTTGTACTGAGTGGTTATCTGAGTTGAAAAGGTTATCCATTGACCAGAAAATCTTTCAATTATGCATTTGAAAAATTGTGAGCCGATGTTGCATAATCCTATATCAGACCCAGTTTGATAGAACTGCTGAGACCAGAAAACTTTTCAACCTCAACTCGCCTAGCCTAAAGGTCCTTTACGGAAAGGTAATCACCATATCAGAAGATTTTAGATCAGAAAACTTGGTAAAATCAAGTATTTGGGGAACCAAACAGCAGTTGTTTTGACATGAGAAGATGAGGATAAGTTTAGAGCTGATTATTATGAAGTCTTTGCAGAGCCTCTAGTGTTCAGTAAAGTGTGTACAACTATGTTATGAGAATTCGGGGATGAATTCTTTTGAGGGGGAAGAATGTAATAACCCTCACGAACCAATGAATTTTTGGTCAGAAAAATTCGGCTCGACCAGTTTGGATTTGGTCAATTAGATTTAAAATAAAAAATAAAAACTGACCCGGAGAATTAATGTCTCGACGAGACTATCTTGTGCTCGAGAGACCTTCCCCTGATCTGGTTGAGTTTTAATTATTATGGTCGAGTTATGTTCAAGCTGGACGAGTATATCTGAAAGCAGGACGAGAACCAAAGAACAAGAAATATTTTATCGAGAACTGATCGGGAATACTTTCACCTGCTTGCGATTTTTGTGTATGTCTTGTGCTGCCTGGTTGGTTGCTTCCTTCCTGACTTGTTCATGTGACTATCACAAGCTGCTTGGTTAATTAAAAGTCATATGCTGGTCACAAGCTGTTTGCTTCAGCTGGTTGCAGCCTTCTTCATGGGAGGGAAAGGTAAGCAGCTTGCATCTGGAAATGCTGAAACAGCTCTCCACCGGTCCAGTCCCTGCTTTACTTTATTCTGAGTGAAACCCTCACCTGAAGTAACTTCCTCAGCTATTCAACTCCATCTCCACCTGCTTGGTCGTCCAATACCACAAGAAAACCAGAGAAATATTTTCAGAGAAAATCAGTGAGAAAGAAGAGAAAAACTGAGAGAAAAATTAGAGAAAATTCAGAAAACATCTTGGGAAATTTTCTTTCATCCTCTAGTTTATCTCCTTGCTTTTTAGAAGATCAGAAGGTGAAGTATTCAGAAAAAACCCTAGATTATGTTCTGCTTTTGTTAAGAACCGATTTTGATTTCTGTTTTAAAAACAATTCAGTCGCAAGTTCAGTTTAAAGGGGAGGATCATCTGAGTTCGTAGGCCACCAGTTTTTGTGGTAAGCTTCATCACCTTGCCTCAGATATGTTCTGATCAGATATGGTTAATGATTATCTAAGGTGTTGGTCGGATCAGTTTTTTAAGTGATTATATGGTTCAGTTTGTTTAGTTTTGGTTTGAATTAATTTCAGTATACCGCAAGCTAACTGATGTGAATTGTTTAGACTTAAGCTGAACTGAACTGATCCTGTCCTGAATCAAACTTGTCAGAACCGAGTTGATCTGATCTAGGATGAGTAGAACCAAGCTGGAACGGAATTGATTTAAGTTGTTAGCTTGAAGCAAACTGCCGGATTAATGATGTTCTGAACTGAACAGATTTAATCTTGTCCTGAACTAATCTGAACCGAGCTGTCTATGATCTAATCTTGTCATATCCTGATCTAGTCTGAGTTGATCTGAACTGCTAAGCTTTCCTCAGAACCGAGCTAATAAGATCTGATTTAATTCTTCTTCAGAACCAAACTGTTTTGGATTGATGATAATGCTCCGCCTGTTTTGTTTCAGGTCAGTAGTCAAGTAAACTCTGAAGGATCAACCTTGTTCATCCAGTAGAACCTTGTATTGTCTAGTTAAGGACATGATCATGGACTGATCATATTCTTAGAACCACCTAGTACTGATGTAATCTAATGAATTGAGCTGGTCGAGGTCAGTGGTGGGATCAACCGGATCTTCCTTGTTGACATTCTGAATTAGAAGTTGATTGGAGTGTGATTAGCTTGAGCTCGAATCTAGTCCTCCTTAGCCAATCTCATGGATTCAATGGTGAGTCTAGATAGATGATTGATGAGTTATGAATGAGTATAGCATTATTGCATACTAAATATGTTTAATTGATTAAGTATTGTCTCTTGATCTATATTTAATCGTGAAGTGTTTACCTTGAGTATACACTTCAGAATTAATCAGAATAATTAATTGAGGTTTATCCCGAGCCTTAATACTTGTTCTCAAGTACTAATATATAAGTATATTATTCAGTATATAAGTATATAGCAGGTGAAGTCTTATTGTTTACTCACTCTCCTGAAAGTCCCGCATTGCCGTGAATTTGTTCTGTGATATGGAACAAGGTCACAAAGACACGATGAAGGGGTCGCACCCTGGAGGCCGTGTAACTGCATGCAGCGTTAGATGTTTGATCTTGGAATATTTGATGGAGATGATGATTAGAGTTATTTTCCCGTTAAGCTCAGTTAGCCTTGGTGGTTTTCTGGGTTTAGTATATATATTATAAGTATGAGTGAATGGTGGGTATCGTGGAGGTGATGTTTAAGATAAGATTCACATCGATAGAATGATAGGCATTATATATATATTTATTAGTTGTGGAATATATTTCCACTGCATACAAATGGAGCTCATTGCTCGGGATATTATTGATATATGTTGGGGTGCGGGATTAGAATCACTGAGTAAACTAGTTACTCATGACTCATTTGTGATGCAGGTTACAAGTAGGCGAGAGACCTTACTCTAGGATGGGAAGAAACAACATTAGCCAGCGGTAGTTTTGTTATCCTTGCATTGGTCTTTTGATATATCTTATGTACAAAGAATGTTTTAGATAACCGCAAGGTCGACCTATAAAATTTGTGTAAAATGCTTTTGAAAGAATAAGTATATAATGTATAAAGATTGTTTCTAAAGTACGAATTCCATATGATATTAGTCCTTGTTCGGGACAAACTAACTATCGGGTATTGCTTGGTCAGGTTGAAAAGCCTTAAGTGATATCCGATAGGAGCGTTGATGTTCTCAAATTGCTAGTCCAAGGAACTCTAAAGTATCCGGGAACCTCGGGTTGTCTTTCGGGGAGCATCGACCGTGTCATTTCCGGTCATCTACAATTGTGGGTGTCATAGTGTAAGTCTAGGTTGGCGCTTATTGGGCCTTAGGCCCACGAGGGAGATATTCATCGGTTGGCCCATCGATCAAACGGAATCATGGGCCACGGGTTTGAGTGATCGCCCCCGAGCGGCTGGGCTTTCTTAGATTTGCCCAAAAGGGGATGGACCAAGTCTAATTATTGGAAAGGCCCTGTGGAGGAATATAAAATTCATCTTCAACAGTAAGCCCCCCGTCCTCTAGCTCGTTTGTGGAGGAAGTAGTCTTCCGCAGCGGGATGAGAAGGATGGGTTTTGAGAATAATGGACTTGGTTTTTCTACATCGTGATTCGAATCGCATTGTCGGCACGCCTTATGGTCTGTGGCAAATGCGGGTTCGGTCGCTCATCATATTTGGAACATAAACCGAACTGTTTTTTCTTGGGAATTTAAACCAACCGTATTTTTGGTGTACGGAGAGAGAAGAGGCATAGGCCCAATATGCCTAATGATTATGTCGCTCTCAAAATTTGCGTCGTTTGCTATAAATAGGGCCCCACCTCATGTTTTCCTCATTTCTTCTTCTGGCTCGCAGATACTCTCTCTCTCTATCTCTTACTCTCTTTCTCTCTTACTCTCTCTCTCTTTTTTCTCTCCGTCGTTGGTCAGGAATTCCAGCCAGACACAGCAAATTGGGAATTTTATGATGTGTCGGACGATCGCATTTATCTGATCAGATGTTGCTAGTCAGGAGGAGGTTTTCACGGTACGAAAAAGGGAAAGGGATTCGACCAAGGTGAGTCCGCTGAAGGATGCCTCTCTCGGCTCTAAGTTGTTGGAGACCGCGATGAAGCCTCATCAAGATGCATTGAACGATATGGCCGGCCTGAAGACCGATCAGATCCGACTAGTTCATGATGTCGAGGAGCAGTTTTGGGAGGATGGGGACAGTCATTGCTCGGTGGACAACGAAGACGAGGGCGTTCTATGCGATGATCAAAGTGTCCCCATGGTTGTCGTGAAGAACACTTAGGAACACGTTAACAGACCCAAAGTCGTGGAGGCGAGAGTTGGCGGTTAGTTCTGTTTCATTACAGTCGTGATAGAACGATCGAGCAACTACCTGACTTACCTCCTGAGGATTCCCGCCGAGCGATCGTTGCAGGACAAAGTTGGGGAGATGTTTTCCTTATTTGCTCGACCTTGGAGACTGTGTCTTCTCTCTCAAGGGACTCAAAGTGTATGGTGTGACGTTCATCATCACTAGGGCCGATAAACGTCTGTGGTCTCCTCCAGTCGGCTACAACTGCATATACGAGTCCTTCTTCTGGGAAGACTCAAAGTTATGGTTCCCGATCCCTAGATTGATCACCTCATACTATTCTTGTCAAGATATCGCGATAAGTAAATTGATGAACGGGCGATCCGCATTGTCGTGGCTCTGATGTTGATGGCTTCTGAAATCGATGAATTGATGTCTATCCGCATGTTCGAAAAAATGACATAGACGCAGACACAGCCCAAGCCGAAAAGCCTATTCGCGGTGCAAACGTGATCGGGGCTTTAAATCCTGACAGGTTATTCTACAAAGACTCGGTGTTGGCGGCGCCACTATTTCAACGTTGGGACGACGACACGGAATTTGAAGAGCCGCCGAGTAATATATATAGGTTTTTGTAGAGCCCTTGGATCNGAAAAAATGACATAGACGCAGACACAGCCCAAGCCGAAAAGCCTATTCGCGGTGCAAACGTGATCGGGGCTTTAAATCCTGACAGGTTATTCTACAAAGACTCGGTGTTGGCGGCGCCACTATTTCAACGTTGGGACGACGACACGGAATTTGAAGAGCCGCCGAGTAATATATATAGGTTTTTGTAGAGCCCTTGGATCATTAACCCTCTGTCTTTTTGTCCTTTCAGTTACTCATCCTAATACCATCGGATACCCGAAGACCTTTTGAGAGGACGTACCGAAATTTTCCGCACTAAGCAAACACAAGTGGGGAGACTTTGACAAGAAACAAATCTGTCGCCAACAAAAGAGGATCAGCTAAGGTTCTAATCCCAGTTTGATTTCATTGGTTGACTCGATCGGCAATTACCTGTTGCATCTCCTGACGATTATATTTTTTTTTTATTTGCCTGTTGATTGGGCGTCGAATCATTCCTGCCGAGCCACCAAAGAAAAGAGATTAAGATTGTCGATCATGGGAAAGATTCCGAAAGTGTATCCCAACTACAGAGACATCGTTGGTGCCCGATTGGGCGGTGGGAGCTTTAGCTCCATGACAGAGCCCGAGAAGACAGACAACGAGGTTCCCAATCCATCGATCGAAGAGACGGAGATTGCGGCCGGTGGTACTGTGGTAATAGAGTCAGACGATCGGGAGAAGAAGAAAAGCAAGTCTTCGAAGAAGAATAAGAGTAGGTCTTCTATGAGACATAAGGTCTGTCTACAGCTTGATTAGGGACCAAATGCCAAGGGTGAAGGAGGGGGCGATCGATCAACCGGCGAGGTCAAAGAAGGTCATGGGGATGATCGATCACCCGATCAGATGCAGGAGGATGGCAGGGACGATCAAGTTCAGGTTCCTCAAGATTCACCCGAGAAGGAGCAGGGAACGTCTAGGGGATCGAAGAGGAAGAGATCTGTGACAACCTGTCCCGCTCACTCAGACCCCAAGTTCACAGTGCTTCAGCGCATCGACCCCAACCCCTCCGTTATGAGTTCTCACTAACTTCAAAATTAGGTTGTTGGTGCGCCTCGAACCTAGGACCTCACCCTTTAACAGCATTCTCACAGGACAAGCTGTCACCAATTGAACTGCAGGTCAATTGGTGACAGCTTGTCCTGTGAGAATGTTGTTAAAGGGTGAGGTCCTGGGTTCGAGTCGCACCAACAACCTAATTATGGAGTTAGTGAGAACTCATAACGGAGGGGTTGGGGTCGATGCGCTGCAGCGCTGTGAACTTGGGGTCCGAGTGAGCGGGACAGGTTGTCACAAAAAAAAAAGTCAACTTTTTAT
Source organism: Sinapis alba (assembly GCA_012274485.2). Taxonomy (NCBI): domain Eukaryota; kingdom Viridiplantae; phylum Streptophyta; class Magnoliopsida; order Brassicales; family Brassicaceae; genus Sinapis; species Sinapis alba. The sequence goes on along the minus strand of MU105617.1, from coordinate 734,437 downwards.
GTGACAACCCACCCCGTGGGAACTACCCGCCCTGTGGACCCCGGCTCACAACGCTGCAGCGCATCAACCCCAATCCCTCCCTCATGAGTTCTCACTAACTCCATAATTAGGTTGTTGGTGTGTCTCGAACCCAGGACCTCACCCTTTAACAGCATTCTCACAGGACAAGCTGTCACCAAAGGACGGGTTGCAGATCAATTGGTGACAGCTTGTCCTGTGAGAAGGCTGTTAAAGGGTGAGGTCTTGGGTTTGAGTAACACCAAGCGCATCAATAACCTACCGGTGGATGTGGAGGCAGTTCCTCCCACGGTGAGGGGTTAGGGTCGATGCGCTGCAGCGCTGTAAGTCGGGGTTCCGAGTGAGCGGGACAGGCTATTACAAAAAAAAAGTCGACTTTTTGTGACAACCCGTCCTGCGGACCCTAGATTTCACAGCGCTGCAGCGCATCGACCCTAACCCCTCACCGTGGGAGGAACTGCCTCCACATCCACCGGTAGGTTATTGATGCGCTTGGCGTTACTCAAACCCAAGACCTCACACTTTAACAGCATTCTCACATGACAAGTTGTCACCAATTGACCTGCAGCTCAATTGGTGACAGCTTGTCCTGTGAGAATGCTGTTAAAGGGTGAGGTCTTGGGTTCGAGTAACGCCAAGCGCATCAATAACCTACCGGTGGATGTGGAGGCAGTTCCTCCCACGGTGAGGGGTTAGGGTCGATGCGCTGCAGCGCTGTGAGCCAGGGTTTCCGAGTGAGCGGGACAGGCTGTAACATAAAAAGTCAACTTTTTATGTGACAACCCACCCCGTGGGAACTACCCGCCCTGTGGACCCCGGCTCACAGCGCTGCAGCGCATCGACCCCAACCCCTCCCTTATGAGTTCTCACTAACTCCATAATTAGGTTGTTGGTGCACCTCGAACCCAGGACCTCACCCTTTAACAGCCTTCTCACAGGACAAGCTGTCACCAATTGACATGCAGATCAATTGGTGACAGCTTGTCCTGTGAGAAGGCTGTTAAAGGGCGAAGTCCTGGGTTCGAGGCGCACCAACAACCTAATTATGGAGTTAGTGAGAACTCATAAGGGAGGGGTTGGGGTCGATGCGCTACAACGCTGTGAGTCAGGGTCCACAGGGCGGGTAGTTCCCACGGGGCGGGTTGTCACAAGATCCTCAGGAGAAGGCGATTGTGAACCGAGGGAGGACCATCGGGAGTCGGTCAACAGATTGGTTCCCCCTTTTCGTGCTCTTTGGGACAGGAGGACTCCTCCGACTAAGAAGTCTCATGTGGCTATGTCCGAGACAGTAAATTTCCACTACAAAAAGCGCATCCCTCTAGTCAATGATTTCGACGCGTGCGGCGAGTTAATACGCCAGATCAGAGGGGGATAAGGAGGATGTCGGAGGTCTCGGAGCTCGCTTTGCAGACCAATTTTTGGAATCAGCTTGCGCGGACGTCGTCGTAAGTCTTTATTACTTCGTTATTTTTTATACTTCTTAGTTGGTTATTCGCTCATCTGTTTTGTTTCCAGGCTACAGCTCGCAAGAACCTCCTCGTTTTGGAGTATGAGTTCGCCTAATGGAAGGTGCTGGTGGAGCTTTTCAAGGCGGAGGAGACGGTCAGGGCCAAAGATAGTGAGTTCGAGCGGACGAAGAAGGAGATCCTTGAGAAGGCAAAGGAAGTGGTCACCGACCAAAATCGCCATTTCCACGAGTGCAGAAAACTGTCAAGAGGGCTGCGGGTTTCGAGGTCGAGCTAGGGGCCAATCAAGCAACCATCAATCGACTCGAGAAGGAGAAGGTCGAGGAAGCAGAAATGACGAAGAAGGAAATGGATCGCCTGAGAAGATCACGTTTCCACAAAGTTGCAAGCAAGAGGAATCGCGTCACGACCGGCATAACCATTCAGTGTAACCGTCGGTTTGAGAAGTTTGTGAAGTATATGGCCGATCGAGGTAGATAGGAATCGAAGCTGTTCCTCCATAGTCAGGTGTCCGGCACGTTGCAGTAGATGAATCTGCTAGAGAAGTGGGGACTTTAGGTTCCTTCAAAACTGAAGGACATCCTGGCCAAAGATGAGGCAAGGTTCAGGAAGTTGAGGATATTACCGATCAGTATCTCATCCTTTCCCCCTCTGTGTCGAGCCGCCCTACAGTTTGGACCAATTCGGGTCAAACTTGGGGACCGTTGACTCGACAACTGCAGCGTCTCTTCGATCTCCTGCTTTGAAGAACGAGGACTTTGTTGCGGCCTATGGTTTGACTACTGCTGCTTGACTGAGGGTTGCCCATGTCGCTGGTTCAGAGACCGCCACACGCGTAATTCTAGAGCCTGTACCAGCCGCTAGAACGCAGGAGGCCTCGATTGAGAGATAGGAGGTCCGAAAGACGGGTTCAGAGGATCAGGAGATTGAAGCCGAAGTTCGCGGTGCTGCTTCCTCGGGCCGAGGGGCCGAAGATCAGTTTCCGGAGCAGAGCTGATATTGCATGTTTGTGGTTCGTACCTTTTTTTGGTTTTTGCTTAAGCTTCGATCTTTGTGTTTGTAATCTTTCGGACCTTTGAAAATAATTAAATGTTCAACAACTTTGTAGCTTCATATTGTTCTCGTAATTCGTAGCCAAAAGCGTCAAGAATTAGTCTTTATTTTGCAGTCCGTATCGAGCTGTAGGGCTTGTCATCATCGAATTTTCTTGAACAATGTGAGTGTCCGCAAACATATACTTATAGTTTTTGCAGAGTTCAAGACCACAGCCGGTCGATCGATCGGTTATTGGTTATATTGTCACTGTTATCTGCTTCGTCCAATTACCCGGTCGACAAAGGATGTGATTGATTAGCTATGGTTGATCGATCCGCTCGTGCGCGTTTAATCGACTGAGCCCGCAGAGAGGGGAACCAAGGTGTTGAAACAGGGTTGACGTTGTTGTCCTGCAAGGAAAAAGTGATGGGAGATCACTCACCTGGCCTTCGAGCAGAATTGACATTGTTATCCGCTTGAGGCTAAGCGAAAGTGGCTGGGTCACTTGCTCGGCGCTGGATCGTTGTTCGCTCTCCCGATATTGGAGCAGAAGTGACATCACCATCCGCTTGACGCTGAGCGAAAGCGACGTGCTGTCGCTCGTTCGGCAACGAACGAAAGTGACCGTAGGGCGGACCGTAGTCTATCGCTGCGTTGTCCTGCAATGCAAAAGTAACAAGGGATCATTCACCCGGCGTTGGGCGGAAGTGATATCGTCATCCGCTTGAAGCTGAGCGAAAGTTACGTGATGTCGCTTGTTCAATGTTGGGTGGGTGTTCGCTTGTCCGGCGTTGGAGCGGAAGTGACATCGCCATACGCTTGTTGTTGAGCAAAACTGACGTGATGTCGCTCGTTCAGCGCTGGACTGGGGTTTGCTCTGATTTTTTTTTGTTTTGTTTGTTTATTTTTTTGGTTATGTTATGGCTAAGCCTGACAACAGGTTGCCAACGTACCCCAAAAGAGAGGATCAAGCCAGCCGTAGTTTGATTTTGGTCGGGTGGTTATTAGTCATTCGTCGCATTCTGTCGAGGCAAACATGATAGGAGATCGCTCCCTCGGTGTTAGGGCGGAAGTGACGTATAATCATCCACCCGAAGCTGAGATAAAGTGATGTGCTGTCATTCGTTCAGCGCCAAACGAACGTGGCCGTAGGGCCATTAACTCGGATCCTTTTTTTTAATGCCGAGTGGCGGCATTAGATCAAGTGTAATATTTTTGAGGTTGGAATCGTTCCAGGCTCGTGGTATTGATTCGCCAGCCGAAGTTTTCAGTCGATTGAATGCTGGATTGACTATTTCGACGATTTTATACAGGCCTTCCCAATTCGCCCCCAATTTCCCGTCTCTCCACTCTTTTGTATTTTTGAACACCTTGCGGAGGAGTAGATCATCGAGTTCCAATGGTCTGTCATGAACTTGCTTGTTGTAGTAGGCTTTGGCAAGGTGTTGGTAGTTTTGGATGCGGAGGAGTTCTTGATCCACGTGCTCTTCGATTGCATCCAAAGCGTCGAGCATCATTTCCTTGTTTAACTCCATGACAAAGGGCATCTTCGCGCGGCGTAAGCTCGTAACGTTAAATTTGGTTGGTTCCATCGCTTCAACCCATATTCTAAAGAGAAGGGGGTTCAACCCCTCGCCTGGCGAGGAGTTGTCCGATGAAACCAGAGTACTCCGTCCAACTCATTTGCCTTTGTTCAGATCGAGGTGCTTTTTGATGCCGTCGATGATCATTTTGTTTGTTTCTTATGCTTGTACTTTTTCTTAGGGGTGTCGCAGCGTTGATGTGTTCACTTGGATTCCTCATCGCTCGCAGAAACCACATAAGTTGTTCGAATAGAACTAGGATCCATTGTCAGTGATGATTTCGTACGGTAGGCCATGTCGACATATGATGTTCTTCTAGATGAAGCGTTGTACTTCTTGATCGTTCACTTGGACGAATGCTTCCGCTTCTACGCATTTGGTAAAGTAGTCGGTCATAATAAGGACGAACTGCCTTTGTCTCGAACTTAGGAGAGGTCCGATGATATCCATCACCCATCGTATAAAAGGATATGGCGCGGTGATGGTCTGCAGTGATTCAGTGGGAGAGTGTATGCTCCGGGTGTGCCTTTGGTACTTGTCGCATTTTTGAGCGCAAGCTTCGCAATCGATCGTCATGGTTGGCTAGAAGTGGCCCAAGGTCTTGATTTTGAGGACGAACGTGCGACCGATCGAATGATTACCCCCACCCCTTCGTAGGTTTCGGCCATGACTAATTATGCTTCTTCCGAATTAACACAAGTCAAGAGGACTTTGTTCGATGTCCATCGGTGTAGTTTTTCGTCGATGACGACGTAGTTTGAACTTTTGGCCAATCGGCGAGCCTCACTCTTGTTTTTGGGTAGAGATACTTTTGCTAGATATTTGATAAACAAACATTTTTAATTGAGGGGTGAATTGTTCGTTTGGTCGGTGGGACCGTCGATATGCATAGAGTCTGTGGGGTTGATAGATGAGATGTACGTTGTGTCCTCTTGAATGTTCGCTATACTTGTTTTGTCAATATCCTCGATCGGTATAGTACGCTTGACATGGTCGTTCAGGCTACTGTCGAGCGCTGCAAGGGCGTCAGCTCACACGTTTTCACCGTGAGGGATCCTTGTGAGTGCGAAGGATTCAAATTCCTTAGTAAGGTTTTCTATGATCTTGAGGTATGCGTCCATTCGCTCGTTCTTTGCATCGTATATGCCTCTAAACTGAATGTCAACCAATTGGTAGTCACAATATGCACGAACGTGTTTAGCTCTAACCACTTTTGCGAGACGAAGTCCGGCAATTAGAGCTTCGTATTCAGCCTCGTTATTAGAGGCTTTGAAGGCCAGTCGAAACGACGACTGAAGTAATTCTCCTGCTGGGGGTTGAAGCTGAATACCAATCTCAGATCCTTTCAGAGGCAAGGATCTGTCGACGTGCAGAATCCAATTGTCGTTTGGCAGTTGGAGGTCTTGTTCGAGCTCCGGTGGTAGCTTGATAAAAAAATCTGCCAATACTTGGCACTTTGTTGCTGGCCTGCTTTGGTACATGATATCGTGTTCGCTGAGTTAGATGGCCCACTTGGACAGCCTACCCGACTGATTGGTATTTTGCATGATAGTCCGCAGAGGGTGGTTAGTTAGTGTGACGTTAGAATGAGACTGGAAGTAGGGTCTGAGCTTACTTGCTGAGCTTATGACGGCGAGTGCCATTATCTCCAATGTCTAATATCGAGTTTCCGCGTCAGTCATTCGCTTGCTCGTGTAGAATATAGGTTGTTGCTTGCCGTGATCTTCTTTGATACGCACATTGTTGATGGCGGTAGGGGAAACTGCTATGTATAGGTATAGCATGGCTCCTTTGTCGGGTTTGACCAACACTAGTGGTGTTGTTAGATAATGTTCGAGTTCCCTGAAAGCTTCTTCGCATCGGTCGTCCTAGACGAACTTCTTGTACCCGCGCAACAGATTATAGAAGGGGATACATCTATCGGTCAATCATGAGATGAACTGATTGAGAGTGGCGATCCGACCCGTCAATCATTGTACTTTGTGACTGTTCTTAGGGATGGGGAGGTCAAGAATGGCAAAGATTTGTTTTGGATATTCCTCGGTGCCTCTTTGTGTGACTATGTAGTCAAGGAATTCTCCTGACGTAACCCCAAATGTGCACTTCGTTGGGTTGAGCTTCATGCCGAACTCGTTCTAGATAAGAAAACAGTCTTTGAGATGCTCGATATGATCGGCGGCTACCTGAGATTTCACAATCATGTCTTCTATGTTGACTTCCTTGGTGATCCCCAATCTCTCGGCGAACATATTATTAACAAGGCATTGGTAAGTTGTGCTTGCATTCTTCAGACTGAACGACATGACCTTATAACAATATGTTCCCTGATCCGTAATGAAGGTTGTTTTCTCCCGATCGTTAGGATCCAACATTATTTGGTTATAGCCTGAGAAGACATCCATAAATGTCACCAATTCGTTGACGGCTGTTGAATCCACAAGACGATCGATATGGGGGAGTGGAAAACTGTTCTTCGGACATGCTTTGTTGAGATCAGTAAAATTGACACACACACCCTCAATTTTCCATACTTTTTCTTGACTACGACCGGGTTGGCCAGCAACTCGGGGTATTTCTCCTTGTTGATAGACTGTACGCCGAGCAATTGTTTGATTTCTTCGTCCACGGCCTTCGATCATTCTGGTGCGACTTTGCGTTTCTTTTGTCTGATTGACTTGAACGTCATATCGACATTAAGCGTGTGAGTCGTGATGTTAGGATTTATCCCTTTCATGTTGGAGGCTGACCATGCGAACGTGGAGATGTTATCCTTGAGGAATGAAATGATTTTGTCTTTTATCTCTTGGGCAAGTAAGCGCCGACACGAACTGTTTTGGTCGTGTCGTTGTCGTCGAGGATGACTTCGAGGATCTCTTCCTTAAAAGGGTAGATATTTTGGATTGGCTCGGCAACCGTATTGACATGAGGGATCGCCATTCGAGTTTTTATCTCAGCGACGAGGAGATCTTAGGCGGCAGCTTGATCACCATGAAGCATACCTTTTTGATCGTCGTTTCCAGGAAACTTGATGCATTGATGGTATGTCGAAGGAATTGTCTTTGTAACATGGATCCATGGGGTACCTTGGATGGCGTTATACGGAGCTTGTACGTTGATAACAAAGAATTTGACGGTTTTGACAACTACGTGAGAGTGTACGCGTAGGCGGATTGTTTCGAGCATGGTTTATGATGATCCGTTGAATCCTGTTAGCAACCGAGTCAAAGATATCATCTCGCCGAGTTTAATCCCCATCTTAACGAGCGTATTTTGAATATTAGGTTGACCGAGCTGCCAGTATCTATCAGGAGTTTTGTTACCTCGCAATCGCCAATTCCAACTTCGACGAGAAAACGATCCTTGTGCGGCATATGGATGCCAATTTCATTGTAGGCGGAGAAAGTAATCTTGGGACTGTCCTCCAGAGCAGCGGACCAGTTTTTGGTGGTCACTGCTCTCCTTTGGAATTCCTTCATAGATCAGATGGAATCGTTGCAAAGAGGGGATCCTCCCATGATGACGTTCAGATGTGGTGATCACTCGTAACTGACTTCCTTTGGTCGGGTCAATCGATTGGCTTTTAGATGGGTGAGTCGCATGCGCAGATCTTTGTGATCGGTCGAGTCCGATTGTCCGTTAGGACGTTCAGTCCTGCATCGCTTGAGTTTTCCATGAAGGTCGGGAACTTTAGAATTGAGTTTGTTACACAGGTTGATCGTGCTTACTCATTCAAGGTGATTGGTTGATCGAGGGCCTTTCTCCTGTCGAAGGGTCTGTCGTTTGACCTCTAGTTTGTGGTGGCTGTCTGAAGCATCAAGCATCATCGTTATCGCACAGTCGGTCGGGATTCCCGAACGGGTGGAGAAAGGGGCGTGTTCATCCATGTCGAATATTTGCTGAGTGAGCGTTGATCCTAAGTCGTTCTTCAGTAATTATGTTGCTGCTGGGTCAGAGGATTGTTCAACCCGAATCGCAAAAATCTTGCGACGAGACTTTGGCTTTTCTTCATCGGAGGTGGAATCGTCGTCGTGGTGTGATTGATCGGCGTCGTCTTCTTGGCAAGAATCATCGGTCATCTTTCCTTGATTTTTTTTCTTTTTATCTTTGGTCTTGCTCCAGCCTTTGGATTTTTTGGGGGACCTTTGTTTTGGCGGTTCGGGATTCGTGTGGCCTTTCTTGAAAGCCGTTAGGAGTGCCTCCTGAAGTTGCTTGTACTCTTTCAAGTCATGCCCTTTTACTTTGTGATATTCACAGTATTTGTTTAAGTCGTAGTGGCTGTTGGGGTTTGCAGAAAAGGTGCTTTGTGGCTGTTGTATTTTTTCTTTGGTATCCTGCTCCCAGACGTTCCATCCTAGTTCACGAACGGCGGCCATTGCGGCCTTTTGTTCGTCGTTATTGACGGTGTAGACAGTGCTCTTCTTTTTATCGGACTCTATATAAAGTGTGTGTTGTCGCGGTTCTTGGTGGACATCGGGCGTCCTGGTGGTGATTTGCTTTAGAGCTTGCTGCTTGCTGATGATCGTCTGTTTGTCTTCCTCCATCATAATGAAGTTTTTTGATTGGTGCATAGCGTCTTAAAGGGAGATCCTCGGGTGTGCATAGAGGTACTCCCAGAATTTGGAGTGAATCCAGAGCGAGTGTACCAAAGATTCAACGGCCGTATGGTCCAAGACGTGGACCCTGGACACTATTTGCTTAAACCTTTCCATGAAGTCCTGGACACTCTCATTGGACGATTGAGACAGCTTTAAGAGATCTCCCGACGATGCCCCATGACGAGTGAACATGATGTAGTGCTTGAGGAACTTGGCAGATAGGTCGTGGAAACTGTCGATTGAGCTTTTCGTCAGTCGAGAGAACCAAGTGAGGGCCGGCCCGGAGAGACTTTTGACGAAGAGCTGGCAAAAACCTGCATCCTTCTCCTTGGCGGAGAAATGATTTCGACCCATAGCTATATTGAAAGCCGTCATGTGATCAGAAGGGTGTGAGTCACCAGGATACGTTGGGATACAAAGCTTGTCCGTCAGCCAAACTTTTATGTCTGTTATCCATTTGTGAAGGGATTCCTTTGCGTGGCGGCGAGAACGCGCTCGATCTCCGGTGCTGACATCGTAACATGGTGAATCTTTGAATGAATGTTCTACCAGGAGAGATGTAGGTTGGCAATTTAACAGCTGTGTGAGAGAGTTTGGTCCGTCAGTTGATCATACAATGTCTTTGTAAGCCGGTTGTACTAAGCCGGATGGTTGTCTGGTTCCGTTGGGGTTTGTGGTGATGAGAAACCTTCGTCTTGCTGTTTCTGCTCCGCCGCCATTGCCATTTAAGGTTTCGAGGGCGGCGGCGAGTGCGGCTAAGCGGTCGTTTGGAACCTTGTTGGTTTCTTCATGTTTTATGAAATGTTCTATGATGAGCTGCATTATGTCGGTCACGTTTAGCGTTGCAGCGTCCGGAATTGCAGCGACCGATGGTCGCCTATCGTCGGCGGGTGTCTCATCGGAGGCGTCGTCGTGACTCATACTGACTTTGTGAATGTTACTTTGTAAGAGCCCATGGGGAGCGCCAACTGTTGAATCCAAGTTTGGTTAGGTTGATTGAAAATAAACTAAACTCGATTGTGGGTTCTTCTAAGACGTTTTATTAGTCTACATGCGATTACAAACATGATTACAAGGAGATTAAGGAAATGTAAGAAGGCCGGAGCTTTTGTTTAAAGCGCCGACGAGAGCACAAAAAGGCCGATTGGTCGTTAAACCCTACATCTTAACGTCAATATTTTTGTCTCATGTTTCAGATCTCTTCCTTCTTCCTCCTTCCTCTCCCTTTATGGTCGATCCTCCTGCCTTTTAAGTCGTTCACCCGAAGGTCTAAGTCGAGGTTGGCGCTTATTAGTCCTTGGATCCGCAAGGAAGATATTCATCAGTCAGCTTATCGATCGAACGGAATCTTGGACCGCGGTTCGAACGATCGTCCTCGAGCGGCTGAGCTTTCTCACATGGGTCCAAAAGAGAATGGACCAAGTCTAATTATAGGAAAACCCTTGTGGAAGAATGTCAAAATTCATCTCCAACATATTTCTTCCCCTTGATGCCCTACATATTTCATTTCCCAACTTTCTTCCTTCACGATCCCATCAACCGAATTACCGATCTTGATCTCCCCGTCACTCCAACCCTCCAAGATCCCATAAATATCACTAATCAATTCAGTCTTCATCTTGCGCACGGTACCGCCTTCTCCATCGCCGCCCGTAACATTATTAGTCAACCGAAAATAATTTGTTCAGATAAATAGTAAATGCCCGTAATCTTGTTTTCAGAAAATAAACAAATGGCCCTCATCTCTCGTAGTCAGTGGCTGTGATTGGTATTTAATTAAGTAAAAGCATAAAAAAGTGGAATATGGAGGAAAAAAAAAAACAAAACCCAAAGTAAAATGTTCGTTTTTATTAATGTAAGGTAACAAACTACTGTACTTTTATTCTCTTTTAGTGTAAATTGGATTAAAACAAAGCTTATCTGAGTGGATAAAAGTAGAGTAACTCAACTAAAATATCTTTTAATGTATTTTTTTATCAGCAAATAGTGCATTCTAGTCACATTCAATATATAATGTTATGTGTGGCCTTTCGAAAGCATACATGTTGAAGCTGGATTTCATCCCGCTCCATGCCCGATCTAAAATCTCAATTCAAATATAATTAAACCCAAGATCAAACACCATCAAGGCTCAAAAGGAACAATAGGTCTACAAAAGTCAAGACTCACCCCAGCTGCAGAAATCCAATGTAATAAACTCGGCAAGTCAATACAAAATGTAAAAGGATCAAAGGTATTAAAGACCATTATAAAAGCACATGATCTTCGCCAGAGATCACATCATCATTACTATCCAACCGGAAGGACCTTAAAATAAGAAAGAGGAGCCAAAGAAAGGGATCCCGAATTCTTCAATAGCTAAACTATATTCTCATTATATAAAATATCTATTGTTATCAAACCTTGGTCAATCATCTTCCTGGTTATACACTTATTCTTATCGTCTGATCTTAAATCCGAACATGTTTACACTAGCTCTTTGGCTGGTTGTGTTGTTTTATCTAGGACAACATCAAGAGCGATCTAGCTTTGTTTCGTTCGGTACCATTTCCTCTGATTCTTGTGTCGTTGCTCCTATCAGGCTCTCCGCCCCTCAGATGATCCTTGATTTAGATCTCAGTCTCCTAAATCTTTTCCATCTTTACGGTCCAGTATTATAGATATTGAATCGATCCAGATCATCCTCAATATTTTTAGGGTGGTGTGTTACCATATTTTTGTATGGCTCCACCAAATCGCTTTGGATCTGCTCATATGGCAGATATAAAAGGAAAAGGAAAAGGAATCCTTTATGAAGAAGATGACACCCCAATTCAGCTGGTGGAGGAAGATGATGCTCACACAATACGAGAGTTATGTATGTCTCTCATTGGAAAAATTCTCAATCTGAAAAAGCAAAATGTTGAGAAATTGATTCAGTTCATGCCCACTCAATGGAAAATGGAAGATCGAATCACTGCAAATGATCTTGGCAATGGAATATTCCTGTTTAATTTATCATTTGAAGAGGATATTGAAGAAGTTCTTCGGCAAGGACCTTTCCATTACAACTTCTGCATGTTTGTTTTGGTCCATTGGGAACCAATTGTCCATGACGATTATCCATGGATTATCTCATTCTGGGTGGAGATTACCGGCATCCCTCTTCATGTATGGACCGTGAAGAACTTGAAAAACATTGGGGGAAAACTTGGTCACATTGACACTATGGAGCTCTCTGCTGGTCGCTTAATCATTGATGTTGATACAAGAAAACCTCTTGTGTTTACCAAGCAAGTACAATCAAGATACATTATGAGTTGCTTTTCAAACATTGCTCTTACTGTGGTCTCTTGTCTCACGAGGAACCTTACTGCTCTAAGAAAATAGAGGAGACTCGGGCTCAGTCAGGTAAAGCTGGTGTATTTGCTCGAGTTCAATTACCTCAAGAAAATAATTCTCGACTGTCTTTTCGGTCGGACTATAATGCTACAGGTGGTTGCGTCGATCAAAATGCCAGAGGTGGTAGTCAATCTCAACAGTCTTTGCTGTCTGATCATAATGATAGAGATGATAAGAGATACCACAAATACAATTCACATAAGAACAGGTAGAGATGTCTACTCGGCTAAAGCTCCAACTACTGACCATTGGAGATCAGGGCGAGATGTTCCTTCATTCAAAGCACCACATACTGATCTTTGGAGATCAAGCAGAGATGAAGGTCATGATATTTCCTATTGGGACAAAGTAGAGCGCAAGTTTGGGGATAGGCGCGGAATAACCATGACATCGTCTGCAAGATATGGAAGTCGTTATGCTCCTTATGAACAACGGAAGCCACTACATTGGCGAGAGAAGCAGCAGAGAACCGGGGATGCAAATAGGCTAAATCCAAATAAACTCCAATCATTTGCAGAAATATCAAACAATGATGACCCAACTGAAAAAGAGAGGAGCAGTGACAAGGACAATGCCAGTCGAGGCAATGGAAAGAAGCTAATAAGTATTATAGTTACTCCCTCTCGTATTGTCCAAAATGAGGAGTATGTTACGGTACGTGATCGAGGAAATGCAAGAAAAGACTCTTTCTCTCTTAATGAGAAAGAGGGGCACAAATATCCACACGAAGAAAAGCAAATGATTGATGCATGACTCGTCTAGCATGGTGACTTTTTATCAGATCTCGAGACTGGATTGTGATGTTGATGGTGATGATTTACTTGGAGAGGAGCTCAAGGAGATATAAAATAATGAAGTAGGCATGGAGATTCATGATTCAACGAAGGCTCACAAGTACAAGCGTCAATCCTCTAGCCATAGTGGAGCATGAACATAAACAAGATTAGGATCACGACTCTGAGCTACCTTTAGATTACAGAAGAAAGATGTGTTACTATGAGGCACACCACGGAAGAATAACGCTTCTTCCTCGGATCTTCCTTCATATGGGGAAATCAAGAAGCCAAGACACAAACACAAGAGTTTGAACAAACATGCAACTGGTTGTGTTACAAATGATGGTTCAGAGGGGTCCAAAAAACCCCTAGTGATCATCTATGAGGACAATCAGTTGGAACTGTCGAGGTATTAGGAATTACCTCACAATTCGACGCCTTACAAAGATGTGTCAGAAGCATCGCCCAGGACTTGTGTTCCTTTCTGAAACAAAGAACATGAGGCTATTGTTGCAAAACATTCATGCCAACTTAGGATTTGATCACTTTCTTACCGTTGAGCCACTTGGTCTCAGCGGCGGTTTAGCTCTATTTTCTATGGATGAATTTCAAGTTAATGTTTTATTTTTGAATAACATAATGACTGACAATGAGGCAGTCATTGATTGAATAAAAGTCTTCATGATGCTTGTTTATGGAGATCATGTATTAGAACGAAGAGAACAATTTGGAAACGCCTTACACGTTTCTCAACAACAAGAAATGGACCTTGATTCATGATAGGCGATTTTAATAAAATCACTGGTCACAATAAGAAAAGAAGAGGTCGACAATGCCCTGATAGCTCGTTTCTACCTTTTAGGCAAATGCTAAGCGGTTGTGGTATGCTGAAATTCCCATTTACTGAGGATATGTTATCATGGGTGGAAAAGAGAGCACGAGAAACAACTGTTAGATGCCATCTTGATAGAGTTGTTGGAAATGAAGATCGGTATGAAAAAATTCCTCACTCTGCTGCTAAATATATGAGATTATGGGTATCAGATCATCGTCCGATCCTAGCAGATATTCTTACAAAACAATAAGGAAGTCGAAGAAGTTCAAATTTAACAAGAGGTGGTTGGATAACGAGAAACTAAGGTATCTAATTCTTGATGGATGGAAATCTCCTGATCTTCCTCCAGACGCAAGTATTATGGAGCATATTTTGAGTTTCCACAAAGCCTTAGGTGAGTGAAAGAGACAGCACAATTTGGACTCAGAAAAACAAGTAGAGGAAGTAAAAGAGAAGGTAGAGGGCATGTACGTGAGTGATGATGCTATAACTGAGGAAATAGCAAAAGCATTGAAGGAATTATTTGATGTTCTTAAAGCATAAGAGATGTTCTTGAAGCAAAAAAAGCAGAGTATTATGGCTAAGAGAAGGCGATAGAAGCACAATTTTTTTCCATGCATTGACAAAGCAAAGAAGAGCGAGGAATAAAATCACACAATTTTTCGATGCAAATGGGAATATTGTGGAAGATGAGGAAGGACTAGTAGCCATTGCTACTAATTATTTTAGGTAAATCTTTGAGTCTTCTAACCCAGAAGATATAGAAGAAGCGTTTTATGAGGTATCCACAACAATCACTGAGTTAATAAATGAGGATCTTACAACACTAGTCACTGAATGAGAAGTCAAATTAGCACTCTTTGCTATGCATCTAGAGAAACCTCCTAGGCCATATGAGATGACAACTCTCTTTTATAAAAAAATTATGGGATATTGTAAAGGAATATTTAACTCATATTGTTAATCAATTCCTATTAGATAGAGTGATGGCGAATGATTTGAATGACACAAATATATGTCTTATCCCAAAGACAACTAGGCCAAATGAGATGTCCCAGTTACGACCCATTAGCTTGTGTAACGTCAGTTACAAGATAATCTTTATGGACTTATGCTAGAGACTAAAGAAAATTTTACCAGATAGAATTTGTGAAACTTTGTCAGCCTTTATTGCTAGAAGATAGATTTCAGATAATATTATGATCGTCTAAGAAATATTTCACGCTCTGAGAACTAAACCAACCGGAAGAAACAAAAGGATGGCCATTAAGACGGATATGAGCAAAGCGTATGCCAGAATAAAATGGTTATTCATTGAAGCAGTTATGTGCAAAATGGGATTTTCTGGAATCTGGATTACCTGGATAATGAGGTGGATTACTTCGGTAAAATAAAAGGTGCTCATGAATTGGCAACCAAGGGGAAACATTGTCCTAGAGAGAGGTCTACATCAAGGAGATCTTTTGTCTCCTTTCATTTTTATTCTATGTACAGAAGCGCTCTTTAGCCTTCTTAATCATGCAGAGAACCAAGGGAAGATAATGGGGCTGCGTGTTACACGTGTGTCCCTCAGTGTCCCATCTTCTCTTTGATGATGATAGCCTTTTCTTTTGTAAGGTGGAGCCTCGTGAGTGTGAAGAAGTGATGAAAGTAGTCAGGAAATATGGACAAGCATCAAGACAATGGATTAACTTTGAGAAATCCTCTCTACTCTTTGGTAAGAGGATTAAATATGTGAAAATCTTTTTGCAAGTGCCATTGCACAATTTTGGTGGAGTTCAAACCCCCTGAAGAGAGGAATTCATTGGGCAATGTGGGAAAATGTATGCTTGCCACGAGAGGAGGGTGGGATTTGTTTATGTATAATCCATGAGTTCAACCTGGATTTACTAGCAAAACAAATATGGAGATTTGTCCAATACCCTGATTCGTTGGTGGCTAAAGTATTGAGGGGAAGATACTACAGAATGAGTTTGCCTTTACGAACAATCTCTGTAAGTAGTCTTTCGTATGTATGGACCAGTATCTCAGCAGCTAGAAAGCTATTACTATTAGGAATCAGACAGAAGATACACTCATGATATGAGGTCAAGGCATGGGAGGATCCTTGGATTCCTACAACACTAGCTCCACCAGATCGTCTCTTAGCCCCAATCTTACATCCGAACATGAGAGTCAGCGATTTTATTAATCAAGAATCAAAGGAATGTGATGTTGGGCTATTGGAGAATTATGTGGTCCCTGAATATATACCTCTCATAAGGAGTTTGGCCATAAGCTCAGCTCATGGCCGGGACAAATTCTGTTGGAACTACACAAAGAATTACCATTATACTGTCAAATCATGATATTGGGTAGCTCGCAATTTATTGAAGCATGAGGAAGAGAAAGAGATACAAGAACCCAGTATAACAAAGCTTCAAGCTTTGCCTTGAAAGATAAAAGCCCCACAAAAAATATGTCATCTTATATGGCAATTGATAACATGTCATGTGGCAGTAACAAAGAACTTGATAAGGCGTAACATGAGATGCGATAACTATTGCCCACGATGTGGAGAACCCAAAGAATCTGTTACTCACGCAATTTTTGAGTTCCCACCAGCTCTACAAGTTTTGGCCTTATCATCGACACCAATGAGTCCAAATATCTTTCTTGTCTCGAGTATCTATGCTAATATTGATTATCTCTTCTGGAGGTAGAACATCATTATTGAACCAGATTTAGATAGGAATCCTTATCCATGGCTGATATGATTCATTTGGAATGCCATAAATGATAAAAAAAAATAGGGGAATAGACTGGGATCCTTTGGAGCTAGTTCGCTATGCAGAGAGTGATTGTCAAGCCTGGTTCAAAGCAAACGAGATGGTGCCATCAAATCCACAAGACCATAGTATTGACGAACCTCATGTCTTAATCTTGGGTAATATTTGAATGATAAACGGATCATGGATATCTACAACACAGTTCAGCGGGTGTGGATGGACTTGGATGGACAGCTTGGGGAAGGTTCAACTTATGGGGACACAAAATTATATTCGGGGAGAGTTTGCTCTGCACTCAGAAGTTGAAACACTAAAATGGGCGATGGAGAGCATGTTGCAACATTCAACGTGTTAGAGCTTTAGAACAGACTGCAAGGATTTGATCGCCATGATCAAGGAGGCCGATGCTTGGCCAAGCTTTGCAAAGAATTGGAGAGGATAGACACTCTGCAGATATGTTTCACATACTTCAAGATTACTCATATTCCACGAGCGCAAAACCGGATTTCAGACTCTTTAGCTAGGACGGCAAGATATTTCTATAGAGAGCTTCATTTCATTGGTTGTTCTATGTCGGCCTGCTTACCTAGACCACCTCAAGTTTGAATAATATAATAGTATTTCATTTTCAACAGAAATTTATTTTTTAAAGGATTTGTGTCTTTGTAATCAACCATCTAAACTTTACAATGTTACATAATTAATAGAAGACTAGGTTGAGATCCGCACTTTGCACGGGATGAATATAATGAGTACACATAAAATGTGAAATAGATGATTCATAACATCTGAGTATAATGCACAATAATAAGTTCATAGTCTGCCAAAATTAATGTATGAGGAGATCCAAGAAACTAATCTAACCATCAGTATTTTTGTGTTGTAATATAGTTATAAAAGGGAATTTTGAGGTTAGCTTCAAACTTTCTAAATACTTAAGAGTCAAAATTTGAACTTATTCAAGCATATTTAGTATAGTTTCTCTATATGATTAATGATAAGACTGAACGTAAACAATTGCATATCTTATAAATTGTTGAAAATAGTTAGAATAATTCATATAAAAATCTCTAAAAATAAATTCTAAATGCATGGATCCTGAAAACAAAAATGGATTTATAAGATGTGATGAAGTAAATAGAGATTTTTTGTTTTGTTTTAGAGAGTATTGGTTATTAGCAAAACCTTGTAACTTGCTTAAATAGTACTAGAACTTGATCCGCGCCCCCGCGCGAGTGTTTGATTTAACTTATATTCAACCTAAATTCATAAACCATTGATTTTATAAATAAAATATCATATATATATTTTTACGTTTTTTAATTTATCTATATAGTAGAATATATTATTTTATAATGTATATGTGTTAATAAGTTTTTTTATTTATACATAATCTATATTAAAAAATTATAACTTGATGCAATTTGATGTAATTGTACTATTCATATATTAACCTATTGCTTTTTTAATTTGTTAATTTATTTTAAAATGAAATAATATACTAAAATTTTAATTTTTTGCATTTCTTTTCTATGAATTATTATTAATTTTATGATATTTTGTTTTGTTGAAAATTGAATTCACAAAATTTTTATATTTGACTAAACTAAATAAGGTAGGATATATTTAAAAACTGTTTTATATAATATATATACTATATTTTAATTGATATTCTCTAACATCATCAGCTTTGAAATTGTAATTAATTAATTTAAATTAATTTTAAATTCAGTTGTAGAATTTGTAAATAAAAAAATAAAAAAATGAAGTACTCAATTTATTTTAAATGCAATGGTTAAATGTGTAAATAAAAGAAAATATTAAAAGGATAATGCTATCTATGTTTCCAAACAATTCTTATTTATACTATTGATATCTATATTTCTAAACAGTACCAAAATGTACTTCAGTTTTAATAATATAGATGTATGAAACTGCGTCGTGAATTAATGACAAAGATTTGAAATTAAAATATGTAGATATCCCCTTCTTATTATTTGAGGAGAACTATTAAAAACTAACCTTGACCTCATGTGTTATTAACCAAATTGTCATTTTCTATGTGGCAGCACCATAATCATTCTCACACCCTTTTATTAAAAACTCTCTTCTTACTAGACTAATTACATATACTGCCATTGGTCATTAAATTATAGACATACTATTATGCTTCCTAATTATTAGATAACAAAACTAAATGCTTCCTAATTACATATTTATCCCGTTTATATATTATTATAAAATGTATATTATAAATACTTTCTATTTACATAGTTTTCTTATATTTGTGTTTGCAATATAGAACATTTTTTTTACATTATTCACATACATTTCAAGCATATTAATTTGAGACCGCACGATTACTTAGGTTATGTGATGAACAAAATAACAAAGAAGAATGTATTTTGTTTTTGTTTTTTGTTTTACTGCAACATTATTAGAGAACGAACACAAACGTCCTTAATATAATATTTTTGTGGAGCCAAAATTATTAGAGAACAAACAAAATAATTTTGATTGTTTTGTAGAGTCAAAGTTTTTAGAATATGTTTTCATTATTGTAATAAAACGGCATACATCCCATATGGTTTGCTTATATTTGTGTTTACAATGTATTTTTTTTTGTTTATCACATACGTTTCAATAATATTAATTTGGGACCTCACGATTACTTAGGTTCTGTATTGAACAAAATAACAAAGAAGAATGTGTTTCGTTTTTTTTTTTTTTTACTGCAATATTATTAGAGAACGAACATAAACATCCTTGATATAGAACTTTTTATGGAGTCAAAACCATTAGAGAACGAACAAAACAAATTTAATTGTTTTGTGGAGTTGAATTTTTTGATTGATTAGTGTTTGATTGATTTTGTGAATCAATTCGCAATCTTCGTTTCCTTATATTCCAAAAGGTGTGTAGAACTGGAAAATTAATTTGCATATTTTGGATTAAATTTATGACATCAATTTTGGTATCAATTTTTGAACCAATTCATAATCTTCATTTATTAATTTTTTAAACGTATAATTTTTGTCAATTAGGTTCATATAAAAAGAAAGATAGAGTGGGAATTGATTTTTACTTCCCTTGATTTATTAGCATTCGATAGTTAAGGCAAATTTTAGCCGAAAATGAAGCGCAAGTTATGTAATATTAATTAGTGAAAGAAATAATTATGGCGATTTCACAAGGCCGATTAACCCTAAACTTCTTCCAGGACGTATATAAATAAGGTGCCGAAAGCACATCTCCTTACCACACTCTACTTCTCAAATCATCACTACCAAAACATTCTCGCAAGCAAAAAATTCATGGCAGGCTTTAACTCCGTAGTAGATTTGAAACCTTTTAAGACAATGTGGAGAGTGATGGTGAGCATTATTCAATTATGAAATCAATATTTTGCTGCTGGTGGTCTAACCATTGATTCTTTGTTATTTCCTTTCTATAGGATTGCAAACTAAGAGTTCTAAAGATATTTTTTACATCATTTGTGATTTTATCAGTTTTTAATTAGTTTCCTTTTAATTTTTCTTTCATATTTTATTTTTCTATTATCTTTGTTTCTTTTAATATTATAATCATATTTTTATTATGACAGCAATAATTCTATTATCTATGTTTTTTTATCTTAAATTTATAATAAATTTATATAAATATTTGTTTACTCTTATAGATTTTTTTTTATAAAATATATTTCAATTACAATTAAAAATTACACAAGATTTTTCAAAAAAAAAAACAAATAAGCTTACATTATATATACATGCACAATTTCGTTCGATGTTTTATTATATCTAATATTTGTGACTATAATTTTTAACTCTTTAATATATATATAGATTAAAAGTAATAATTTATTTTTGTCACGCATTCCATGCAGGGCGCGGGTTATCACCTAGTAGATATTTAATGTCCAAGTGTTTCAAAAAAAAAAACTTAAAAATGTGATAATTTAGAATATTTACTTTATAAAATTACTGAATGATTTCAGCCAACTTTGAAAAGAAGTTTGATATATATTATATGGACAATTCTCTTAAATAGCATTTTTAAGTTTTTGTCACAAAAATAGTCATAGAAAAATAAAATGACCAAAATAGCATTTAAAAAAAAAATCATTTTTTTTTTTTGAAATTTTAAACCCTATCCCCAAACCCACCATTTAACTCTAAACCCTAAAGTCTAAATTAGTTAACCCTAGGGTATAAATGCATATAAATAAAATTTTAGCTTCTAAAAAAATTATTTTGATCATTTTCTTTCTTAAGAACTATTCTTGTGAAGAACAAAATAAAATGGGCTATCTAAGAGAATTTCTCATATTATATTTGTAACATAACTTTCTTTTTGCCTAATTTATGATGCCGAGCACACCAAAGTTCTCATTAAATAAACTGCCACGTTTGGTCTCTTAATTTTTCAAAAATAACACCATCTTAATGGGTTGCATCTCTATTCACAGAAACACTTTTTCATAACATTAAGCTACACTTTAATACATATATTCAAGGTTGGTTACAAAAAAGTCAAGTCCCTTAAATACCACCTCTAGACCACTAATGTACAAAGTCATATATAATAAAAAACATTCATTATATTCATAATATATGGTGGACTTACACCTTTTGATTAGTGATGTTGTGAGTATTTTATATCACTTCTCAAATTACCTCTATTTCCCACTTTTCTCTCTCAAATAAAAGGTTCAATGTAGTACTTAGGAATCGAATCCACAGAGACTCTAGGATTACACAATAGACTTATTGTTTTCGAATTAAAGCTAGACAAATGGTAATATTAGTAACAAAGTTGATTTCAAGATAGATTTAGTTTGTGAAGATTGGATTAAGGGATTAGACTTAGGGGAAATTCTCAGGTAGTATTAGATAATGTAAATTAATAGATTGCTAGGATTTTAACTAAGCGTCGTTCTCGAACTCAAACATAGATGTTTATGAGATCGCTCTCGCGCATCTCGATTGAGTGTCGATCGATGCCCACAAGGTGGCGTCGATCGATGCTCATTCTAACAGTACTGGTTTCACGGTTTGATGGGTTCCCTCAACTTCCAATTCATCTCTCGTTTGTTACTAGTTATTTAGATTGTTTAAGAGAGGTTAAGGGTTATAACCATGCTCTCGATTGCGTTAAGAAACCCTAGTTTCTAAGGTTGAGGTGATCAGATTCAACCTATCATTAAGAACAACTTAAACAATGAACCGAGAAGATTACCCTAACAATTCTATAAAACCAACAAGATATGACTACCATTGAATAACCCTAAATCTAACAATAAATTACTCAGACATAGCAATAAAAAACATGATTAAAGTCTGAATAAATTGCATAGAATAAACTAAGTAATAAGAAAAGGAGTTCAAGATATTCTCTGTAATGATGTTCAGATCTTTCTCTCCAATAAACGTAACAAGATGTTCCAACTCTGTTTTATATTGGAGTATGATTCCCATACAACCCGAGAAAATGCAAAAGATTTGTGGGATATGATCAGAAAACGTTACTCTCTAAAAAGTGGAGCATGTTTACAGCAATTACGAAACGCCTTGTCCAATTGCAAACAGAATGGTTCTACAATCGATGAGTACTTTGGCCGTTTAACCAAGATATGGGACGGTATCGCCGACTGTATGAACTCAAAACAATGCAGCTGTGGTAAGTGCGAGTGCGAGTGCGACCTGAATACAGCAAGAGATCAAGAGATACAAACCCTACGGGTCCATGATTTTCTCTTTGGACTAGATGAAGCTACTCATGGGGTAGTCCATGACAGTGTCTACTAAACCATCTCTCAAAACGAAATCATTCATTCCACTATGATTCCTGATACACCGATCATGGGTTTTGCGTCTCAAGCTCGGACCTCAAACAATTTTTCAAAATTCATGAAAGATGCTTCTCGCCCAGGAAACAGAGATCCATCGAGACAATGTACGGCGTGTGGACAAACAGAACATGAAGCCTCGGGTTGCTTTACCATCATTGGCTATCCAGAATGGTGGGAGGACAGGTCACGAAACAGAGTTCCGCAAAGAAATACATCAACTAAACCTAAGGATCAATCGAAAACTGGAGCACCTCGAGCTAATACCACAACAGTGGCAAAACCAACAACATCAAAAATTCAAGCAAACATCACAGTTACTGACGCTGACCGACTTGGACTCAGTGGAATAACCGATGAACAATGGAATATTGTTCAAAAGTTAATCAACAAAGGGTCAACAAACGACGGGCATCTAAAGGGTAAGAGAGATGAGTGTATTTGGATCTTGGACACTGGTGCAACACACCATATGACAGGGTGTCTTGAATCAATGGAAAATATCCGAGATATAACAAATATACCAGTCTTATTACCTGCTGGTTCTGGTGCAATGGCAACTAAGCAAGGAACCGCCAAGCTCACGCCTACTTTACACATTCGAAATGTGTATTATGTGGCGGGATTTCATACGAACCTTATATCGTTTGGACAACTTGTTACAGATAATTTCTTGGTTGGACAAGTTACTGATAAAATTATGATATTACAGGACCGTACCTCGAGGATGCTGATTGGAGCGGGTGAAAGAGAGGGAGAGGGATTGTACTGTTTTCGGGGGATTGAGTCAATGACATCACTGCAGACTACTGTTTTAGAAGATTCAGTTTTATGGCACCAACGTTTTGGACATCCGTCTTCTCGTATTACGGGCATGATTCCTGCTTTGAAAAGTTCGTCATCAAAACATGATGAACATCTACTTAGAAATTGTGATATTTGTTTTCGAGCCAAACAAACTCGTCAAATTTTTCCGGATAGTATTCATAATGCAAAAGAGATTTTTGATTTAATCCATTGCGATCTTTGGGGGCCATATCGTAGTACTGCACTTTGTGGTTCTAGATATTTTCTAACAATCATTGATGACCATTCCAGAGCTGTCTGGATGTACCTTTTGCTGGATAAAAAAACAGTGGCACAACAACTTAAAGACTTTCTGGCTCATATCGAGAGACAATTTTCGAAAAAGATTAAGACATTACGAAGCGATAATGGAACAGAGTTCCTATGCCTTACACGATTCTTCAAAGAGCAGGGAATCATCCATGAAACTTCATGTGTCCATACACCACAACAGAATGGACGTGCTGAGCGTAAACATCGCCATATACTTAACATCACACGTGCCTTACGCTTCCAAGCACATTTACCAATTGAACTATGGGGAGAATGCGTCTTAACCGCCGCTCATCTAATCAACCGCACCCCATCACCATTGCTCAAAAATAAGACGACTTTCGAAATCCTCCATGGAGAGCCACCATCAATGTCCCATCTTCGTGTTCTTGGCTGCCTTGCCTACGCTCATAACAAGAACACAAAAGGTGACAAATTTGCCTCCCACAGTCGCAAGTGTGTTCTTTTGGGTTATCCTTCAGGCACTAAAGGCTGAAAGCTGTTTGACTTAGAGCAGGAGATCGTCTTTATTTCAAGAGATGTAACTTTCCAAGAAAACATATTTCCATATCTGGAAAAATCATCATCTGGATCCATGGATGAGCTGAACCCGATAAATATAGCTCCATCAACTACATAACATAACGACGATACAGTCCAATCAGACAGTAGTGATACTCCAGCAGAACAACCAGCTCATATCGATACTCCAGCAGAACAACCTCCTAACAGCGATACCTCATCAGTTATGACACCTTCTGAAACCGATCATATTGAACCCAAACAGGAACTAATGGGTCGAGGTCACAGAATACGAGCTCCATCTACAAGATATCGTGACTTCGTCATTAATACGGTTACTACAATCCCTACTCTCACTCCCTCTCTCCCTTCATCCATACCTCAGCTATCCTCAGGTTCGTTGTTTCAATTATTCGATTATCTATCATATGATCGTATATCTCCTAAGCATTGCAGCTATCTCACTGCCTTGGCTACCAATATTGAGCCTAAACACTTCCGAGAAGAAATGAAACATAAAGTTTGGCGGGAATCAATGAAATCCAAAATTGATGCACTGGAAAGACAACACACATGGGATCTTGTGGAGCTACCATCTAATAAAAAGCCCTTGGTACTAAGTGGGTATACACGATTAAACTTCTATCTGATGGAACGATTGGACGATATAAATCTCGTTTGGTCGTGCTGGGTAATAATCAAAAGGAGGGGCTGGACTACAACGAAGCATTCTCACCGGTCGCCAAGATGACGACAGACCGTATTTTTCTCGATATTGCTTCAAAGAAGAAACATGAAATCCACCAGATGGACGTCCATAACGTTTTTCTTCACGGGGATCTTCAAGAAGAAGTATATATCAAAGTACCTCTTGGTTTTTCTAATCCAAATGACACAAGAGTTTGCAGGTTACGCAAATCTCTTTATGGTTTAAAACAAGCTCCAAGATGCTGGTTCGCAAAGCTCGTTGAGGCTCTTATTGCGTATGGATTTTCACAAACACATTCCGACTACTCCTTGTTTGTGTATTCAAAGAATAATATCACACTTCGGATTCTCGTCTACGTTGATGATCTAATCATCTCAGGCGATTCAACCACAGCAATCAACTCATTCAAAGCATATCTCTCGACATGCTTTCACATGAAGGATCTCGGACCTCTTAAATATTTTCTTGGTTTGGAAGTAGCTAGGAGTCTCGACGGCATTTACCTCTACCAACGCAAATATACACTAGAAATCATCACAGAATGCGGCTTGCTGGGTTGTAAACCCGCTGGTTCACCTATGGATCAGAATCATCAACTAGGACGTGCCAATGGTGCTTTGCTTGCTGATCCAGAACGATATTGACGCCTTACTGGACGACTGATCTATCTTCTCGCAACTCGGCCTGATCTGGCATATTCCGTACACATCCTTTCACAATTTATGCAACAACCACGAGAAGAGCACTGGCTTGCTGCTTTAAAAACAGTACGCTACTTGAAAGGGACAGTGGGACAAGGGGTTCTTTTCAGGGCCAACACCACGTTTTCTGTAACCGGTTGGTGTGATGTGGATTGGGGCGCCTGCCCTACTTCTCGTCGATCTCTTTCCGGTTGGATTATTCAGTTTGGAAAATCTCCGATCACGTGGAAGACGAAGAAACAAGATGCGGTCTCACTTTCATCAGCAGAAGCTGAGTTCCGTTGTATGAAGGCAATTACTCAAGAACTTATCTGTCTAAAAGAACTTCTCCGCGAGCTGGGTATCGATCATAGTGCTCCAATGATGATTTGCTGCGATAACAAATCAGGATTACACATTGGGGCCAACCCGGTTTTACACGAAAAGACAAAGCATATGGGAATTATATGTCAATTTGTTCGTGATGAGATTACTAAAGGAGTCATCGCAACAACACACGTTTCTACTCGCGACCAGCTAGCTGACATTTTCACTAAATCCTTGGGACGCAAGGAATTCGATGCATTTCTTCTCAAGTTGGGTATCAATAACATTCATACTCCAACTTGAGGGGGGTATTGGAGTTTGATTCCCATACAATCTAGGAATCATACATAAGTATTTTATAGATTTAGGAGTATTCCTTTTCCTAGTTATCATTAGATTTATAGCTTCTTATTCTCTTGGTATAAATACCAAGCTTGATTATCAATAAAACTTAACTTACTTTGATCCCAAACTAGAACTTGTCATTTTAGCCTCTCTTTTCTCTGGTTGTATCCTCCTAAAACTAAAATACAAAACCCTAATAAATAGTTTAAATTTCGGCCAGGGACTTCTCTTGCAAATAATGAGACTTTTGGGTAAAACTTGTAATTTCTCAAGTCTTCATAAATCTTGCAGTCGACTTGTCCGTCGATCGACGCTCAAGGTGTGACGTCGATCGACGCACAAGGTGTGACATCAATCAAATGCTTTATGCATAAACTGGATCCGGCATAGAGTTTCTGGTTGAGCATCCTAATTGCTCCAAAATAGCCCAAAAGCTCCAATTGTTTCCAATAGAGCCTATAACATGGCCTAAAACTGGTAATAAAAAAGCTATATCAACTCCCCCAGACTTAATCTTTTGTTTTTCCTCAAGCAAACAAATCTATGAAAGAGATTTTTGAAAAGTGAGGACTCACATAATATCTAAGTATAACTATCACCCTACTTTGTTGCAACCACATCCTATCAAGTCAATAACAAAGAAACTTTATATACCCTATCCTAGTATAGCAACCAAGTCCATTCTACCAACAACTTAGCTAGGTTGAGTCGGCCCTCCACTGATCTTATTTATTTGTATAAAATAAAAGTGTATGCTTTACCTTGGGAGTATCGATCAAAGGACACATGGATTCTTACCTCTACAAGTATCTGAACAACTAGGTACAAAGTCTTCTCTGATCCCTTTCTTCCCTCTTTTCCTCTTTTCTCTGAATCTTTTTAGATCTCAATGATGTCATCTCATTCTTTTTTTTCTTTTTTTTCTTTCTTTTTCTTTTCGTTTTGGGCAAAGTTGTAGGCGAATAATGGGGTCATAGGTAATTTACCTACCCCTCGCTTCCAACAATGTGTGATTATTCCTTTGAATTAGAATAATAGGGTCATAGGTAATTTACCTACCCCTTTGCATCTTAGGAAAGTATCTCAATCTTTTAAGTTTTTAAGTAGATGCTGAAGAGAGAGAGAGAGAGAGAGAGAAGAGAACCAAAGGTGCAATGACTTGTATCTACAAACTAGCAGAAGGAACCCGATCCAGTGTATACCAAGCCCCAAAGCAAGCTGATAATGTCAGGATTAGCATTGGAAATCAGCTTCGGTTCCTTCAAACTTTCTAAGCAAGTGTAATATAGTGGCATGATGATCCACTTTAGTATCTCTAGTAATATCTGCAAATAACCTTCTAAGAATGGTGCAAAGGTGTGGTTAGTCAATAATAAATCTTGATCATAATCCTCTTTTGACTCAATAAAACTTTATAGAAAAACATATATATATATAGCAAATAAAACTTAAAACAAATCAAATAGCTTTAGCGAACATCCCCAGACTTAAATTACATTGTCCCCTGTGTAATCCGCCATGGATTGGTTAAAAGAAATTAAATCATAAGTAGATGGTGTTCGAGAAAGTAGATTATACCAAACTTCTAAGGGCGTCGATCGATGGTTATAGGCAGGTGTCGACCGATGGTAGACCATCATTGTTGATGGACGGTAGATTCGAATTATCGACTTAACATATATGTTAGGTCGCCGTCGATCGAAAACGACAAATCTACGTTGATCGATGTGGGCGTGTTAGACTAAAGTCGTGTGTGTGTGCCTACTCTCCTTGGATCATCTCTCTTTGGTTAACTATGTTAGACACTCACACACATATCAGATCATCAAAACAGCATAATAATAGTAATAATGAATCCAAATATAAGAACAACATCATAAAATATAAGTCTGAAAATAAGATAAAATAAGAGACGAAGGAGCAACAAGAGAGGCTACTCCTCGTCTGATGTGTCCATGTCAGGCTGATGAGGCTGTGGCGCGGCTCCTGGTGGCGTTCTCGCTCTAGTCCTGGAACGGCTGAAGCATTGGCATAGAGACATCGTCTCAGCCCTAGCCCATATGGCATGAAGTGCGTCCACCAAAACTCTCTGGAAGTCACCATGGTTGTGGATGGGGATCTCTGGATTCTCAGGGAAAGGTGGGAGAGGTGGATGTGGCTGTGCTGGCTCGGGTGCCGCGGCTGCTGCTACCAGATGGGCTGGTCTGAGGCCTCCTCTGCGGCATACTCTGAGTGGTGCTGTTTGGCTGCTCTGAAGGCTAGGCGCTCTGGATCATCAGCAAAATCTGTAACCTCTGGCGCTGGAAGCGCTATCATACTAGGCCCCCCGTCGTCTACAAAAGACCAATACTTCCTCTCCTTCAGCCACTGGGTCCTCGTCAAGTGACTGTCATCCATGAATCTCAACTCACTCACGACAGAGGCTCCCTCAAAACTGATACCAAGGAAGCTGAATATAGGTTTCAAGAGTCTCCCAATCGTCTCCTTCTTCGAGCCAGTACCCTTGAAGGGTTTGTCCTTCAGGGTCGCCAGATGCTCAGAAAAAATAGCCCCTAAGTTCACATGATGATCGCTCACTGGTGGGAGAAAAAACTCATCGTCGAGCGCCACTAAGTCTCTTATGAGTAGTACATCAATGTGAGCTCATGAACCCTAACTTTGTTGGGTTCCATCTTGCACAACAAAGTGTTGGCAAGGGCCTTCATGAAGTAGCACAGGGTGGGGTGACGGGCGTCCGTCTGAGTAGTCGAACCAGAGTCAAAAGGGCCTGTAGCAATGAGTCCCCAAAAAGGATGCAGACATGGGAAAGGAGCGACTGTGCAGGCGAGAGTATCAGACTCGTATCCTTAGATCTCCCAGAGCTGTGGTATGGTGATCCGATACCGGATGCCTCTGATAAGTATAGTCAGTGTGGCCTCGTTCGCCACTTTCACCCAAGGGCTCGTGTAGAGAACCTGAGCTGTAGTGATACACTGACCGAGCAAGTATGGGTAGAGAGGGTATATCCTGGTAGCAATCGTGGGAAACCCTAGCTCCCGTACCATCTGTCTGAAGTCGGTCAGTACACCCAGCTTCTTCAAGGCGCGCCTATCGACGAACCGTGTGGGTTTGATCGAAACGCTTTGCCAAGCGTTGTAGTAGAGCCTGTCGAAATCGTCCCAAGCCTCTCTCACAGGATGATGTGTGCACTCCCTCGATGCCACAACCTTTCGAGGGTTGGGATAGTCCTTGAATGTTACAAGTAAGTCCTCTTCCTCTTTAGGCCAAGGGTCTCGGCATGGGGGACCCCGTGGCTGAGTACTGAAACCACTGGGATTGTATCGTGCCTTGTTTCGTCGTTCGTTCATATGCATATAAGAAAGAAAATCAAGAATCAGAATCGATGTTGATGTAAGTCACCATCGATTGATGGCACTTTGCAGGCATCGATCGACAGTCTTACGACTATCGATTGACGGCGCCTCATAGGCGTCGATCGATGTTTCATCGCGAACCAAGGGTTACCAAATCAAAAATAGCAAACTCAAATCATGCAAATCATATGTAAATAGCGTAGATAGTTCCTAATCTAGTACTCCATTGCTTTAGATCATCCTAAAATCCGAGCTAAACACCAAAAGATTTGATTTTTCTTCAAACGTTCCTAAACTAAGAGATTCAGAGAACAAGCATGAGGGTTGAAAATCGAGTGGTTTAGTGAGTTAAACAAGTATGAGGGTTGAAAATCGAGTGATTTAGGCTCAAGAACAAGCAAAATCAGCCGAAAATTTAGAGAGAAATCGAGTGTTTACTCGTGTGAGTTTTTTGGCGGTTTGGAGAAAATTATTTTTATGAATCGGGGTCGTGTCGAGTTAACATACTCGACGCTCGTCATCGATCGACGTTGCTATATGGTCATCGATCGATGGTCTGTTCTATAATTCTGATGTTGTTTGTTGTTTTTTTAAATTTATTATTAATTATCTATTATATATATTTTTTTAAATTAGTGGGTTGCCTCCCACACAACGCTTGTTTAAAGTCGTTAGCTTAACGAGACATGGGTTTATCATTCGGGGTCTGGCATCTCGAGACGCATGGTCTGAGTATGTGGAGTTTCAGCTTCGGCTCAGTATTGTTTCACTCTTTGCACATTCACCATGAAATCCTCTCCTTTAGGATTGGATAGGACAATTGCCCCGTAAGGCGTAACTTCTTTAATGGTGAAGGGTAGGACCAACGAGAATGTAGTTTTTCGGGAAATAGAGTCAATCGCGAGTGTTATAGGAATAGGTGGTCATTTGGTTCGAAATACCTAGAAATAATTTTCTTGTCATGATTGGCTTTCGTTCTTTCCTTGTATAACTTCAAGTTACTAGGCGTGGTGTCTAATATCGTCTAGCTCATTTAGCTGGATTAATCTCTTATCTGTTGCGGGTTTAGCATCGAAATTTGTCTTTTTGATCTCCCATTCAGCTTTGTGTGTCAATTCAACTGGGAGATGGCATACTTTTCCATAGAGCAGATGGAATGAGGTAGTACCTAATGGTGTTTTATACGCTGTTCGGTATGTCCAGAGCGCATCATCCAGTTTTAGAGACCAATCTTTTCGGGATGATCCTACCGTCTTTTCTAAGATTTCTTTGATTTGACGGTTGGATACTTCTACTTGTCCACTGGTCTGAGGATGGTAGGGTGTGGCTACTCGATGGTGAAATCCATGTTTCTTGAGTAGTTTTTCGAACAACTTTATTTATAAAGTGGGTACCTTCGTCGCTTATAACTACTCGAGGGACTCTAAATCTAGGAAAGATGATGCTTTTAAAGAGTTTCACTACTACGGAAGCGTAATTTTTTGGGGTTGCTATCGCTTCGACCTATTTGGATATGTAGTCTACGACAACTAATATGTATTTATTTCCGTGCGAAGAAGGGAAAGGGTCCATCAAATCGAAGCCCCAACAATCAAACACTTCAACTTCGAGTATGAAATTTTGTTCCATTTCGTTTCTCTTAGTGATTTTTCCTCTTCTTTGGCAAGGATCGCATTTTGCTACATAGGTTTGAGCATCTCGAAACATAGTCGGCCACCAAAAGCCTGCTTGTAGAATTTTCGACACTGTCTTAAAACTAGCGAAATATCCAGCGTAGTCGAACCCATGACAATGATACAAGATTTCATGTGTTTCGCTTTCAGCAGCGCATCGTATGTATATTCAGTCAGAGCGGTGTTTATAAAGATAGGGTCATCCCAGTGATATCTCCGGATTTCTCTCAAAAATTTCTTTTTATGATATCCTGTGAAGGGTTCGGGTTCCACCTTGGACGCAAAGATAGTTTACTATATCCGCATACCAAGGTCTATCAGTGGTGTTCAGTGCACACACACCCTGACTTAAACATCTACCTCCGGGAGAGTCATTAATTGAGAACGAAGGATTACAACTGACATTGATATCTATTAGAATGGTTATGTGATTGTCCGTTTTCGAAAGCGAATACCACGGCTAGTAATTCTTTTTCGTTGTTGCATAATTGCGTTGCATAATTGCGTTGCGCATCGTCCAGAGTTCTACTGGCGTAGTATATATCATGCAACTTTTTGTCCTTCTTTTGTCCGGCACTGCGCCTACAGAAAAATCGCTTGCATCGCACATAATTTCTAACGGTAGATCACAGTCCAGTGCTTGAAAAACAGGAGCAGATACGAGTGTCAATTTGATTTCTTTAAAGGCCTCGAGACATTCAGGTGTAAAGTCAAATTTTACTTCTTTGCACAGAAGTGTAGTGAGGGGTCGAACAATTTTGCTAAAATCTTTTATGAATCTCCTATAGAATCCAACGTGTCCTAAAAAACTTCTAACGTCTTTGACATTGGAGGGTGGCAGTAGCCCAGTTAACCATGAAGTAACATTTTTCCCAGTTCAATACGAGATTTTTCTCTTCGCATCTAGCTAACACCTTACACAGGTTGTCGAGACATGTTTTGAAGTTTGGACCGTATACTGAGAAGTTGTCCATGAAAACCTCTATGAAGTCTTCGATCATATCTGTGAATATCGACATCATGCATCTCTGGAAGGTTGCAGGAGCGTTACAGAGTCCGAATGGCATTCTGCGATACGCAAATGTTCCATCGGGACAGGTGAAGGTAGTTTTTTCTTGATCATCCGGATGTATGGAAATCTGGAAGAATCCTGAGTACCCATCGAGGAAACAGTAGTATTTGTGGCTTGCGAGCCTTTCTAACATCTTATCAATAAAGGGTAAAGCGAAATGATCTTTTTATGTGGCAGCATTCAGTTTCCTATAATCGATGCACATCCTATGTCCGATGACAGTTCTCATGGGGATCAATTCATCTTTGTCATTTTTTACTACCGTAATTGCACCGTTCTTTGGAACAACATGACTTGGACTAACCCAGCTGTTGTCTGAGATTGGGTAAATAACGCCTGCTTGTAGAAGCTTCATGTTTTCCGTTTTGACTACTTCCTTCAGGTTGGGATTTAATCTCCTCTGATGCTCAACGGATGATTTGGATTCATCATCAAGGTGTATCCTATGCATACATAAGTCAGGAGAGATACCTGGGATGTCATCTAATGAATATCCGAGAGCCGTGCGGTGTTTTTGCAGTTTATTCAATAATAATGCTTGCTCTCCGCTGCTCAGGTTGGCATTGATGATGACATGATAGGAATTTTCGTAAAGGAAAGGGTATTTAAGACCATTCAGAAGTGGTTTAAGCTCAATTTTAGGTTCTTTCTTTTTGTTTCAGTCGTCGGTTACAACATGATGTCGACCAACGGTACTATCGGGGTGTCGATCGATGGTGGCAGGTAGATCAAGTTCTTCGGCGTCAACGTTGAATATTTCTTCAGTGGCATCCATCAATCTCGTATATTCTTCATTCCGATCGTCTATCGCAAAGATGTCCTCTTCAAGAGATGTGATTGCTCACTCGAGAGGATCGCTTGAGCATGCAACCATGAATTATTCTTCTGCTAGGTCGGAGAGATAATCGATATGATAGGGTTGACCGTCTATCAAATACTGTTTAATTATTGAGGCATATTTGCCCTCCTCTGACATCAATGATCGCTCCGTCCGTGGCCAGGAAAGGCCTCCCTAAAATAATCAGATTTTTGGGTTCTCGCTCGTATTTAAGCACTATGAAATCTGCAGGTATATCGCAGTTATGAATGCGTACAGGTACGTCTTCAAGGACGCCTTCCGGAATTCTAGTGGATCTATCGGCTAGAACGAGAGTGACCCTGGTAGGTTCAAATTTTGTTAAACCGAG
The DNA here is from genome assembly GCA_012274485.2 of Sinapis alba. NCBI lineage: Eukaryota > Viridiplantae > Streptophyta > Magnoliopsida > Brassicales > Brassicaceae > Sinapis > Sinapis alba. The sequence goes on along the minus strand of MU105617.1, from coordinate 701,145 downwards.
GGTGACTGCAACTGAATAAGGCATCAGGTTTACACTAGAGCCTAAAACACAGAGGGATCTTTGGAATCTTTCATCGCTGATAGTGTAGTCCAGAACAAAGCTACCGGGATCAGGGAGTTTAACCGGAGTTTTTCCTTGAATGATTTCGCTCACTTCTTCCGATACCATCATCACCAATGTTCTGATTCATGGAATCCTCGCGTTGCTGCATCTTTCACTTACTGCTTAATAGTGGGCGAGATGTGAATAGCATCGCTCAGTGGCATCTCAATGCTTACTTTGTCGAACGCTTTTTTGCATATTGCTTTTTCTTGATGTTTCTTTTTCTGCTTAGCGTTCTTTGGGAGAAAAGGGACGGTTGCTTGGTAAACCCTTGTTCTAACCGGTTCAGTCGGTTATGGGTCCAAATGTTGATCGCATCTTGCTTTGTGGCGTCGATCGATGGTAGGTTTTGATTGTCGATTGATTCTTGGTAACGAGTGTCGATCGACGTCTTCTACTTCCGTATTTTTTTCCTTTTGTTTGTCAAACAGGTCCTCAAGATCGTCAGTTTGGTCCAATTCTTCAATTTCTGGTGAGATCTCGGGAATTTGCAAGTCAGTGTCGAGTGGGATGTGATGCGACTTTTCTTTTTCTTCTGTCGCAATTTTCTCGAATTCATCGATAGTGATGCTTTCTCTAGTGCCAGGTGTGAGTCATTTACCACTTCGTAAGGCTACAACGTTGCAATGTCTCTTGGGATTAGCGTATATTTTACCAAGTAAAAATCCGTCCTCTCTTCTAATGGACATAGCGTAACTCACCACTTGGTTATCGATCCTCTTAATGTGTTCACTTAGAGTTTCAGATCTAACTTCTCGTTGAGGTTGGCGGCTATTCTATGGTTTCCTGTGAAGACTTGATTCATCTTTGATTTTGGACTTCTTTTGTATCTATCCACGGTGGTGTCCTAGTTGCTTGCGAAGTTTTTATTGCTCTCCCTAAATCGTGGCTGTTCAGACTCATCACATTTGAGAATTCAACTTGCTTTTCAAAATCGCGAGAAACAGCATCGTCCAGGAGGGTCGCAACTGATGTCAGAGTCTTTTTTGACTCGGATCGAGTGCTTCTCCTCCGTGAACATTGGCAGTTCATTCTTTTCAGCGTCTCTCAATTCGTAAGCTCTACAAAAGGCTATGTTCTCTATCAGACATTTAGCGTTTGTGGGTTTTCTGGTGCCGAAATTCCCATCGCTAGCCGTATCAAGGATGGTTTGGTAGTCTAAGTTTAGTCCTCTATAGAAAGTGTTGATGAGTTGGGGTTCTAAGAATCTGTGGTGAGGGCACGAAAGCTGGTAGGTTTTGAATCTAGTCCAAGCATTTTTAAAGGACTCACGGCTACCTTGAACGAATGTGGATATTTCTCTCCTTGCTTCCCAGTATCTTTCCTCGTCAAAGAAGTGATTGATGAAAGCGCTTCTAATATCTTCCCAGCAGGCCAGGGACCCTGGTGGTAGCTGGTTCAACCACCTCCTGGCGTCACCTGCAAGGGAAAAAGGGAAGAGTTTGCAGCAATGAAAATCGTCGTTCACGATGTCTTCCAGCATCTCGATGTCATCGTTCGGGTGTTCAGTAGGAAGACCATTGAACTGATTTTTGCGGGCCATAACTAGGAAGTCGATATCTAGTTCAGAGCTTCATGTATGGTTGTCAGTTAATCGAATTGCAGACCTATTGGAGTAGGTCCTGCTGGGGTTTAGTTATTCGAACATTGGCAATTCATGCTTTATCTCATTCTTTGGAGATTTAGGTATTTGATCAGGGATTGCAGTCCCCTGATAGTTAATAAGTTGGCATGCTTCGTCGCTTTTATTGTTCATTGGTTCTATCAAGACTACTTTCTTATTATCAGCATCAGTAAAGGCGTACTTACCTGCTTCCGGCTGATCGGTATCGATCGACAGCAAAGGAAGGATGTCGCCCGACAATAGTGGACACGCATTGATCGATCTCGGATGAGCTCCGTCGATCAATCTGTGTTGCCCATAATCCATATTCTCTCCTTTAGGTACATGTGTCACAGGATCGGGGAAAGAATAATTTAGCATACAGTAAAGTAAAAAAATCTAGACGATATTTTCAACGAAATCTAATGGCAATAAGAAAGAGTCCCCGACAACGGTGCCAAATTTGATGACGTGGGTATTTTATATCACTTATCAAATTAACCATATTTCCCACTTTACTCTCTCAAATAATTGGAGGTTATGTATAGTACTTAGGGATCGAATCCACAAAGACTCTAGGATTGCACAATAGACTTATTGTTTTGAATTAAAGCTAAACAAATGGTAATATTCGTAATAAAGATGATTTCAAGATAGATTTAGTTTGTGAAGATTGGATTAAGGGATTAGACTTAGGGGAAATTCCCAGGTAGTATTAGATAATGCAAATTAATAGATTGTTAGGGTTTTAATTAAGCGTTGTTCTCGAACTCAAACCTAAGTTTTTATGAGATCGCTCTCGCGCATCTCGATTGAGTGTCGATCGATACCCACAAGGTGGCGTCGATCGATGCTCATTCTAACAGTACTGGTTTCGCGGTTTGATGGGTTCTCTAAACGTACAATTCAACTCTCGTTTGTTACTAGTTATTTAGATTGTTTAAGATAGGTTTAGGGTTATAACCATTCTCTCGCTTGCCCTAAGAAACCCTAGTTTCTAAGGTTTAGGTGATCAGATTCAACCTAGCATTAAAAACAACTTAAACAAAGAACCAAGAAGATTACCCTAACAATTCTATAAAATCAACAAGATATGCCTACCATTGAATAACCTAAATCTAACAATGAATTACTCAGACATAGCAATAAAGAACATGAATAAAGTCTGAATAAATTGCACAGAATAAACTGAGTAATAAGAAAAGGAGTTTAAGATCTTCGTTGTAATGACGGTCAGATCTTTCTCTCCAATAAACGAAACAAGATGTTCCAACTCTGTTTTAGCCTCTCTTTTCTCTGGTTGTCTCCTCCTAAAACTAAGAGAGAAAACCCTAATAAAGAGTCTAAATTTTGGCCATGGACTTATCTTGCAAATGATGAAATTTTTGGGTAAAACTTGTAATTTTTCAAGTTTTCATAAAACTTGCAGTCGACTTGTCCGTCGATCGACGCACAAGGTACGACGTCGATCGATGCTTTACGCATAAACTGGATCCGGCATAGAGTTTTTGGCTGAGCATCCTAATTTTTCCAAAATAGCCCAAAAGCTCCAATTGCATCCAATAAATATATGGACCTGTAAATACTCTAAAACATAGTCTAGACACACATAATAGACTCTAAATAGAGTTTATAACATGGTCTAAAACTTGTAATAAGTAGGCTATATCAATTAGTTACACTCCACAATGAGATGTATGAGTTTCATACATAAATACTTGTATTCTATGACCAAGATAAAAAAAAATACGTATGAGTATAACCAACATATATATTTATAAATAAATGTTGTATGTACAAATTTGAGTGGCATAATCGATATGTATGAGCGAACCTGTTTCTTGATTGTATGACTTAGACCATCTCCATCAAGAGTTCTTAGGGAAGGGTTCTTAGCGGGATTTAAGAACCGGTTCTTAAAGCCCCCTAAGAACCCTTCCCTAAAAATTCCTCAATGGACATACTCTTATACATTTGTTTCATCCAATTTTAAACACCCCTAGTTTCATACATTTGGTCATAACATTCTCATGTGATGAATTTTGAGAGATGAAGTCTCATAAGTTAAGCTTTTCAGTTTACTATAAATGCTAGAATAAATAATTCACAAAATGATGTAAGCAAACAATTTACAACGTGACCGAATTGTGATTGTAATTCACAAAATGGTTAGAATATATTACAATGGGCCGTAGTTAAGACGTACAAGAGAGTAAAGTCCGAACTATAATTGTAACCTTTTATTAAAAAGGTTGTTGTTATTAACTTACTATATATAAGGTTGGTCGGTCAGTTTATTCAATGGCATAAAATGTAACTAATCTAGTAATTAACAGATTTTTCAAAATGATTCTGAGGCGGAATTTTCAATAAAGCGATAGAAGGCATTGAAACCAATCCAGATTTTTAAATACTGAGAGAAGATGAGAGGCTGACACATCAGTATGATCTTATACATTACAACTTAAACAATGTTTCTCAATTAATATATAGGGATTGAATTTCCTCAAGTGTTTGGCCTCTGGTTTCTGGTACAAGTTTTGCTACAAATATAACTGTAGCCCCGCAAACTGTGGCGAAAACATAAAATGTTCCTGAAAATAATTTGGAAACACATTTAACATTTAGATATTAAGTGAAAATTGGTTGAAACAAAAGAATTAAATTGGAACATAACTTGTACCTGCGGGACTCCAATTCATTAGGAAGTTAAATGCAAAGGATATAATCCAAGATCCAACCCAGCTAACAACAGTCACAAGACTTCCTGCTGATCCTTTTATATCTATTGGAAATATCTTGACATAAAATAGTATTTTGAATACCTAATTTCAACTAAACCAAACAACAAATGTAATATAAGGAAAGCGTAAAGTATCTCTTATTTAACTTGTATATAAAACAATAAGTTTCAATAAAAATCACACAGCAAGGAACAATATATATGCTACTAATTAAAACCAGCCGACAAGGAACTCTACTATACTAATCAATACGACACAAATTTTCATGAAAGTCATTTACCTCTGACATAATGACCCAAGGTATCCCACCCATCCCTAGAGAAAATGAACCTGTGTACACCTGAAGGGAAAAATGGAAAATAACATCGAATCTTTTGAAACTATGAATAATGTTTTTTAGAACTAACTATAAATACGAAAAAGAACTAACTTTTTTTTTCTTTTTGTGCAACGTCAAAAAAGAACTAAATATAATTAATGTTTCGGATTCAAAACTTACCAGAACGCCAGTGAGTGCTATATATGAAGTCCCTCCACTCAACGTCCTTACACCCTACATATTGGTGAGCTCATATTTTATTTTTTTACTTTTTATTTTTGGTCAAACGGTGAGCCCGCAATTTATAATATGCAGTATTACATACATTTTCAAGCGTGAAAATAATCCATAACTCAGTACTTTTCTAGGCCCTAAACTCAGAGCAAGATGGATATAAAAATAACAAGAAATAAAAAGTAGACATATGGAACAATAGAACAATATTACGCAATTATATAAAAAAATTTGATATAGTTATATATATAGTAAAACAACAAAGAATTAAAATTGTTGGAGATTTAAGTGAATTTTTGCAACCACTTAAAGAAAGTCTTGCAACTTCTTAAGTGAAACAATTGAAATGTTTGTGATTGTAACTATTAGTGATGAATTGTTGTAACATTTGATGATAAACTATTGCAATTCATGGTAATTAAAATTTTCGGTGATAAACAAATATAATTTTTAGCTAACAATTACAATTATTGGTATTAATAATTATAACTCTTGTCTAACCACTACAATTGTCGGTACTAACCTATTAAAATCTTTAATAATCTTTATAATAAGTTTTAGACATTGGAAAATAAAAATAAGAACAAAAAAAATCAAAAACTAAAATTAGAAACAGAGAAGTCTATAACATCTCTATTTGGTATATGTTGAAAGGTTTAAGAGAATTGATTTGGTTAACTATATCATCAAACACTTACCTTTTCGGTCAACCATCTGTTTAGAACTCGAGAGTTAAGCGTGCTTGAGCTGAAGTAGTGGAAGGAAGAGTGACCTATTGTGAAGTGATTCCTGATATCGTATGAGTGAGGTCAAAACATGGAGAAAGGTCATGTGGTGATTGCAGGATCAATAATCAAAACTTTTAAGCGTTAAAAAAGTTACGCGCCACCCGTCGCATGAAATGGGGCCTACAGGCTGAGTGAGTGGGCGTTGGAGTATTAGACATGGGCATTCAGGGCGTTGCAAGTGGTATTAGAGCAGAACCCAGACAAGTGTAGAGTCATGTGTGGGCTCACACTAACATTGGTAACAATATAGAGGCGCAATAGGGGTGTTGCATTCTTTGAGCGTGGGTGAATTGTAACATCCAAGTTTATGGTATATGTTGAAAGCCTTAAGAGAATTGATTTGGCTACATATGTCATCAAAGTGCACTTATTTTTTTGTTAATCATCCGTTTAGAATTCTAGAGTTAAACTTGCTTGAGCTTGGGTAGTGGAAGGATGAGTGAGATATCGGAAAGTGATTCATAATATCGTGTAAGTGAGGTCAAAGCACTAGAAAAGTTCATGTAGTGATTGCAGGGTTAGCAAACAAGACTTTTGAGCGTTAAGAAATATTAACACGACGCCCGTCACATGGAATAGGGCCCACGTGCCGAGTAGGCAAGCATGAGAGATCCATTAGCCATGGGTAGTCGAGGCGTTATAAATTCTTTGTTCAAAGATCATCAAAAAATTTTGAAGAAACACCTATAAATACTAAGTTGTATTTGTTATTTTTAATATATCCTCATATATATATATATTAATTGAGAAGTCACTTTAGTGACTTTTGCTGATGTGTCGGTCATAGATCAAATTTCAAGAAATTGTTATAATTTGATTGGTTGATGGTTTTTATTAAATATTTATTTTAATCAAATCTAAAAATAAAAGGAAACTCTAGGACCAATTAATACAAGTTTCCAAAATCACAAGGTAACATTACAAATAATAATATATGGTAAGTAATTGCATAATTATAGAAAAATATATAATATCTCATCAATTTTTTATTTTTATACATTATTTATTTATAATTATTTAAAATATTTTAATATATTTTATAGATATAAATACAGTAAAAATTTTATTAATTAATACTTGATAAATTAATAATCTCTATAAATTAAAAAAATTCGTCGGTCCCAACTTGGGTCAGTTCAAAATTTGATACAAATCTATAAAATAATAAGATAATATTTTTTTTTTTTTAAAAAAGTATGTAAATATATGGTCCCACTAAAATTCCTTATATACAAATCTAATTTTTTTTATCAAAGTGGGACCATATATTTACATAGAATTTTCTTAAAAAATATTATCTTATTCTTTTATCGATTTTATCAAATTTTGAATTAGCCCAAGTTTGGACAGACGAGATTTATTAATTTATAGAGATTATTAATTTATAGAGAGTTAATTTATAAAAGTTTTACTGTATTTATTTCTATAAAATATATTAAAATATTTTAAATAATTATAAATAAACAATGTATAAAATAAAAAAATTGATGAAACATTAATGAAGATGCTAGAGCTATAAAAGTATCTAACCATCTTCTCGGAACTACACAAAATACATTTTGTATGGCTAAAGTGTTTTCGTTTTTTCACATGTTAAAATAAACTAAAAGGCAATTTACAACCAACTACTTGAACCAATTGTAATAATACTTGCATTTAAGAAAAATGGTTTAATGACTTATATTTATTTTATTGAACTATCTCAATATACTCTATAAGAAAAGTGATCTCGTACGGGATTCATCCTTATCCAAATTCACAGTTCACATCCATTCAATTACTAATCTAAATAAACAACAATCTTAAAGAGTATTTCCTTGTGAACTATGATTTTTGAATCTGTGGGAAAGATATCATCTAATTTTGGAAAGTTGAAAATGTTTGAGAGAGTAAACTTTTAAAGATGGAAAAAAACATGAAACAAGAAAGATCAAAGGGAGAATGACAATTATATATATCATGGTTAAATTCTCAAGTCTCAAGATGTCATTATTTATAAAGAAGAAATAAATGATATGATGGACTCTATCATGGAAACAATACTTGGATCTTATTGAATCTTCTACTATGTTGCATTCAAGAGAATCTTCAAAAAAAAGATGAAAAAGTTGATGGAACAATTGACACTCTTAAAGTCACTCTTAAAGTTATATTGATTATTCCATGGTTTAAGCTAAGAGAAGATATTGATAAATCTGATACTTATTCTCTACTTTCTAATATCTCTTCTATAATGCTATTGATTCATTTAGCCAACATTAATAAGCTTTATGGTTCACCAAAAGGATACATATGTATTGTTACCAAATGTATGTGAATGAGCAATCACTGAAGGAGTGCAAACGAGTCGGCACCAAAGAGGTGTGAACGGGTCGTCACCCAAGGTGTGCGAACTAGTCTTTATGAAAGAAGTGAAAATATGTCATGGACAGAGATGTGCAAACATGTTGTGGCCAAAGGGTGCAAACATGTCGTGGCTGAAGGAGTGCAAATGCGTCGTGATTAAAATTGTATTAATATGTCATCACCAAAAAGGTGCAAACGTGTCATCAACGTCGGGGTGCGAACATAACTTTACCTTAATAGTGCAAACATAATTTTTTTTAAAGGGTGCAAATGTAATGTCACCGGACTGATGCTACGTGAATCATGCATGATGTTGATCTGTATGAATGCAAGTGAATAGAGGCTGATTCATCGTGAGTGTACAACATATTGTTGTGGATTGCGATTGGCAAATGGATTGATGTCTTAGGAAAAGGTGTATATGAAACAATGTAAGATTTTATTGTGCCTTTTAATGAGCATAAATTATATAGTTAGATAAAGTCATTGTATGAACTAAAGAAAGCACTTAGACAGTAGACATCAAATACTTGATGAGTTCTTCTTATCAAGTGATTTTAGTTAAACCAGTAAGTTAAACTAGTAGGATAAGTGTTTATATAGCAAATTGATGAGTCTGCTAATGCAATAATCTTTGTTTATATGTTATGAAATGTTGATTTTTGGCACTGGTCTTAGACAAGTAGAGCTTATAAAAGGATTATTGTCATCAAGTTTGCCAATGAAAGATATGAGAGAAGTGGATGTGATTCTTGAAATTTGAATCACACGAAAATAACGAACTATATTAGATACAATCTCATTACACCGAGAAATTTCTTAAGAGGTTCAATTGTGAGATTGTTCTCCAATGAGCACTTCCATGGATATGAGTGTGAAGCTTATGCCTTATAAAATACTAGCAACATCACAACTCAATTATTTACAAGTCATGGTTGCTAAATGCATATCATGACGAGCAATATACCGGATATAACTTATGTTATAGGGATGTTTAGTAGATACATTGGTAATCCTAGTAATCAATAATGGAAGGTCGTAAGATGGATCCTAAGTAATTGAAAGAAACCAGATATGATTTGCCATATGTCAAATTTTCTTCAGTGATAGAAGGGTATTCTGATGCAAGTTGGATTGCCAACATAGAACATCATTTTTCTACAAGTGGTTGAGTGTTTTGTTTGCGGATGTGACATTTCATGGGGTTCCAAGAAGTAAACTTGCATGAAAAATTGACTACAAGTATGAACTCATAGAATTAGCAAATGTTGGTAGAAAGGCATATAAGCTAAATAATTTAATTTACGAGATTATATTATGACCAAAATTAGTGTCACTGATTTCTGTATATTTTGATTGTAAATATAGCTTGGCTAAGGTCTGTAACCAAAAGTATAATGGTAGTTCAAGACACTAGGCGTTAGATATAGCGCAATATGTGAACTGATTACTTATTGGGTGATTATCATAAGTTTGTTCGTTCTTAACGAAATATAGCAGATCATTTGGCGAAATGATTAGATAGAGACTTCTTAAATACGTATGTTGAAGGGATGAGAGTAAAATCAATTTAAAAACTTTAATTGTGATAAACCTAATTCCCTCTAATACAATGTTAGAGATTGAGTTCAATGTGGAAAACATACAATTAAAGATTGAAACACATATTTATATAGTTCTAAGGTATGTTCTTGGACATGCGAAAAACATATATGTTAAAATGTTATTGTTAATAGTAACTTTGAAAATGTCATTTGTAGGTGCATGATTAAAAGTATTTACTACTTACATGAGTGTGAAGTGATATCAATTTAATAACCTAGGACATGGCTTTGTATACACTCATGAATGGATATGGAGACATAGCGTAGATTAGTGTCGAGCAAACACCTAGAGTAGTTTGGAAATTTGTGTGTATTATTTTCATGTACTCAAATGAGTTATGAGAATTTAATCAGTAAGACATCTGGATTATCAGGCATTTGAAAGTATTTGATACACTAAGATGAAAATTCTATTTTTAAAATATTTTTATTTATGCATGAGTTTAATATATGTGTTAATTATTTAGTGAATCTGTTATTACACTTAAATGATATAAGATCGTTGGAGATACAAGTGAATCTTTATAACCATTTAAGCAGATCATTGCAATTGTCTAAATGAACAATTGCAATTGTTTGTGATTTTAACTATTAGTGGTGTAGTCGTTGCAACTTTTTGTGATAATAAACCATTGAACATGTTGGTAACTGAAGCATTTGGTGAAGATTTTTGTGACTTTTGGCTAGCTATTGCAACTGTTGGTATAAACAATTATAATTCTTGGCTAATCATTGCAAGTTTTAGTGCTAACAATTGTCATTCATAGTATTTTATATAATGATTTGTGAGCATCGAAATAAGAATAAGAACAAAAAATTAGTAACTAATTGTTAAAAGGAAAGATGATTCATTGTTCAAAGATCATAAAAAATCATTAAAGAATCCATATAAATATTAAAATTTTGTTTACTATTCTTGTATCTTTGCGTAGAATAAAAATAAGAATTTTATTGTCTTATCATATAAAGAGATTTTGGCTAAACCAAAGCATGTAATAAATTGAAATACTCTTTAACAAATATGACCTTGTGTGCGATTTAATCCTTATCCAAGTTCATAGTTCACACTCATTATGTTACCAGCCCAAAATAACCAACAAAGTTTTGGTTTATAATTGTTGTAAAAAACATTTTGTTATACAATTAGTTGGATAACCATATTTGATTTAGGAAAATGTTTGCATTAACATTATATAACTATTTGTGATATAGAAAATTATGCGTTAGAATTATAAAAAGAGATAACCTGTAAGGAAAATGATAAGGAGACGAGTAAACATCCAATAAATGTGCCCCCAGCGGAAATCTGAATTGGTATATATATATAAATTAGAAATATTATTGTATGAACATTGTAAAAAAGATTGAGAAGAAGGTTTTTGGGTATAATATTCAAGGTATAACATAGTTAAAAATGTAGAAATAGTTTATTACAAGAAGTAGTGGTCGTCTGCCTGATTTATCCATTAGAATTACACCTATAATTGTCATCGGTATCTGAAAATAAATAGGATCAACTACAAATAATTTGGTTGCGATGGAAACAAAAAACACACAAAATACTCTTATCTGATTTACTGTGTTCTTACAGATAATTTGGTTGTTGGTTCATTTCCATAGTTTTTATTGGTATGTACAAAATTGCTTTGTTTCTTGTATGTTAATATTTTTTAAATAACGATGATGTGATTGATATGTTGAAATAAAAGTATTAAAAGTATGTCTTTAAAATTGATATCATTTTCTGATTAATGGTATTTCATTTTTGATGATTTTATGTTTTAGAAACACGATTCTATTAAATTACCATTCCAACCATTTGATTTTTTAGTGTTGAGAAAGAAAACAAATATTTCTTACTGAAATAAAACAATGAAAACAAATGAATAATTAGAAACTTACCTGTACAATAACCATTGCAATCATTCCAATTTTGGAAGAAAACCCTAGAAAATAAAGTTAAAATAATTATTTAATTTAACTTTTATCTTGTGTGTATATTAATTTATATGTCTTTGTACCTGCAGATACAAAAATAGAGCTAGCGTAAAAGGCAATTCCATTAACACCTCCAAATTGTTGCAATACCATTAGACCAACTCCCACCTAAACCCATTTGGCATTTCATCATGAAATATTAATGATTATGAGACATTTAACACTATAAAATTATTGACCTGTTTAACTTACAAGTAGAGATTTTGCATACTGTGCTTGGAATAGATCAAAAATACCACCTTCGGAAATTTGTGAGAGTCTTCGTGTATACTCCTTCAGAAAACCAAAAATAGTACACATTTGAAGGAACATTTATCAAAAGAAATTAGCTTAAGAAACTAGACTCAGTGCTGTTTTACTTTGATCTCACTAGATTCATGAGAAACGTCTTTGGATTCTCCTCGTAATTGTTGCAATGCAATTTCAAATTCTTCCCATCTGCCAACTTTTGCCTGAAAATACTTGCAAAAATTTACTATCATTTGATTATAAAACCACAAAACCCTTTTCTGAGCATTATGACATAAAGTTAATATATTATTAGGTAACTATTGGAACCATATGATAATATCATTATCATTTGTTATATTACATGAACTAAGATTTTGTAGTATATATTGTGAATTACGTACCAACCATCTCGGTGATTCTGGAATGAAAAGTAATCCCATCATTTGCAAAACACATGGTACCATACCTGGGGTATTAAGCATGCATTAGAAACATTCACTACTAGCAAGATATACTTATTCATGAGAATTTATGTTATCAAAATTATGTTTTTATATATATATATATATATATATATATTACCAGTCAAAGCCAATATTCGCCAACCAACAAAAGAGCCTAGTAGATATGTCACAGAGACACCCAAACATATCATTAACTGCAAATTTTTAAAATCTCGTTGATGATTTATTGACATCTCGACAATATAATAAGACAATGCAAATATTTAGATAATATCAGTTACAAGTGGAGATATTTTTTTTAATTTATCATTTGATTAAAGAAAAATACAATTAATTTGAAGTTTAATAATATATTTTACCTGATGAACAGTTGTAAAGGAACCCCGAAGATTCTTAGGAGTAATTTCAGCTAAGTATACAGGCACCTGATGATCAGTTAAGAAACACTAAATCTACTGATGAGATCGATTCAAAATCTTTTGGTTTATCAAAAAATATTTATGGTATATCAACTATTTAACATATTGCTAATTATTTTGCAATGTTCCTCGAATGTTAGATGTAATTCTAACTCGGTTACCAACCAACAAATCAGAAATTATAATTTCATGAAATAATCTAGTATATATCTAATATGTCAACTGTAGAATGTCAATGTTTGGTATTAGTAAATCTCTTAAGAACTTAAAGATTCATTAATTGTAGATCACTAAGTCCCTCATCTTACAAAGTTCATTCACAAACACTTTCATTATTAATTTAAATTTTTGATAACACAAGAACATATGACTCATTACTGATATATAACCACTAAATATTCATTACTCAATTTGGTAAGTTAATATATATTACCACAAACGAAAGAATGCCCATCCCGTAACCTATGAAGAATCTTCCAACGTCTAGCCAAATTGCAACCTGATTATACACTAACAACATACATTTTTTCTTCAAATACATTTTTGAACAAAGAGAGAGATGAAGATACCTTAGAGAGATAGATCGCTAACCAACCAAGACTGCAAAACATCTCTGAGAAACCCATTGTCTGATAAAGATGGAGATTGTTTAAATGTGTATTTATCTTGCTGTTATGTAAGAAAGAAAAATAAATTTACAGCTCGTCTTCCAATCAAATCGCAAATTCGTCCACTCATAGCTGCACCGATCATTGCCCCAACTGTCAAAATTGAACCGAAGAGCGAATACTGCAAGTATTTTGAAAACATTCAAAGGTGGTACAACAAGTATTTGACTAGAGGATTCAATTGAATTCCTGATCATGACTTTTGTCGTACAAATCATTCAATTATGAATAATTTAAGTCCCTCAATACTTAATGCAACTTTCAATTGCTTCCATTCTATCTCAGTCTTTAACCTTGTACAAAAGACGTTTTTCATTTTCCAGTCATCACAATATACTAGATATTGTTCAGTAGTCGTATTAAAAGTACTTAGTTATAGTGGTCTCATTGAATTCATTTACGAAGTCGGAAGCGTTTAGGTAAGTTTTGCTTTCAAAGTATTATGACTAACTGATATTACACATCACATCACAATAAAATATCATATTATTTTATTTGACAAATGGGCAATCAATGAAGAGTCTAACTGGTGACCATTAAATAGGAATATGAATGAGTAGGAAAAAATGACTAGGAACAAAATAAAGGAATGAAATGGAATATTTATTACTTTTGTTCCATATCAATTTTAATAAGGAATGTTTTTGTTCTATAGTTCCTTAAATTTTAAGGAATGATAAGGAATCAAACGCAACAAAAGTTCTCCGTAAATGGTATAATTTTTAAAGAATGAGTATGAATTGATTATTCCCCTTAGTTCTCCATGTCACCATTTAGACCCGAAATGTAGAGGAAAGAGGAATAAATGGCTGACACTACTGAAACAGATTCTAAACCAGCCAGAGCTAACCCAAAGTAAGTTTTTAGAAAATCTACAGAGTGAACAGAAATACAAGACAATCAATTCAATGAAATGATCAGCGTTTTGGATGCTTTCAAGTGAGTTACAATTTAAAGTGGAGAAGATTACATAAAGACACACTTTTGAGATTCAAAGTTACACTAAAACAAACTTGTTGTGGAATGAGCACTGTGAGCTTATTTTTTTCAAAAAAAAATTGGACGAATTTTGCCTTCTTTCCCACCATTTTATATTATCATTCTTTTATATCATCATAAGTAAACATATATATATATATATATATATATTTCACATAATTACATTTTTTATCTTTATCTTTTGATATCTATATGTATATATAATTTTCTGTAAAGCAACTAGTTAGATAATTGGACAGATATTGTGGGTCACGGTGGATCATCGTTAGGTTATTTAATTCCTATTGATATGTAGATAGAAAGTGAGTGCACAAGCGATTTATAGACATATACATACAACTCTTGGACAGAAGATGTGAACCTCAATAAATCACATTGCAAATTGATTACTGTTAATGTGATTGTCTTAATATTGTGATGGAATATCATTACAAACAACAGTTTTCATAAAATACTAAGACATTGTATTATTTTGTTCATAAAACTTGTTCAACCATACATCGTTCATATTTTTTTTTTAAGTTAGTTCATTTTAAAATTAGTTATCCAATATAGAAAAATAAGAAAATGGATTAAAAAATATAGTTCATCACAAGATCAAAATAAATTATATATTTTATTTAAATAAATTATATATTTTATTTAAGTAAATAAAATCATAAAATATAAAAAAGAAACAAAATAAAACAATTAAAACTTGGTTGGAAAAATGGAATTAGACATATTTATATATAAGTGTTAAAGGGTAAAAATAACTTTATTACATGATAAAACTGTGCTAACATGTAAAAGTATGTCTTAAATGCAAATATAATTAAAAAAGTTATATGGGTGTAATGTGCATTCATTTTACAATAGAATAAAATAATTTCACTAATTTTTATACATAGTTGTAGTTAATTTATCAGTTACCTAAAATAAAATAATTTCACTAATTGTTATACATAGTTATCCCATGTAACAATTAAACTTTAAAAATTATAATTTGCACCTCATGAGTTTCAAATCTGAATTGGAAGAGTAAAGGTACAACTACTTTAACCACTAGACCACTTTAATTTCTTTGTAAATATATTCTGCCTACGAATATATATTCAATTTGTGTTTAATTTACAAAAAAAACTAAAATTAAAAATAAATAAAAATTATAATTTTGGATAAATATTTGTATATTCAAACCGACTTGCAACTAGTCGGAAACCAAATCGTTAATCGATCAAATACTCATTGGATATATTTTCTAAATAACCAATTTACTGAAAACCAAACGGTTTCTACCCAACACCAATCTGAATACCCAAAATCTCATCCCTAGGAAATTGTGTTGACACAACACGCAAAAAAATGAAACTTTAGGGTTCGTTTCTCTTCATCGTTCTAGAGCGACTTCTGATTTTTGTCTATTTCTATGAAACGGTCCGAGTTATGATATCTTAGTGTTTAATCCTATTAATTCAATCAACCACGATGAAGTCGTGAATGTGTGATTTACATCGGTGAGTCGGTGTTTCTGCGAGTATAAATTGGTCAGTATTTTTACTCTCAAAATCTTTCTTATATATCTCTTTTAGTATGTTTACAATTCTATCATCCTCGTTGTTGTTTAAAATCAATATGCACTTGCAACTCTCAAGCGTCTCTTCACATGTTTTTTCTCTTCAATTTTTTTTTTAATCTTCAATTTGATCTTTATTGCAATAGATTTAACGTTTGAAGATATAATCTATGAAGTTTTATGGACAATTTTGTTTTTATCACATAACCCAAGATGCAAGCATGTGTTTTTGTTTGTATCTCTTGAAGTTTCCATCACGTAGTTCTTCTTGGATTATATGCTTAGATGGATTTTTCTCTTGCAAATTTGAAAAGCCTTAAGATCACATGAGAGCATGAGGTTATGATATCATTAATTTTTCGGAAGCTTTAGATGATTTATGTATCCGTTCTTTAAACATAGGAGATTGTGTAATCGGTGCTATCATCAATATTTTTGGAAACGTTGCTATTGACTTCAGAACAAACCTTCTCAAACTAGGACATAATAACGTATGTATTTGCATCGCACTACCGTTTGGTTTGATTTGTCCTGTTGAACCTTAATTTGTTAGTTTTGTGTATTATTAGAGAAAACTAACATCTCACTGTATACTTGAACATCATAATATTCTAGAGAAGATACTAATTCTAATGGTTAGTTTACGCAATATTTTTAATAGCATTTGTGAAATTCTTGTTGTTATCGAATGTGTTCAAATATTTAGAATAGAAAGTGGTGATTCATCTTATTAACAGTTTGAGTTGTATTCTAAGAATTGAAATATTATTACTATTTTATGTGTTTCTTTTTTATTTTTGTTTGTGATATGTATCAAAAGAGTATCATAATAAATTTATAATTATCATATATTATTATATTTAGAAAGAAACTTAGTCACATAGCTTAATATAGGTTTAGTAAGTATAAAATATAAATAAATACACAAAATATATTATAAACATTTTAAAGTATCAATCTTAATTATATAAATGATCGTTTGAAAAATATGTTAAACTAAAATAAATTTTGTTTTGGAATATACACAAAATATTTTTTATAGATTTTTAAATTGTTAATCTTTTATGTAAAAAAATTATAAATACCATCGTGACATCATATGATCATAAAAATAACTAAATTTATAAAGATTATTAAAAAAATTTAAAATAAATTAAATAAACTATTAAAATATATTAAAAATCTATTATCCTAAATTAAAAATAAGTAGAGTTTTATGATATGGAAGAAAAGATAATAGAGTTTCAAAAGACGTAAATTATTTATGCATTAAATGTATTTTCTTTACAGCTATGCAACGACCTTAAATGAATTGAAATATTTGAAACATAATTCTATAACTATACATTTAATTGTTAATTTATAATATAGAAAATAGATTTACATTTTCACTGTTTTACTCAGTTTTTAAATATTATATTTAACCTAACATAAAGCGTAACAAAATAAAACATGATCCCAATCGTTTCATATAAATGATAATTATGAGGTCCATAAGCTTATTTTTAATAACTCAATATAGGAAACCACAATTAATTAATCAATTTTGGATTTAAAATTATCAAAAACTTACAAAAAAGCACTACATATACCTCACATACCCACTATAGTATGTTATATGCTGCAATCTATTAACATAGACACAAAAGGTCGAAATCAAACATAATAATCTTAACATACAGTAACATTGTCAAAAATCATAAACATTATTATACACTTTTCTTCCAAAATTTTATATAACACACAAAAAAAAATATATAACTACATAATTATATTCATCATACATAAAATAAATCCTATGTGTAGCGCGGACCAATCCTAGTTATAAATAGAGTAGAGATTTCACAAATTTCATTCGTGAAATGATCATAAAGAAAATAAATAAATTTTACAAAATATTTTTTTGTTCATTCCAAAATGAAAATGAAATATGTGTAATTGTGTTTTGAAAACTTTTATGATAACTGGTGTGGATTTCTATGGAATGATCCATTCTAAATGATTTATTCCATAAATGTTTATTCCAGTTGAGCCGTATTTTTTTTTATCAACCCATAATATCTGTAGTTATCTCTATCTTTTTTCTTCTTTTTAGTTCTTCATCAATCCATTAGCTCTTCATAACCGAACATAAATACTTATCAGTTATCACAATCCATACACACTGATATGTAAAATAGTTTACCTCTGCCACAGATAGATTCAAGTCATTGGTTAAGTCGGACTGAACGGGTGATGAGTATCCTATCTGCCAAATATGTGAAACGAGTTTTCTACTCAAGAATCAACTGATATATACACAATGGATTACTACAGAAAATTAAAAAGATTACAGATTTGATAAACGTTATAAACTCACAGCTGAGCCAAAAACGAAGGAACCAGCCACAGCTACAAATGTTGTGAGGAATAGAGTTATTGTTGTAGCTGATGAATCTTGATTTTCTTTCTCAATAAGTGAACTTTCAGGAGCAAGATCCATTTTCCCTTTCTTTTTGTGGGTTGTATCTTTCCTGGTGAATGATTCGAGTAAGACAAATTATAGTTGTTGGAAGGCATCTGGAGTGGTAGTAGATAGAGAAGCGATAAGGATAAGACTGTATACTGTTTTACTTTATTACTAATTTGTAAGCTAGTATTTATCGAAAGTATTTTTCAAATATAGGGGCAAGTATATTGTTTGCAAACAAAACCCAATACGGAAAATTCCAAAAAGTAAAAAATTGAATATTGAAAATACATTATGATTTGAAGGCTTTTGAACAATTCCAATTTTTAGATAATATTGACAAAAGATATCATCTACTTCTTTCTTAAACGCTCCGACTTCTCTCTAGCCTACACAAAAGCTGAAACAGTTTTGGTGGTCGGTGAGCAACTGGCCACTGATCGCCACTCCCTCTCTTTTCTTTTTTTCTTATCTTGTATCATATTAGTACTGTTCGTTTGGTTGCCGCAAGAAACCTGCGGCTGCGGCTGCGACTATTTTTTGATAAATCTTGTTCGTTTAATTGCCGCAAGGATTCTGCGGCGGCGGCTGCGGCAAGACGCTGTGTCTTGCGTTTAAAAAATATGAACGCTAATTTTTTCGGCGGTTACGACAATAATTCTGCGTTTAGTTTTTTTTTATTTACACTTTTACCCTTTGCATAATTGATTATTTACCAAAATTACCTAATCCTAATTAGATGAAAAGACGCAGCCGTCAACGCCTTGCGTCAACTGTTCTTCTCCGATTCTCTCCCTCGGGTCAAACTCTCTCTCTCTCTCTCTCTCTCCGACGGTCCATCTCGACGCAACTCTCTCGATCTCCGACGGAACCATCTCGACGCAGCTCTGTCTCGGTCTCCGACGGACCCATCTTGACGCAGCTCTCTCTCGGTCTCTCCATCTCGATGCAGCTCTGTCTCAGTCTCCGACGGACCCATCTCGACGCTGCTCTCTCTCGGTCTCTCCATCTCGACGCAGCTCTCTCTCTCGTTCTTCGACGGATCCATCTCGACGCGGCTCTCTCTCTCGGTCTCTCCATGTCGACGCAGCTCTCTCTCTATCTCCGACGGACCCATCTCGACGCTGCTCTCTCTCGGTCTCTCCATCTCGACGCAGCTCTCTCTCTCGTTCTTCGACGGATCCATCTCGACGCGGCTCTCTCTCTCGGTCTCTCCATGTCGACGCAGCTCTCTCTCTATCTCCGACGGACCCATCTCGAGCTCTCTCTCTCTTTGAGGTAACCGTCTCTGTTTGGTTTAATGATACAAACCCATCTCGAGTTCTTTGTGTGTGTGCTTATTGAAATTGATGTCTTTGTGTGTGTGCTTATGGTTTACTACGTAGTAAACAGCTTCTAGTTTCATGAAAAGCAGCTTACTTGTGGCTTCGTTTTATGTGACAAGAAGAAGCTGATAGTAACTGTCTCTGTTGGTCTATGTTCAGGTCTATTCGCACTAACATTGCTGGTACTATCCTGGGAATCTCTGCAAAACTCGGCATCGTATCACCTCTTGTAAGCATTGTTGTCTTTGTGTGTACTACTTATGGTTTACTTGTAGTAGGAGCTTTAGTTTCATGATTATTGTAATTTAAATAAAGCTTAACACAAAAAGGAGAACAATTGATCGTTTGAAACTTCAGAAATATATGTAGAGCCACGTTTATATATATGTTTAAATCCATTTTGTTTATATTGTACTAAATAACACGTATATACTTTTTGCATTTGAGGTTCTACTGGTTTAAGCTTAGCTTTGTATTGGAATCTTGATCCCTTTTCAGTTTAATTATGTGAATTGATTAGTGGTAGTACAAGAGACAGAAGGTAAGGGGAGCTTTAGCTTAACTGAGAAGAAAAAAGGCTTTACCGAAAGGATTTGATAGGTGGTTGGTTAGTGGTAGTAAAAGGCAAAAAGGAAGTAGTAAAGTGGGAAGAAAAGAAACGAGTAGAGAAGAAAGACAATCAAAACGGGTTGGTGGGTGGTCCATTAGTGGCATTTGAGGTTCTACTGCCTTAAGCTTAGCTTTGTATTCTCTCTTTATATATAGGTTCCTTTGCATTCTTCTTGTAATCCTCTTTCTTTTTGACTTTGTTTTAGTTTCCTACTGCCTTAAGCTTACCTTTGTATTGGAATCTTTTAAGTTTGATGATTGTCGATTGGATCATTGTTAAGTTCCGATATCTGTAAATCTTGTTGTGTTTAGCTTTGATCAGGTCTGGTTTTATGTCTGGTTTTTGCAGGTTTCATACTCTCTCAAGCTCTCTAGTCTTAGACCCTCCAAGGCTCTCACTCTCAACTATTTTAAGATGGCAAAAGATGTAAGTTTGGTCTGATCTTTAGGTTGTATGGAACTAGATGATCTTTCTATGTATGAAACTAGATGATCTTTAGGTCGTATGGAACTAGATGATCTTTAGGTCGTATGAAACTGTTTTTATAAATGGAACTTGAGTTTATGTGTCATAGAATCTGTCTTAGAATTGTTTATAAATATTTGTTTGTTTTAGACTTGGCCTCCTGAGGAAACTAGATATTTTTTCCAACTCTATGCGGAAGAGAGAAGAAAAGAAAATAGAAGTAGTGCATCAATGAACAAGACAAGGAAACATAACATTATGGAGGCGTTTGAACAGAGGTTCAAGAAAGGATATCCTAATTGGCAGCCTTACAAGAACAAATATGATAGTTGTAGGAAGAAATA
Source organism: Sinapis alba (assembly GCA_012274485.2). Lineage (NCBI taxonomy): Eukaryota > Viridiplantae > Streptophyta > Magnoliopsida > Brassicales > Brassicaceae > Sinapis > Sinapis alba. The sequence continues at coordinate 679,878 of MU105617.1, read as the reverse complement.
CACCAAAATTAAGAGGTTGGCTCAAAATAGGACAGGGCTTGAGTTTGATAACATGGGAAGGATTGACATGTTCGATGATTGGTGGAATGAACGCGAAAATGTCAGTTTCTAAATAATTCAGTTGGTGCAAGTTTAAAAAGGTCTTGAATTGTCTTAAATTATTCAGATAGCAGAACGGATGTTGGAGCGTGAAGAGAAGAGACATGTAGTATTGAGAATGTGTTAGGGATACTGAATGCGTTGCCCGGAGTGATAGAGTGGTCTCCATTGTACAATGCAGCAGTTGAGCTCCTTTTAGATAATGAAGCAAGCAGAAGGGGTTTTATAACGTTTCAGACAGATGAAGCTAAGATTAGGTTTCTAGAGCTTAGGACCAAGACAAAACGTGATGATTGATTAGGTTTCTAGAACTTAGGACTACTCTTTTTTTGTGATCTTGTTGGAACTAGTATGGAGCTTAGGACTAGTCTTCTTTTGTGATCTTGTTGGTCTGATCTTTGTACAAACTCTGCCTTTTGTGTCTTTATATATATATGTAACTTGTTTCATCATAGTTTATTAAAACTTGTCTGAATCATCTTGATTACTTGTCTGGATATATATACATGTCGTGTGTGTTAAATAAATATAAAACTTGTGTTTCTGATGATGATTTTATTTGATGTTTTGTAGATGTTTGAAAGATGGATATTGGAAGATAAGGATGGGGATTATGATGATGAACTTGGTTTGTTTGATGTGGTTGCTGAGAGATTGAGTCATAGGACTGATCGAGGAGCTGGATGGCGCCATGTGCAACAACTTATGTATGAATCTGATCAGCAGTGTTATGAAATTCTCCGGATGAATCAAAGAACTTTTGAAGCTTTGTGTACGATGCTAACTGAGCGATATGAGTTACGAGAGTCACTCAACGTCTACGTTCAAGAATATGTTGCGATGTTTCTTGAGGTGGTTGGTCAGGATAAGATTGTGAGGGATATAACTGCAAAGTATTAGAGATCATTGGATACGGTAAAAAGGAAGCTTGGTGATGTCTTGAGTGTTCTTCTGAAGTTTGCAGAGGATACACTAAGACCACAAGAAGACGAGTTTGCAAGAGTGAATCCTGTTTTGAAGAATGATGATCGGTATTGGGCTTATTTCAGAGATTGCATTGGAGCCCTTGATGGAACGCATGTCCCAGTTCGCCCTCCCAGGCAAAATGCAGAAGCGTATAGAGGTAGAAAATATGATGCTACGATGAATGTTCTGGCTATATGTAACTTCGACATGAAGTTCATATATGCGTATCTCGGTGTACCTGGTAGAGCACATGATACGAAGGTCTTGACTCATTGTGCAAGGAATGAGGCTTCTTTCCAACATCCTCCTCCTGGAAAGTATTATTTAGTTGACTCCGGATATCCTACCAAGACAGAGTATCTTGGTCCGCATCGTAGTATGCGATATCATCTTGGTCAGTTTGCTAAAGGAGGACCACCAGTTAATGCACGAGAGTTGTTTAACCGAAAGCATTCAGGACTGCGATTAGTGATTGAGAGGACATTTGGAGTATGGAAAGCAAAGTGGAGGATTTTGGATCATAAGCATCCAAAATATGGTCTGCCCAAATGGATTAAGCTGGTTACAGCGACGATGACACTACACAACTTCATTCGTGATTCACATCGGGAAGACCATGATTTTGTACGATTTCAAAATGATGATGATGGAGAAGGAGAAGAAGCTGGTGATGATGGTGATGAAGAAGAAGAAGAAGTTGATGATGGTGGTTGTGCTGGTGGTGAACATATTGCATATGAGTCGACCGGTGATAGAGCGATGGAGGCTTTATGAAAGAACATCACAAATGAATATAGTCGAGATCATTTACCATATTAAATATGTCAATTAATGACTTGCTTTTTCTTTGCTTATATTTAAAAACTTGATGTATTAGTTTTATCTAAGATTGATGTATTATTTTTATTTGAGACTTTGTGTATTATTTTTATTTATTTAAGATTACATTTATTATTTTTATTTATAACTTTGCTAAAAAAAGTTGCTATATTTATATATTTGACTAAATTTTTTTTATCAATTAAATAAAATATTTTTTTGGATGTAAATATATTTTTATCTACATATTAAATGAATAATATAAATTATACAACTTTAAAATATAATTATATAAATTTATAAAAATAAAATATAAATTAAATGAAGAATAGCCGCATCGTCTGCGTAACAAACAGCACAACCTGCGTCTGCGTCAATTTTGTGCGTCTACGTCGATTCTCTGCGTCAACCAAACGAACAGCAAAACTTGCGTCTGCGTCAATTTCCTGCAGCAATCAAACGAACAACAACCTGCATCAAATACATCGCCGCAGCCGCAGCTTCAGCCGCAGACGCTGCGGCGATGAAACGAACAACACTATTATATAATTATCCTTCTATAGATTATCGCTAGGTGACTCTGGTTTTTTGTTAAGCGGATTATCTATCCGCGTTGGCGACTTTTGATATGTGATTTCAAAACCAAATCAGTCGGTCCTTCATGCGTTTTTATTTTTCGATTGCTTTTTGAAATTAATAAAGTTATCTTTGTTCTCCTCTTCTCCCAAAAACTTCAATGATCCATACCCTCCACGAGTCTATGGATTCTCACTTTGCTGTAGTTACTCTTGATTTTCTATTTGAAAAGAAATCAATCTTTGCTATTGGATTGAAAGCAAAGTATCCTTGAATGATAGAATAATCAAGTTTTTCGAGTTAATCTTGATGATTTATGCATGTTTAGCTGAGATGGAGCTTTCCTATGTGAAAGTGTTCCATCAAAATCTGTTTTAAATCTATTGAAGATCTTGGCATGCTTATCAACTTCTTCCATGAAGTAAGACTTTGCCCTCTGAGTTACTGAGAATCCAAGATGCTCCATCTTCATTACGGTCACTATCCCATGCTGACCCTATATCGCATTTTAATCATGTAGCAGGGGGAGGTTTCCAGCCAAAGATGATTCTCTTTTTCTTTCAAGATCAACAGCATGCTCCTGCTTTTCCATTACCTTTATTAAAAAAGTGATCTACTTCATCATAAATTGATCTTGCAAAGCTTGGACCCAAAGAACGATGACCTTCAAATAAAAATAGATTTCTGTTTTTCCAAATCGACCATAGATGTTCGAGGGTATGAGCTGATTATTCATTGTCTTTAGAACATAGAAAATGTTGGAGTAGAAAGAGGAAAGATCAAAGATCAAAGCCACTCTCTGGGAGCCGGAAAGTTGCAAGAATCCCAAGTTTGTTTTGCAATAGTGCAAGTGAAAAGCGTATGGTTCACAAATTCTCCTTCCAAAGCACATATCTGACAGCGTGTGTCAACTCTCATTTCTCTTTCATTGAGATGATCTGCAAAAATTATGGCTCTACTAGTAAACTCCCAAAGGAAGATTTTGATTTTTGGAGCTGTATCAAGAGACCAAATACAGTCCTTGATACAATTTAAAGAAGGGAGAGCCTTATCTGTACATAAGCTTCTTTCATCTCATCTCTTTCTGCAAGCCAGTAGCCAGACTTTACAGAGTACTCTCCATAACGAGTATGATTCCAACAGTATTAATCTCGTATGGAGACCACAGGTTTGATTTTGAGGATAAGATCAGTATCTTGTCTATATAACAAGATCTTCTAACTTCTGTCAATCCCATAGATAAGAATTAGGTAACAGAAGATCAGAGACCTTTAGGTTAAGATCAATCAAGATATTCTTCATTAGAGGAATACAAAGCCTTTCTCCATCTACCAACCAAGGAGTTGACCAAACATATAGAGATTGACCATTCCCTACAAGGAGTTGACCAAACATATAGAGTTGTCTGAAACAACTCATACCATGGATTGGCATAGCCACAACAACAGATTTAAGAATGATCTCCTTTCCAGCTTGAGAAAGAAACTTAGAATACCAACCTGACATTCTGCATTTCTTCTTGTCCTGAATGTAAGCAAGCATCTCCACTTTAGACCCAGTGAAACATTCAGGTAAGCCTAGATAAGTGCCAGCACCTCCTTCAAAGAAGATACCTAACTTTGATTGAATCTGCTCTTTAATTTCCAAGCTAACATTCTGACCAAATGTGAGAGAGGGCTTAGAAATATTTATGACCTGGCCTGTAGCTTCACCATACTTGTATAAAATATCTTGAAAAGACTGACATTCAGATATATCAGCTTTAAATAAAAGCAGACTGTCGTCTGCCAAAAACAAGTGATGAACTGAAAGTCCTTCGGAGCTGAACTGAATCCCATTCAAAGAACCTCTGCCTACAACTTGGTTTAACATGTTAGAAATTCCTTCAGTTCAGAGAACAAAAAGGAATGGAGAGATCGGTCTCCTTGTCTCAGACCTCTCTTGGGGAGATGAGTCGATGTGATTGACCATTAATGAGAATCGAGTACTTCACCGTGGTGACACAAGACATGATCCATATGATCCAAACATTATCAAATCATAAGGACGTGAGGAGAGCTTGAAGGTAGTTACACTAAACCCTATCAAAAGATTTAGACATATCAGTCTTAGCTTCCATAAATGTTCTTGAGGTTGAGTCATGAGTCCTTAGACTATGAACTACTTCATGAGAAAGAATAATGTTATCAGAGATTAGCCTGTCAAAGAAAAACGCTGATTGAGACGAGAGGCTAAAATTTTAGAGATGGATTTGTACATCACCGAACACAAAAACGTTGGAGACGAGAGGCTAAAATTTTAGAGATGGATTTGTACATCACCGAACACAAAGTAATGGGTCAAAGATTAGACATAAACGAAGCATTTATTTTCTTCGGGATTAGACATATCTTAGTGTAATTAGATTCAGTCGTCATGATGCCAGTGTCAATGAACAAAAGAACCTCTTTCGTCAGCCGTTCGCCAACAATATCCCAATAGCTTTGACAGAAGAATCCAGACAATCCATTAGCTCCAAAGGCGCACTATCAGGTTTGATTGAGAAGATTGTGTCTTTAACCTCTTCTGCAGTCACCTTCCTTGTAAGATGATGATTCATACTACTTGAAACTCTAGGAGAAAGATCACGTAAGAGGTCAAAGAAATCAACTGTGTTTGAAGACTTGAACAAATTCCTGAAATATTGAATTGAAACGTGACCTTTAGACGCTTCAGACCGCTGAAAATTACCATTATCATCTAGGATTTTGACAATCTCGTTCCTAGATCTTGAAGCTTTAACTGCAGCACGAAAGATTTTGTATTTCCATCACCATGGATAATCCAATCATCTTTACTCTTTTGTTTCCAATTTTTTTTCTCGTCTTTATATGCTCTTGATAGGGCATGATATCTACCACTATTGTGTCATGATATCAGCCCTATTTAGAGTCTATTATATGTGTTTGGAGTATGTCTTAGAGTATTTTCAGGTTCAGGTACGTTCTCAAGAATTTTGGTGATTCTGGAGCTTAGAGATGCAGAACTACGCAAATGCATCAGATGTTTAGCTATGGATGGAGACCTTCCCACAGTGCGATTGAGCTGATCTTTTGACATAAGATAGAGTTTTGAGTTAGCTTTCCAATGTCACTGGCTTGAGGTCAATCAAGATTCTAGAGCCATAATTATTTATCAAGGAGAAATGATTATACCGGACTGCTGATGAGAGGGTCGATCGACACAATTAAGTGGCGATCGATGCTCGTGATGTAGTGTCGACCGACACTGTCCACTTACCGGTCGATGCTGGTCCTCGACTTGTCTTCCTCATTTTTCCTGAAATTAAATAAGAAATGAAAATTAGTAAAAACGAAATTTAAATAAAAATTCAAACTTACCTAACAGTGGGTTGCCTCCCACTGAGCGTTTATTTTTAGTCATTAGCTTGACTTTTGGAGCGGAGGTTCAGTTCATATGATATTGAGAACTTGCTCCAAAACAAGTCCCAACGTCCAATATCTTCTTTTCAGCCCACTGCTCATACACTCTATTCTTTTGTCTATCATCTCAGCGATGAGGAGTGCTCAAAGCTTTGCAAATGGTTGTGAGAAATATCTGTTGTGCACCCTAAATTTCATGACATCATCTGAGTAGAGGATTAATGAAAACTGAGAACCGCCCTTGGTCCTTTTCCTCTTCTTCCAATTCTTCCTCTTCTTTCCCCCTATACTTGTCTGCGTGCTGGGCTACCCCAGAGGTATCGAGCGACACTGAAGTAGTGTTGATCGATACTTGTACCGAAAAGACCATTTTGACATCATCGTCGAGACTTATGTCTAGTAAAACAGGAAATTTAACTTCAGCAACAACGCTGGGCACTAAAAACTTCCTAGGATCATGTATCCTCTTCACCCTCTTGTGGAAACCAGCTTCTTCTTCTGCATATATAGCTGGTTGCAGATGTTCTGGGACAGCAAGGTGTGAGATCTGGGACTTGCATACTCTCTCCTCAATTGGTTCTTGCTCAATCATACTATTTGGCAGTTTATCCATAAATGAGTGTTGATCGACATCGGGCGGGTGTCGATCGATGTTATCCGTTGGTAAAGACTCTAGAACTTTTCTCGTAGTGTTCTGATCGTCATCAAGCTTCACCAGCTCCGAGTTCTGATCTAAATCTGCAAGCCATTCTTCTATCTCCAAGAAGTCTTCCATCGTGACTTTATGCAAGTCTGAATCCAAAATTTGAGGTTCATCCTATAGCTCCAAGAATTCTTCTAGCTCCAAGAAATCTTCCATGGTGATTTCTCTGGTTACATTTAGGGCAATAGAACAACTTAATACATCAGTGCTGTTCAGTGTCGAGTCTCCAATGTCATGAGGACAACTCGATCTTTCAGAGATTTCAAGAGGTATCGACCAACACCATTTGTTTGTGTCAATCAGCTTCGACTACTTTGCTCAGCTCTCCAGATCCATGATGTTCATCTTCCTCTACCGCAGTTGCATTTACACATCAAACCAGATTCGTTTCCTGCATCTGAATGACCTCATATGTTTGTTGAGTTGCAGCAGCATCGCTAAGAAGTTTGTTGAGATCCTGGTGGCAACTCTTTGAACCAGTGTTGTGCATCTCCAACAAGAGAGTATGGGAATAATTTGCAGAAGTAGTAGTCTTTAGAGACTCTATTGCACTTAATAAATCATGCTAGACCCTCAAATGTTTTAATGTGAACCTTGCGATCCTCATTTGAAAGACCATGAAAGGGGTCTGGAGTCATGATACGGATATAAACACGTTGCAGCACAAAATGATCTCCTCATCAACATCAATCTGATCAGGGATTTCAGCCTCATGTGTATAAATCAGTTGTCCTTCACTGTTGCAAGCACGACCTTCTTTGTCTCGTAAGATCCCGTTCTAATCAGCCTCAAGTATGAGCACTTTGACTTTCTTTTTCTTTCCGCAAGAAGTGTCGATAGATGCTTGATGGGTGTCGATTGTTGCTTCCTTTCGAGTGGTGTCGATCAACACTGGATGTGTGTCATGCGATACCTGATTTACACTATAGATCTCTGCTTAAAAGGTGTAGATCGTTACGTCCCTCTTAGACTTACCGATCGTGCGTGAATCCGCAAGCCCCTTCTTTGAAGAACCCAAGAAGCCTCTCTTCATCTTTTTTTAGGTGCTTCTGGCAGTCAGATGTATGTACCTGAAAAAAAGAATAGATTTGTAAGTAAATAAAACAAAAAGTAAAACCTAAACTAAATCTAAAATAAAATCTAATGGTGAATCCAATACTCCCCGGCAACGGCGCCAAAATTGATATCGCTCAAATTACCTTAAGCATTTGTTAACTCTCTCAAATAAGATTGTAGTTGTAGTACTTAGGGATCGAATCCACAGGGAGCGAAGGTACACAAGCTAGATGAATAATAATAAGCAGTAAATAAATAGATTGTAGGTTTTAAGCAAGACTGATTAATAGTTAGATTTAAGGTCTAGGTAATCTGATTAATGAAATATAGAGGCTAAGGGTATGAATAACAATCCTAGAACTCGAATTCATCTATTTATATGGAAGCTCTCGCATCTTATCTAGTCATATGACTAACTAAGTCTTTGTTCCAGATCAATCGATACGTCTTCGGTCAAGCATTAAGGACAGATCGATTTGCGTTCACTAAGTTATCTAGACCTACTCTCGTACGTATCTAGCAACGTAGCTCAGTAGAATTATATCAGGGGTTGACCTACTCTCGCAGTTGTCAATTATCCTAGGTTCATGTATCTAGTTACCTACTCTAGAACATAATCAATAAGAACAATTCTAATGAAGGATATAATAATTCACCCTAGCTATCCTATAACATCATATAATAACAATAGCCGAACGGGCGAGTTGGACGGGGTGCTCGATCCAACTCGCCATTTTGGCGAGTAGGATTGCTTGTGTGATCCTACTCGCCATTTTTGCGAGTAGGACTGGTCCAACTCGCCAAAATGGCGAGTAGGATTGCTTGTGTTATCTTACTCGCCATTTTGGTGAGTAGGACTGGTCCAACTCGCCAAAATGGCGAGTAGGATTGCATGTGTGATGCCGTTTTGGCGAGTAGGACTGATCCAACTCGCCATTTTGGCGAGTTGTATTGTGTGCTCGATCTATTTCTTGTGAGTTTTTCGGTCGGGAACTTTTGTTCGAGAGTGTGCTGAGAAAGCTTTTTGTATGGAGATGCAGTTTTTAGACGTTGATTTCGAGATAACTGTTTTTGACCCCCAGCTCGCAAGTTTCGAGCATGATTCTTGCAGACTAGTTATGGCGTTTAATCATAATCCAGGCTAAAACTTATTTTTCTTGAAAAGTTTTTCCATTATTTTATTGCGGAAAATCTTTTCATCCCCTTTTCTATAAAAATAGAGCCCATCATCTTCATTCTCTTCACATTCTCTCAACTTTCAAGTTCTCCTTGCTTTGCCTCTTATAAATTTCTCTCCATCAATATGTCTTCTTCCAGAAACATTAAGAAGGGTTGTGATGTCGAGATGAGCAAGGCCGCAGGCGCAAGTTCATCAGATCCTCCCGCCGCTGGAGCTGTTCCAGCTCACATTGGAGAGTTCCTTTTCTTTCAGAGTGAGTTGGCCCATATCAAGGCTGAGGAGACGGCTCCTCCCACACGTGGCGCGTCTCCGGGACCTGCATCCCCGACTAATGACCCGATTCCTGAGGTTCTCCTCACACGTGATGCCGTTCCTGCTAAAGGGGTGGTTGATATGGACGCGTCGGTGCTTAAGGTCGAGGTTAAGCCCGCGGGTTCCTCTTCGACTCCAGTTCATGCCGTCGACGCTGAGCCGGTTTGCGAGTCGATGCCTTCTCCTCCTCCTCCAACAAAGAGAGAGACTGTTTTGGGGCTGCCTACCCCAAGCGTGGCTCCGACTGCTGTGCCGAAGAGTTGCAAAAGGCCGAGTGCTAATCCTGATGCGGCTAAGAAGAGGAGATGCACCAAAGACTCCAAGGCTGGTCCCCTACCTGCAAAGGCGTATGGTTCAGGCATGGCGTCGCGACATCGTGCCAATGTGTGTTTTTCATTGAGAACCTTCTTCCCTTAAAGTGTGTGTATCGATAGTTTCTCTATTAACATTCCCCCTTTATGCAGTTTGTTTTGTACATCGAAAGGATGATTAACGAGTGCGGATCAGAGGTTAAACGTCTAGCTAAAGAGTTAGCGGAGTCGCGAGAAAGGTCGTCGCAGCTTGAAGGTTATCGAGGATGCTCATTCCCTCGAAGTGACTCAGTTCGAGTCTTTGATTGGCAAACTTGAGTGGGACCTTGGTAAGACCGCGAGTTCTTTGCTTAAGGCAAAAGAGGTGAAGGTGGCCAAGTCCTCGGAGTTGCGTCGGCTAAAGCATGAAGTCAAGAGTGGGGAGGAATCGACAGCTTGCGTGATCGAGGAGCCCAAGAAAGCCGTGCGTACTGAGTTTCAGACTCGTTTATGAGGATTGCTGATTCCCTCGACTCCCTGGTAATCATCCATGTCAGGGACATGGCACTGGCAGGCATCAAAGGAGGGATGAGTGAGGTCCAGTTGTTTCTCAGTGAAACGCCCCTGTCTCCATGAGCGGAAGAGGCCAAACTTTTAGCCCGTAAAGCGGAGTTAGTGGACGAGGATGGTGACTTCGATCAGATCCTTGCGGGCCTGAAGTCCGAGTGCACCCTTTCGCCTTGCCCAGGAGAACCCGAGGGTCAGGATCCGATAGCCAAAGAGGGTGGCGGTAGCGTGGTTCCGAACCCAGAGGGGGTGAATCTCCGTGTGCGGACAATGATTGAGTAGGTAGTCTCTTGCGAGACTTTGCTTTTATGTTTTTGTTTATGTTTTGCTTCTGGACAAGTGTGGCCATGTTTTTATCTTGGGACTGGCTGCTTGTTGCTTCGAATCCTCGTCGCTTTTGCGACTTTTAAATGAACTGCATTTTGCTTTTTAATAGCTTATCGAGTATTTGATTATATGGGTGTAGAGCGAATAATACGAGTTGTCATCTCGTAATCTAACGCTGGGTGAACCGCTATATACGTGACCTTTTTTGAGAGTTTTCCACAGCATGCAAGCTTGCAGGATTTCTGGAGATGCGCGAATAATAGCCAAGAGACAAGTTTTGGGATCTTGTATCATGGTGTTTTATACTATGCCTAGAGATGTTAGAGACCAGTGTGTTGGGTTTAGGATAAGACCTATAGGTCTAATCACGGCTCTAGGGGGTATGATGACTACTTTGACTTACGTTTCCCGTATCGTTTTCTACCTGATTCCGTCCTGTGTTAAAGTCCGTGATATGTTCTCGGCTTATATGACTTGTATGGTAGGAATCGAGCATCTCTTCGAGGACAATTTTTATGTCTCCCGAAAGTGCTGACCAAAACTTCAGATTTCTTTTATAGCGCTATTACCCTTGTGTCGGGTGTACAAGAGCTGTCTCTATTAGATAGCTTAGTCTGTTTAGGACGTTAAGAGTTTGTTGGGATCAGCAACTAACTTATCGGTAGACGTTACCATTTTTTGAATCTTCGTGAAGAATACATGTTGAGAGGGAGTATGTGTTTTATAGTCGCAGACGGACTATTTTTAAGGTGAGTATTCCTTTTCAGAAAGCTTTTTTGACGAAACAAGAAATCCTTTGAGTGTTGGCGACCTCTCTCTGTGTCGAAGGTTTAACTTTTATGTCGTTTATGGTGTGGTGGAGTGTTCTGATGGTAGATGGATTGTGGGAAATTCTCCGCTGCAATAAAAAGTCTCAAAAAAATACTGAGTTGAGGATATTTTTAATTTTTGGGGGAGTATATGTATACGCACCCACTTCCCTCCCTTTTTAATGAGGGGGTACAGCTGAGCTCGTCATGCAACGAATCACCTACGTACCCTTTTCAGGGATCAAGCCGTCTCGTAGTTCAGTGAAGGTGTTGCTTAGTGATAGTATTTCTTGAGGTGCATCGCATTCCAAGTTCTTGGAATTTTGACGTCCTGCATGTTTGCGATTTGGTACGAGCCTGGTCAGACTACTTTTAGACTTTGTAAGGTCCTTTCCAGTTTGCCCCGAGTTTTCATGCATTCCCTTTGGTGGTGTTCTGGAAAACTTTACGTAGGATTAATTCGCCTTCTCTGAATCTGCGGCTGCGTACATTAGCGTTATAGTACTTTGCAGCCGCCTGTTGATAGTTCTGAATTTGTACAAGGTCTTGGTCTCGACGTTCGGTGATTAGGTTGAGCTCGTCAAGCAGCATTAGATTGTTTGAATCTTCGCATTCTGGGAGCAATCTTCTGCATACTCCGGGAAACTCGACCTCTGCGGGGATCATGCATTCTACTCCGAATACGAGGGCGATTGGAGTTTCTTACGTTGCGCGCCTCGGAGTAGTGCGATGTGACCATAAGACTCTTTCGAGTTCTTTGGCCCATATACCCTTTTTGGCGTTCAGTCATTTTTGAGCCCGTTGAGGACAGTCTTGTTAGTAGTTTCGGCTTGTCCATTGCATTGTGGGTATCTGGGAGTCAACTTGTTCAGTCGTATCTTCCATTTCTCGCAGAAGGCCTCGAATCTGGTTGAAATAAATTAAGACCCATTGTCCGTTATGATTTCGTATGGGACCCCATGTCTGCAGATGATATTTCTCCATACGAAGCTTTCGACTTGAGCATCTTTTATGCTTGCGTAGGACTCCGCTTCAACCCATTTTAAGAAAAAATCCGTCAAAACTAGTAAGTACCGTTTCTGTTTTAAACTATACATAGGTCCAACTATGTCCATCGACCAACGCATGAATGGGTATGGTGCAGAGATCGACGAGAGTAGTAGGGGCGTGCCTCTGGCATTTTTTGCATTTTCGCGCAAACATTTCGCAATCGTTAATCATCGTTGGCCAAAAATGTTTGTGGCGTTTGATTTTGATTGCGAGGGACCTCCCTGTCTTTGTCCAAGGTTTGTCAAATCCGTATTCGGACTGTCCAGAATCTTGTGTTGTCTGGACATCGGTCTCGTCATCGTCGCCATCGGGCGAGTCGATTAAGTTTATGATGACAGGCGGTCTGATGCTAGGATGCTTTATGAATTCCACGGGGATCACCCTGCTTAGACCTGGATCTGAGCTGGACGCCAAGGCCGCCAGGGTGTCGGCCTGGGGGTTTTCAGCTCGAGGAATCTGGGTGAGAGCAAATTGATCAAAAATTTGAGCTAAGTTTTGGACGAATCTTAAGTAGGCATCCATTCTTTCGTCCCTTGCTTCGTATTCCCGCTATATTGGCTTGCCACAAGTTGGGAATCACAGTAGGTGTGAATGTTGTGTATCTTTAGACCATGAGCCAATCAGAAGCCTGCGATTAGGGCTTCGTACTCGACTTCGTTGTTTGAGGTGTGGAAGACAAGTCGGAACGACTGTTCCAGCACTTCCCCCGTCGGTGACGTGAGTCTGATCCTCATTCCGGAGACCTGTTTAGACGAGGATCCGTCGACATGGATAGTCCATGTCGAATCGTGTTCTTGGTTTGTAGTGTACCTTGTCGGGAGTTCTACTAAGAAATCGGCAAGTACTTGCGACTTTGTGCAAGGTTTCACTCGATACTCGATATCATATTTGCTTAGCTCGATTGCCCATTTTGCTAACCTTCCAGTTTGACTGGGGCTATGCAAGATCGTCCACAGTGGGAATGATGTGAGCACTACGATTGTGTGAGATTGGAAATACGGCCTTAGCTTCCGTGCTCACATTACGACCGCAAGCGCCACTTTTTCAATCATAGGATAACGTATCTACGCATCGAGTAAAGTTTTTCTCAAGTAAAAGATAGGCTTTTGCTCGCCGCGTTTCTCACGGATGAGGACGCCACTTGCATCCGTGACTGATACTGCAATGTACATGAATAGTGGTTCCCCTTCTACGGGTTTTGCGAGTACCGGGGGAGTGGCCAAGTAGTGTTTTAGTTGCTGGAAAGCCCTTTCGCATTCTTCGGACCACTTGAATTTCTTGTTCCCCTTCAAGGTGTCGTAGAAAGGCAAACACTTATCCGTTGATCGCGAGATGAAGCGGTTGAGCGAAGCGACTCTCCCGTTTAATCTCTGCACCTCTCGCTTCATTCTCCGAGATGCCATTTCGATACCGCGGAAGGTGACAAGATACCGCAGAAGGTGACAAGATACCCAAGGAACTCTCCCAATGCTACTGCAATCCTACACATTGCAGGGTTAAGTTTCATATTCTGTTGGTTGCGCCTCTTGTAGCATTCTTGGAGGTGAGTGATATGATCTCGTTCCTAGAGGGATTTTACGATCATATCATCGATGTACACCTCCATTTTTTTTCCAAGTTGCTCGTAGAACATACGGTTGACAAGTCGTTGATAAGTTGCGCCATCATTCTTAAGACCGAATGGCATCACCTTGTAGAAGTTACGAATGCGGTTTTCTCTTGGTCGTCAGGGTTCATCATGATCTGATTGTACCCGGAGAATGCGTCCATGAAGGACAAGAGTTTGTTTCCTTCCGTCGCTTCAACCAAGCGGTCGATGTGTGGCAGTGGGAAGCTATCCTTCGGACACGCCTTGTTGAGATTGGTGAAATCAACGCATACTCGCCACTTTCCATTCTTCTTTTTGACGACGATTGGGTTAGCAAGCCAGTCAGGATACCTAACCTCTGTTATGGATCCGACTTTGAGGTTTTTTCGACCTTGTTGTTGAATGCATCAGCGCGTTTTTGTCCCAACTTTCGTCTCTTCTGTTTGACAGGTTTGAAAGTTGGGTCCACGTTGAGCTCGTGACATGTGATCTTGATGTTGATACCAGACATGTCCTATGCGGCCGACACGAACATGTGCAAGTTATTTTTCAGACAGGCTATGAGCTCGACTTTCAGAGACTCGCTCAGGTTCATGCCGAGACGACGGGCTCGCAGGCCGGCTCAAGTTTTCTTTCTATAGCTTCGGCTGCTCGTGACTGCCAAAAGATTGCAAAGTTATCTTGTTCTAGGGCGTCTTCAACGGCAGACTATTTCTTTTTCTTTTTAGACTGGACCTTTGCTGATAGTTTTTTTTTTATTTAATTCCACATCGAAGCAGACTTGCGAGATTCTCTAATCTCCCCAGATAGTCTCTATTCCTTGGTAGGTTGGGAATTTGAGACACATGTGGTATGTCGATGGGACTGCTTGCATTGAATTCAGCCACAGAGTTCCTACGATCGCGTTATATGACGTGGGTCGATCGATGACCAAGAATTCCATGATTTTCGTCATGTTGTCGGCTTTAACCGAGAGGTTGATTGTGCCGAGAGTCATGGTAGCTTCTCCCGAGAGTCCAAATATCGGGTTAGGATCTCCCGTGATCCCTGATGGATTGATTTCCATTCTTTTGAGGTTGTTTTTGAAAATGATATCAGCCGAGCTTTCGGAGTCGGCCAATATCCTTGCGACATTGATATTCTGGATTACCAGCTCGACGACAAGGAGATCTTTGAGAGGTTTGACAGGACCGGTCGTTTCTCTTTCCTTGAAGGAGATGATATCGCTGCCCATTTGATTAGGCATATCGTGTCTCAGTCGTTCAGTGGTTTTTTGAGTTAGAGAATCCGGTCCCCCCTCCCTCTAGCGCCAAACTGTGGAAACCAAAATTCTCACTATCGGTTTTCCATAAAATAAGGAAAGTCAAGTCAACTCGACTTTCCCACAGGTCCCAGATTATCTGCGAAAAAACACAAGAAAGGAAAGAGACGAAGATCACAGAATATTGAAAGTAAGTTGCACAAAGGCATTTTATTAATTGAAAAGACCAATGTTATAGAGTTTCCGAAAGACAAGACGAATAGAGTTTTGCTACCCGAATCGATCCCAAAACTCGTACGAAAAGAGTCTAAGTAAAAGCGAGCTGCCTATATTCTAAGTTCTTCTAAGCTAGCAGAGCTTTTCTAGGTCTAAGTCTCACCCAGCGCCGTTAGCTTTAGCTCCCCTTATATATGCCTTCTGGGTCTGTTCTCGTCTCCCATTTTTTCCTGTAGGTCGAGTTTTTTCGCTTTATGGAAATGTTTCTTTTTCTTCTCGATCTTCATCATTATCTTGGAAACTTGACATTTATCTTCCGATTTTGTAGGATTTGCCTCCTCTTGCAAGTAAGATACACCGTCATAGCATTGGTGGGATTGATATCAAATGAAATTGTAAGAGGGTTTTGGGCTGTGTTCTAGGCCTCTTTGGGCCGTTTACCGACTTAAACATTTTTACGATTTTTTCGAAAGAGCGCTTCTTGATATGTTCTCGATTCGACGAGGAAGTTCATACTTCTCGTATAGTTTAGACGACCGTGGTGCTAAGTTGTCGCCGTTTACACAATAACCATTGGCTCCATTTGGGAATACGAATCTTCGCGGTTCTTATTGTAAGGCTCCAATGGTAACTCCGATCAAGGCGGAACAAGTGATTGACCCGTTGAGGTTCAAAGGAAGGCATAAGATTTGGTCGAGCTTGCTAAAAGGGCGAGTTGGACTAGGTGGTCAATCCAACTCGTCATTTTGGCGAGTAGGACTGTTCCAACTCGCCAAAAAGACGAGTAGGTTTTCTTATGTGAACCTATTTGCCTTTTTGGCGAGTAAGACTGGTCCAACTAGCCAAAACGGCAAGTAGGACTGGTCCAACTAGCCAAAACGGCAAGTAGGACTGATCCAACTCGCCAAAACGGCGAGTAAGATTGCTTGTGTGATCCTACTCGCCGTTTTGGCGAGTAAGACTGGTCCAACTCGCCAAAATGGTGAGTAGGATTTCCTGTGTGACCCTACTCGCCGTTTTGGCGTGTAGGACTGATCCAACTCGCCATTTTAGCGAGTTGGACTGATCCAACTAACCAAAGCGGCGAGTTTGATTGTGTGCCCGATCTATTTCTCGTGAGTTTTTCGGTCGGGAACTTTTGTTCGAGAGCGTGTCGAGGAAGATTTTGTATGGAGATGCAATTTATAGACATTGATTTTGAGAGAACCGTTTTTGACTACAACATGAATTTCATGAGCTTAATGTCAAATTGCTAATCATAGAATTGCTAGGTTCTCTATATATTTCTACACTATGGTAGCTTGTAGTACTAGGATCTGGGAAAGTTGGAATAACATGGGAGTGTGACTGATTATTTGAACCTAGAATCATAGGACAATTGAGAGGCATAAGAGTGCAACCAATTAATGGAACCCGAATCCTGATGGAGTAGATACCTAGGCGCATACTAGAGTTGGTCTAGAATTTAGTTGAATATTGTCAATCTGAAAATTAAATCTGGTTTGAAAGACGTATCAATCGACAATCCATAAGTGTATCAATCAATACTTTTTGTTCCGTATCAAATATCAAAGTATAGATACAAATTTAAACATGTTGACTCACAGTGAGATCTAGAGATCTAACAATTGCATTCGAGTTCTAGAATTAACCTATAAAACCCTTAGCATTCTTGATTTGTGTTTTGAATATCTTGACTGATAAATCCCTAGATCTCGCGCTTTCTTCTTATAATTTACAAATCGTTTTATCTACTTATTGCTTTGTTTACTGTTTTATCATATCAAACCTCTTATTTGAGATAGTAACTTGAAGGTTAGTTTAAGCATATCAAATTTGGCGCCAATGCCGGGGACGTAGATCACCATTGGACTTTTTGTAGGATTTGTCTAGATTTTTTTTAGTTACTAATATTTTCTTTTGTTGTGTTTCAGGTACATACATCTGATTACAAGCAACAAGGGAAAAGAGCTCTTGGACTTCTCAAACTGGGAGCTAGCTGAGTTCAAATGTACAAATTGTAAGTCTAAGAGGATAGTGTCGAGCAACACCTTCCAAGAAGTTATTGACACCTTTATTCCAGTGTTAAATGACACTTATATAGCATTGATTGAGACCGTATGCTGTGAGACAAAGATGGCTGCAACACTTGTGTTGATTCAGGATGGTAATGGAGACCTGCATGACCCCCAAGGTAATCTGTGTAATGCAGTATGTCAGAAAATAGATTGACATGGGGATGCAATCCCTGAGGCAATTACTGCTACTGAGGATGATAAAGTTCTTCGGCAGAGAACGATAGCAGAATGGGTTAGGCTTAGTCAGTTCTATGCTAACAGATCTGCGATTCAACCTCCACCAATCCATGGGGTTGATATAGAACCCACATACTTCTCTTATGTGGTCCAGCACCCTTTTCATGGCCTTCCTCATGAAAACCCCTTGGACCACATTGAAACACTCAAAGATTTTGTGTTTGTCATCCAAGAGCATGAAGGAACCAAAGACTACATCCTCTGCAAGCTGTTCAAATATTCTCTTTCTGGGAATGCGGTTAATTGGCTGAAGCTTCTACCACCATGATCTCTCACTACCTGGAATGATGTCAAGACTGTGTTTATGACTGAATTCTTTGATCAAGCAAGGGCTCAAGAGATGAGGAATAAAATTTGGACATTCTCTCAGGGACCTACTGAAGGGTTCAGAAGCTCTTGGGGTAGGTTTAAGCGATACCAAAGGAACCGTCCACATCATGGTTTTATAGAGGTTCAGCTGTTGCGAATCTTCTGTAGGGTTATTGATTTGCAATATCATATAATAATGGATGGTGCAAGCGAAGGAAACTTCGAGACAAGGACCCCATAGGAAGCTTAGAAAATGATTGAGAACTTCATGTCTAGCAACAATACCAAGAATATGCGTATGCACAAAATGAAATAGGGTGTAATGGATAGCGACAAGATCGTTGAGGCCAAGGCCGAAACTGGTTATGTACATGAAGTCTTGATGGTGGAACAGGCTGCAAAGAAGGATGAGAATCATGTCAATAGAATCGGGTTTCAAGGCCATATTCAGAGGGTCGATGTGTGGCAGTGGGAAGCTATCCTTTGGACACACCTTGTTGAGAACGGTGAAATCGACGCATACTCGCCACTTCCCATTCTTGTTTTTGACGATGACTGGGTTAGCGAGCCAGCCAGGATACCTAACCTCTGTTATGGATCCGACTTTGAATAGTTTTTCGACCTCGTTGTTGACTGCATCAGTGCGTTCTGGTCCCAACTTCGTCTCTTCTGTTTGACAGGCTTGAAAGTTGGGTCCACATTGAGCTCGTGACATGTAATCTTGATGTTGATACCATGCATGTCCTTTGTGGCCCACGCGAACGTGTGCAAGTTCTTTTTAAGACAGCCTATGAGCTCGATTTTCAGAGACTCGCTCAGGTTCACGCCGTTTTCAATGCAGCGGTCTGGGAACGCTTCGTCCAAGTATACCGAGACAACGGGCTCGCATGGCTCATGTTTTCCTTCCAAAGCTTTGGATGCTCGTGACTGCCAAAATATTTCAGAGTTGTCTTTTTCTAGGGCGTCATTAACGGCAGACGATTTCTTTTTCTTTATAGGCTGAACCTCTGATGATAGGTTATTTCGTTTTAATTCCGCAGTGAAGCAGACTTGCGAGATTCTCCGATCTCCCTAGACGGTCTCTATTCCGCGGGAGGTTGGGAATTTGAGACACATGTGGTATGTCGAGGGGACCGCTTGAATTGAATTCAGCCACAGAGTTCCTACGATCGTGTTATACAACATGGGTCGATCGATGACCAAGAATTCCACGATCTTCGTCATGTTGCTTGCTTTAACAGAGAGGTTGATTGTGCTGAGAGTCATGGTAGCTTCCCTCGAGAGTCCTACTATCGGGTTAGGGTCTCCCATGAACCTAAATGGATTGATTTCCATTCTTTTGAAGGTGTCTTTGAAGATGATATCGGCCGAGCTTCCGGTGTCGACCAATATCTTTGTGACATTGATATTTTGGATTATCAGCTCGACGACAAGGAGATCGTTGAGAGGTTTGACCAGACCGGTCGTTGCTCTTTCCTTGAAGGAGATGATATCGCTGCCTGTTTGATTGGGCATATCGTGTCTCAGTCGTTCGGTGGGTTCTTGAGTTAGAGAATCCAATTCGCCCTCCTTCTACCGCCAAACTATGGGAACCGAAATTCACACTGTCCATTTTCCATTAAATAAGGAAAGTCAAGTCAACTCGAATTTCCCAGAGGTCCTATATTATCTGCGAAAACACACAAAAAACAAAAAGAGACGAAGATAACAGAATATTGAAAGTAAGTTGCACAGAGGCATATTATTAATTGAAAAGAGCAAAGTTACAGAGTTTCCGAAAGACAAGATGAACAGAGTTTCGCTAGCCAAATCGATCTCAGAACTTGGAAGAAAAGAGTCTAAGTAAAAGCGAGCCGCCTAAATTCTAAGTTCTTCTAAGCTAGAAGAGTTTTTCTAGGTCGCAGTCTCTCTCTGTGCCATTAGCTTTAGCTCCCCTTATATATGCCTTATGGGTCGATTCTCGTCTCCCCTTTTTGCCCCTAGGTCAAGTTTATCGCTTCACGGAAATATTCCTTTTTCTTCTCGATCTTTATCATTATCTTGGAAACTTGAAATTTTTCTTCCGATTTCGCGAGATTTGCCTCCTCCTGCAAGTAAGATACATAGTCATAGCATTGGTGGGCTTGATTTCTAATAAAATCGTAAGTGGGTTTTGGGCCATGTTCTAGGCCTCTTCGGGTCGTTTACCGACTTAAACATTTTTATGACTTCTTCGAAAGATCGCTTCTTGATATGACGTCGATTCGACAAGGAAGATCATACTTCTTGTACTATTTAGACACCCATGGTGTTAAGTTAACCGTCACCATTTACACGGTAACCATGAACTCCATTTGGGAATACAAATCTTTGCGGTTCTTATTGTAAGGGTTCCAATGGTAACTCCGACCGAGATGGAACAAGGGATTAACCCGTTAAGGTTCAACGGAAGGCATAAGATTTAGTCCAACTCACCGAACGGAGGAGTTGGACGGGTGCTTGATCTAACTCGACATTTTGGCAAGTAGGACTGGTCGAACTCCCCAAAATGGCGAGTAGGATTGCCTGTGTGATCTTACTCACCATTTTGGCGAGTAGGACTGTTCCAACTCGACAATTGGCGAGTATGATTGCTTGTGTGATCCTACTTGACATTTTGGCGAGTAGGACTGGTCCAACTCGCCAAAACGACGAGTAGGATTGCTTGTGTGATCCTACTCACCGTTTTGGCGAGTATGACTGGTCCAACTCGCCAAAACGGTGAGTAGGATTGCTTGTGTTATCTTACTCGCCTTTTTGGCGAGTAGGACTGATCCAACTCGCCAAAACAGCGAGTAGGAATGCTTGTGTGATCCTACTTGCCTTTTTGGCGAGTAGGACATGTCCAAATTGCCAAAATGGCGGGTAGGATTGTTCCAACTAGCCATTTTGGCAAGTTGGACTGATCCAACTCGTCAAATCGGCTAGTTGGATTGTGTGCTCGATCTATTTCTCGTGAGTTTTTTGGTCGGAAACGTTTTTTCGATAGTGTGACGAGGAAGCTTTTGTATGGAGATGCAATTTTAGGCGTTGATTTCGAGATAACCGCTTTTTACCCCAACAAAATACGCCGAAGGCTACTCCCAGAGCGCGAAGATTTGAACAACCTAATTTTGCTTGACGACATCGACTTAATAGACGAACGTCGGGATCAGGCGCTCATATAAATTCAAAACTATCAATAAGCAACCGCCAGGTACTACAATTCAAATGTGCAAAATGGTAGGTTCAAAGATGGAGACTTAGTCCTACAAAAGGTCTTCCAAAACACTACCGAGCGAAACAAAGGAAAACTCGGAGCAAACTGGGAAGGTCCGTACAAAGTCATAAAAGTAGTTCGACCGGCCGCTTACGAAATCACTAACATGCAGGACGTCAAGGTTCCTAGAACCTAGAACGCGATGCACCTAAAAAAATACTATCACTAAGCATTCGCTTAAAGCTGAACTACGAGGCAGCTTGATCCCTAGAAAGGGGTACGTAGACAACTCGATGCAAGACGATTTCAACTGTCCCCCCTCTCTAAAAAGAGGGGGAGTGGGTACGTATACGTATACGTATACTAATATACTCCCCAAAAAGTTCAAAATATACGCTTCTGTACTCGATATTTGCGAAAAGTTTTTCTAAAAAGAAAACACGAGTTTTTCCCGTAAAATTCTTCTCTCATCAAAAAGTCAAATCTCGTAATCGAACCCTCGACTTCGCGAGACGTCGCCAACACACGAGGAATCCTTTTTCATAAAAAAAACAGTCCGCCAGCAACTATAAAAATGCACACTTTCTCAAAACGTCTCTTTCGCGAAAGCTTAAAAACGGTAATATCTACCAATAAGTTTGTTGCTGAATCACAACGAAGTCGCAACTTCCTAAACAGACTAAGTTATCTCACAAGGATAGCTCTCATACATCCGACACAAGGATAATAGCGGTATACACGAAATCCATAATTTTTGGTCAGCACTTTTGGGAGACTTAAAAATTGTCCTCGAAGAGATGCTCGATTCCAACCAGACAAGTTGTATAAGCCAAGAACAGATTGCGGACTTTAAAGCGGTACGGAATCAGGTTGAAATCGCAACACGCAAAACGAAAGCTGATTAGTACTCGAACAACCTTAACTGAGAGTAAACCTAGGTCTTACCCTAAACCCAGCACACTGGTCTCCAACGTCTCTAGGCATGACTATTGAAAGATATGAGATCCTGAAAGCATGCCTTTTCGTTCACATCTAAACTCTCATGAAACTTTTTCGCACGTCTCAAACGAGCAACGAATAGAACGATCTACAAAGAAGAGTTAGGTTGTGAGATGACAATTCATAATCTTCCCTCTACACGAAACTACTCGACATACTCTTAAATCTCAAATCCTTTCAATAAAAAGATTGGTACATTCATGCAAAAGCCGCAAAGCGGCAGGGATTCAAAGCCACACACGGCCAGTCCCGAAATAAAAACAAACTGCTGACCCTAAAACCAGTTCCGTTGATAAGGTTGACATATTCTTTTTCTTCATTCGAGGAAATCTCAACTCCATCAGCCAGCTGAAACTGATTTTGTCCTTCAAGAAGAGCTTGGACAGAACTCAAACGAGCTTTTAAATCAGCTACGTGTTCTTCGTCCCCGCCTTTAATCAATCCCTTCCTTATAATATCAAATATCTTGAAACCTTCGCTAAAGGTCATGTTTTCAATCAGTCTCTTAGCTTCCTCAAGGTTTCGGGTATTAAAATTTTGCTTCACTTGCAACATCAAGATGTGTCTGATAGTCCAGTTCGAGACCTCTAAACAAAATGCTAATAATATGGGGTTCTGAGTAACCATGGTGTGGGCATTCTCGCTGGTAACCTCTGAACCTCTGCCAAGAATCTTTAAAAGCTTTGTGATTACCTTGAGAGGACGTAGACAACTTATTCTCATATCCCAATATCTAGCGTTGTCGAAGAAGTTATTGATGAAAGCATTCTTAGTATCTTTCCAGCAAGTCAAGGACCCTGGCAGTAACTGTTTCAGCCAGTTTTTGCTTTTCCCTTAAAAGACCACGAGAAAGATTTAAAAAGTGAGTAGTCTTCAGAATCTCCAGTAAATTTGATCACTGATGCTATATCATCTAACATTTCGATGTGATCCATTTGGTGTTTCTCAAGAAGATCTTGAAAAGTATGTTTACCCACGTAACTGAGGTATTCGGAGTCATGCTGAAAGTCACTGCCCTGGATTTCTGGTAATCGAATTGCAGATCTGTTAGAGTAGATTTTATCAGGTTTGTTGTGGTCTTGCAGTGCTCTATAGCGTTCAATCCCAATATTTATAGGAGCAACGAATTCATCAGGGATTACAGTGTCGTCAGCACAATGCTAAGAATCTCGCTACACTCTTTTCTCATCGGCCTTGATATTATAACCTTAAACATCTCTGCTTTTCGCTTGGTAGAATCGAGCGATGCTGATATTGCATCGATCGATGCTAACTATTGAAAGTACAAGTCCTCTCTCAAAAAGTACATGCTTCCACAAGCAAAAGAGAAAAAACTTATTAGTAAACATAAAAAACAAAAATATAAAGTAAACTTTAAACTAAATCTAATGGAAATAACAAAGAATCCCCGACAACGGCGCCAAATTTGATAAGCTCAAATTAACCTAGAGCAACTCTCTCAAATAAGAGATTGAATGAAGTATTTAGGGATCAAATCCACAAGGACTCTATGATTGTAATATAACCTACTTACTACCAGTTTTAGGCCATGTTATAGACTCTATTTAGAGTCTATTATGTGTGTATAGGCTATGTTTTTGAGTATTACAGGTCCAAGAACGTTTTGGAGATATATGAGTTACTTGGAGCTTTTGGAGCATTTAGAGGAGAAGAATCTGTAGCTGATCATTTAGGGACTCGACGAAGCCATCGATCGATGGAATATACTTGGCATCGACCCATGATTAAAGCCCAAGGTCGATTGATGTAGCACACTTGCCATCAACGATGACAACAAATTTCAAATCCCAAGTCAGAATGACGAAAATGCTCTGGACGTGTTTTGACATAGTTTAGGGTTTTACATTTACGTCTTAACAAGACAATTATAGGAGGAAAGCATTTTAGATTATTCTACTCATTAGTATTAGGATTAGAAGAGAAAGGAGGAACTCCTTCAAAGTCCTCTTGGTACTCATTTGGTTTTTATTTAATTTATATTTCATATATATTTCTTCTATGATTTTTGTGACAAAGATCATGTTTGAGTAGTTATCAATTAGATTTAGGGTTGAATTATAGCAATCATGGATTAGCCCAAAGGTAGGATGAAGTTAATATCCATTAATTGAATTGTGCTTAATGCTTGCATTCTAGAGTAGCTAACTAGAATCTCGATGATAGGACATGGACAACTACGAGCGTAGGTTCTGTGCCAGAATAGATTATGTTGAACTAGGTTGTTAGGTGTATGCGAGAGCTGATCTAATAAATCTGGTGAACTTATCAAATCTCGCCTACACTTCCTTCTGATTTCACCGTCGATCGAGATCATGCCTTAGCCGTCGATCGATGGTCTTTCCTTTTGCTCGCATACAAGAGTTGGAGTTAAAAAGGTCATAATAGTTAACATTTGAGTTCTAGTATATTTACATTTTCGTGCTTCATATTCCCTATAATTCATTTAGCTTGAAATCCTATAAGATTATGGTTAATTTGAGAGTTAATTGTTTTGGATATTTATACCCTGCTAGAACAGTAAACACCACAATGTCAAATTTGGCTCTGTTGCCGGGGGGGGGGGGAGCATTGATCGCCATTAGATTTAATTTATAGGATTTAGTATAGGTTTGTTACTACTTTTTCAACTTACTAAGTTTTATTTTCCTTTGTTTTCAGGTACATGCAAAGAAGCACCAGGAGCAATAAAGGACAAGAACTAGCATTATTCTTTGACCCTGACAGACTTGAACGTACGATTCGCAAAGAGAGACGACAAGCATCGATCGACAGCACATGTACCGTGTCGACTGACACTTCTTCACGGACCATATCGACCGACATCCAAACTCCACCTTCGACCGACACTGATCACTTACCATCGATCGACATCAACTTCCCCACATCGATCGATAGAAACTTACTCACATTGACCGATATTGAAGCATCGATCAACATCAACCTAACCACATCGATCGGCGGAAGCAGACGAGTTCAGATGGTTGCGACTTTAATACTGGTTAGGGATGAGAATGGAGACCTGCGCGACCCCGACGGTCACCTGCGTATTGCAGCAGGTCAGACGATAGAAGATCAGGGGACCATAATCCCTGATACAGAAGCAGAAGCAGACGCTGTAGAAGCTTAACCTGAAGCTAATTCCCAACCTGCTCTGAGAACACTGGCTGACTACAACCATCCAGACCAGTACTACGCAAACAGATCCGCCATTCGTCCTCCAGATTTTAAGAGACACGATCTTGAAATCAAGCCCGCTTTCTTCGGACTTGTACCACAAACACCCTACCATGGGCTGCGACATGAGCACCCTATGGATCATCTGGAGCGATTTGATGATTTAGTGACTGCTATTAAAGCCAATGGAGTCCCTGAAGATTATCTTTTTTATAAGCTCTTCAAGTACTCACTTGTTGGAGAAGCTTCATATTGGCTAAAGCAGTTACCACCAGGATCCCTGACATCCTGGACTGACATCAAGAAGGTTTTTTTGCACAACTTCTTTGACGACGCAATATTGCTACTTTTTCACAAGACCCTTCAGAATCTTTCAGAAACTCCTGGATCTGATTCAAATCATACTAGAGAGATTTTCCAAATCATGGGTTTAACGAAGTTCAACTTCTCAATACTTTATTTAGAGGTGTTGGATTACAGTATCAGATGGCTTTGGACACAACTAGCGAAGGAAATTTCAGCACCAGAAGTCCTGAAGAAGCTACAAAGTTGATTGAGAATCTGGCCTCCAGCAGCAGCACCAAAAACACAGTCTTTGAAAGGAAGAAATCAACTCCAACAATGAGCAAGGAGCATATTGAAGAAGTCAAGACAAAACTGGATAGTGTTCAGAAATTTCTCAAAAAGCAGGTCACTTTTGCAGAAGTGGAAGCAATAGAGTCTGGAGATGATGAGATTGAAGATGATGTGAACTACGTTGATGGGATTGGTTTCCAGAGACAAGGGAATCAAGGTTTCAACATGAATTCCTATAGGAATGGTCAAATGAGTAATTTTAATCAGAGTTCACAGCGAAGACCCTTCAACAAAGCTTATGAGTCTTCTTACTACCACCCTCCTCCAGAAGCTCAAGGAAGCAAGATCGAATCAATGGTTGACAAAGTTTTGGAAGGACAGCAGAAGATGACTGTGGATTTCAATGGAAAGATAGATGGGCTGTACCTCAACCTCAACACCAAATTCGAAAATCTCAACACCCATGTAAAAAAGTTAGAGAATCAGGTGATGCAGACAAGTGAAACTATTAGGAGACATGAGAGCATGATCAAGGAGAAAATAAAGGTTGGACAGAATCACCACGTCAATGCATTGACTGATGCCATAATTTTTAGGTAGAAGTCAAGAGAGATAGGCTACAAGAGGGGGATTCCCGTGTAGAAAAATTGAGTTTGTTAGACAGGTCACATAGACATCGATCGATACAAGTCAATGCGCCTCGATTGACGGTACCCATGGAGTTAGCAGAATTGGGAAAACCCTCAACCATCGATCGACGAAGCGATTGTAGAATCAATCGATGGTTCCCAACAACTAAACGAGTTTATCTACCAAAGGCCACAAATATGACAACTCCAGAGCAGAGGATCATTCCGGAAAAAAAAGTGATCTTGGGAAGTTTGTGATTCCATTCTTGATCAAAGGTCACGAGTTTCCCAATGCCCTTTATGACACTGGATTATCAATGAGAATCATACCCAGAGCTATGGCAAAAAAGTTGAACCTGCGAGTGGAGCTTTCGAGTGATTCGTTCGTTTTTGTGGATTGCTCAAGAGGGGATTCAGGGGGTATTTGTAGAGATGTCCTACTGCAGATTCAGAATGTCCTAGTCCCGATAAACTTCCATGTGATGGATATCCAGATCAATTGGAACTTTTCACTACTACTTGGGAGAGCATTCATGGCTACCGTGGAGCTATCTGCAACATGAAGACTAACATGTTGTGCCTTTCCTTGATTGATCCTAATGTTAATGAAGAAATTTATAAGAATAAACCTGCCCTCACAAAGTTGTCTAATGATGGAGAACTTGTGGCCACATGTTTCTGCAATTATGACTTCAACGAAGAGCCTGAAGATGGAGCATCGGTCGACACCCAACCTAGAGCATCGATCGACGCGTTTGCTGTTCAGCAATCGGTCGATACCCACCCTTCGTTATCGATCGATGGACTAACCCCAGAACCGATCAACACATGCTACACAGATGGCAGTTACACCCTATCCTACCTCGAATACGACGAAGATTACTGAGAAGAAAAGCTAATCGAGTACCGTGGTATTGCAATGGAAGAAGCTGTTTTTTTTTTAAGTTTCCCATCAACTCGGGAAATCAACATCGATCGACGGCAACCATTCGCCATCGATCGATATTGACCAAGAGGCATAGTTCGAACTAGATTCAGCTGCTGAACGAGAGAAGACATATGGTTATCTACAACCATATGAGTTTGGTATCATGAGAGATTCAGAAGGTCACGTAAGAGCTATGGATGGCAGAATACTAAGTGTCACGAGGGAATATATAGCTGATATACTTGCCATGGCTAATGGAGCTGGAAATCTGTTCGGGCAACAAGTTGGTTATCAAGCATCGATCGACGGTCACCATACACCATCTATCGATGGAGAAGAAGAGCTGATTGAATATCATGACTTAGTATCAGAAAATGTCGGCCGGGCGAAAGTGGATAAACAAGCATTGATCGATGCACCTCTTACAGCGTCGATCGACATTGAGAAGCAGAAGAACAATCTGATCTATAATATCCCATACAAGTCTCAACATCTTAGATCGATTGACAACAGACAGCGTGCATCAATCGGCATCACCCTTCCAAAGTTCCATAAAGTTTGTACTTCTACTACCTAATATCCAGAGAATTTAGCATCGATCGACGGATCAACTCGGGATCGATCGACGGCTGTATCGATCAAGGTACAAGAGCCTATGATGCTAATGGCAGAAGAATTTTCCATTGGGAAAAGAAAGATGAGAATGGTAATGCACGAGCTACAGATGGAAGAGTAGTGAATGTGCAAGCTGAACACATCATAGCAGTTCTAGAGAGAGCTACTATGTTTGAGCAGAGCTACATATGTTTACCAGAACATGCAGCAAGGATCAGCATGTCTGGGAGAATCAAAGGACATATAGCATAGCAGAAATTCATGATATTGTTCATGAGATCTACAAAGCTCAAGAGATGTCACTAGATGATTTCTACAAGAGGTTTAATGATGTCTACTATCCTATAGACAAGTACCTCACCGGTTTGACTACACTCATGGATGAGATGAACCAAGATTTGGATATTATACAGAGACAACATGCGATTGGGACAAACGCACAAGCATCAATCGACGGCACCCTACAACCGTCGATCGACACTTAAACCAACAGACAGAAGACAGCAGCAGAAACACAATTGGAAAATAGGTTTGATGAGATTGCTTTTTCTCAAAGCCTAATGAAGGAAGATATTTCTATATCTGCAAGACTTAGAATGCTACAGCGCAGTATTGAGAACCTACAAAGAATAATGCATTTAATGAAGGTTGCTAGAGAGGTTATAAAGAATGAGAAAAACATAAGTGATGAAGCAATGAGGAGCTTTATTGGTACATGGTTTCAGATGAGCAGAAAGATGTAGACACTTGTTTTCCAAGTGTTGATTCACCTCCATACTAGTCAGAAAGTTCAAAACGTTGACCTTAAGATTGTAACCAACCGTTGAGTGGGAGGCAACCCATTGTTTAGTTTTCAAAGAAGAAGGAAGATAGTCTGCACAGAGCATCAATCGATGGCTGGCCAGCATCGATCGATGGAGTAACCGTAGCATCGATTGATCACCACTTAAATGTATCGATCGACGCTCAACATCAACAAGCAGATATAGTGTTTTTTCTTAATTAAATTTTTTCCTTATGGTCTATTTTCTTCACCAGTCTCAGACTGTATAACACTAGTGATAGTGTTGTTTAAGTCTGGGGGAGGTTTACTAATATTTTTTCTATTTTGAGTCATATAGTTATAAAAAAGAAGAAAGCAGAAACCTACAGGTGCAACATCGATCGACACCATAGAGGCACCATCGGTCGACAATGGATTGCGACCATCGATCGATCCCACCTACCTACCATCAATCGACACTCTCTTACAAAGATAGGTATCGAGTTTCCTACTTAACTATTTACTTATGATTTAATTTTTTCCTAACCAATCCTGGGTGGATTACACTAGGGACAGTGTAATTTAAGTCTTGAGGATGTTTGCTAACGCTATTTAATTTGTTTTGAGTTTTATTTGCTATATATATAAGTTTTTCAAAAAAGATTTATTGAGTCAAGAAGGGGATTATGTTCAAAAAAGGTTTTTTTGAACAATACGGCCGAGTTATGTTTTTCTTAAGAATTACGTCTGAGATATCTATTCCCGCCCAAAAGTTGAAGCATCTTTTGTTAAAAGGTGTATTATTGAACAATATACCTTTTCAATTCTCTATTTATACACAATTTCTATTATTCTCTAACAAAACACCTTTTCGACGGAATTTTTAGAAACTTACAAAATTTAGAAAAAATAGAATGTTTCCCGATTCTTCAATTGTCTGAAGAAATTCAAGCTTTAGTGGTTAAACATGTGGCAGGTAACTCCTTTAGGAATGTCTATAGCCTGAGAGCATCATGCAAGTTGATGCTCAGAAAACATGATTACGGAAAGAAATAGAAGCAAAATATGGCGATAACAAAACCACAAACCACCACATTCCTCAAAGACTGCACCTCACTCATGCATTCGCCGCCTCTTCTCTCAGATTCCGTTTTCAATCCTTCAATCTCTTTCTCCAACCAAGCAATGTTAGCTCTCAATTCCGACATGTCTTTGATCATGTCACTTATCACTGATTTTGTATCTTCAACCTCATCTACCAACCAATCATATGTCCATTTGAATAAATGTCTCTGATTTCACCAATATAACCAGATCTCAGTATCCCATTCAGAACATGCCAAATAAGTATAAAACTAACCTTATTATATCCTTTAGCACAACAAAAGTACAATCTTCCTGGATTTTTAGCTGTTCCAGATGTAAATATTTCAGCAGATTCACCACACCAACACTGTTTCGGTGTCCCTCTATCCGCAAACCAACGTCGTTTGTAATGGTTTTCTGCAACAAAATCTTATTAATTTCAAATATAGTAGGTTTTGAGAAAAAAACAAAATCAACTTACCTAAAGCGCAGGATGAGGTCGACATTTAAAAAAAAACAATTTCATAAACATTATGGTTAACTTATTTGAAGTTTTATAAAAAGAAGATATCATAGAAACGGCGACGTTTAATTATTATGGTCTTGATATCATAAAAACATTAAGGCTGAGTTTAATTTTATGGTATCTTCTGTGTCATAAAAACAGTATGGCTGGGTTTAATTTAAATAACTGCTGAGTAATAAAAACATTATGGATGTGTTATAAAAACATTACGGCTGATTTATATAAACATTACGTCTGTTATATAAAAATTACGGCTGAGTTTAATTTACAATAACAGCTGAGCTATTGACACGGTGTGTTTGTTTGTTCTAGTAGGGTATAAATATCCTAAACAATAAATTGTCAAATTAACCATAATCTTAACATACTCAATAATACTCTTACCAAGAGAGATCAGGTGTAGTACTTAGGGATCGAAACCACAGGAAGCAAAGACACTCAATAGATTTCTTATTTCTGAAGACTAAGCTAGGTAAATATATATAATGATAGTGAATAATGAGATTAAGGAAATATTCATTATCAAGAAGTAGGATGCAATATGGAAATATGCTACTAATAGAAATATGGAAATATGCTATTAATTAACTAGATGTAAATATGAATAAATATGCTAGATCTAGGGTTTCGAGCTTAATGAATTATAATGGATATTAAGTACGGAAATGTAAATATTCTAGAACTAAAATGTTAACTTTTCTGGCCCTTTTTACTCTAACTCTCGTATGTGAGCAAAAGGCAAGACCATTGATCGACGGCTAAGGCAAGGTGTCAATCGACGGTAAAATGAGAAGGAAGTATAGGCGAGATTTGATAAGTCCACCAGACATATAAGACCGGCTCTCGCATGTGTCTAACAGCCTAGTTCAACAGAATCTATTCTGGCACAGAACCTACTCTCGTAGTTGTCCATGTCCTATCATCGAGATCCTAGTTAGCTACTCTAGAATGCAAACATTAAGAACAACTCAATTGATGGATATTAACTTAACCTAACAATCATATTTTGGGGTTAATCCATGATTACTATCATTCAAACAATAAATCTAATTAGTAACTACTCAAACATGATCTTTATCACAGAAATCATAGATGAATAGAATAGATATGAAATATAAAATATATAAAAACCAAAAGAGTTCCAGGAGACTCTGAAGGAGTCTCTCCTTTCTCTCCTAACACAAAATGAATAGAACTAAATAGCTGTGTAAAACTTTGTCTCTTGTTATCCCCTCTCTTTTGTTGTCTTCTCAAGACATAAACAAAAAGCCATAAAATTAGGTCAAAACTCATCCAAGGTATTTTCGTCATTCTGACTTGGGCTTTGATCATCGATCGATGGCAAGTGTACCACATCGATCGAGCTCGAGCCTCAATCATCGGTCGATGCCAAGTGTGTTCCATCGATCGACGGCTTTGTCGACTCCTTAGATGATCAGCTACAGATTCTTCTCCTCTAGATGCTCCAAAAGCTCCGAGTATCTCGTATATCTCCAAAACATTCTTGGATCTGTATATACTAGAAACATAGCCTAGACACACATAATATACTCGAAATAGAGCCTATAACATGGCCTAAAACTGGTAATAAATAGGCTATATCAACTCCCCCAGACTTAACCTTTTGTTTGTCCTCAAGCAAACAAGTCTGTGAAAGAGGTTTTGAAAAGTGGGGACTCACATAATATCTAAGTATAACTATCACCCTACTTTGTTGCAACCATATCCTATCAAGTTAATCACCGAGAAACTTTATATACTCTATCCTAGTCTAGCAACCAAATTCATTCTACCAACAACTTAGCAAATACTAGCTTGACTCGCCTTTCTACTGATCTCATTTCTTTGAATAAAATAAAAGTGTATGATTTACGTTGGGAGTATCGATCAAAGGACACATGGATTCTTACCTCTGCAAGTATTTGAATCAACTAGGCACAAAGCGTTCTTTGATCCCTTTCTTCCCTCTTTTTATCTCTTCTCTAAATCTTTTTAGGATCTCAAACTTAATGTATACCAAGCCCCAAAGCAAGCTGATAATGTCAGGATTAGTGTTGGAAATCATCTTCGGTTCCATCAAACTTTCTAAGCAAGTGTGGTATAGTGGCAGGATGATCCACTTTAGTATCTCTAGTAATCTCTGCAAATAACCTTCTAAAAATGGTGCTAAAGTGTGGTTAGTCAATAATAAATATTGATCATAATCCCCTTTTTGACTCAATAAAACTTTTTGAAAAACTTATATATATATAGCAAATAAAACTCAAATCAAATAGCGTTAGCGAACCTCCCCCAGACTTAAATTACACTGTCCCCAATGTAATCCGCCCAGGATTGGTTAGGAAAAATTTAAATCATAAGTAAGTAGGTTAGAGAGAAACTTGATACCAGACTCAGTGATAGAGTGTCGAACAATGTGAGGTATGTTGTGTCGATTGATGGTCGCGATCCATTCCCGACTGATGGTGACTCTATGGTGTTGAACGATGTCTAACATGTAAGTTTTTACTCTTTTTTTTTAATAAGTATAAAACTCAAAATAGAAAACAATATTAGTAAACCTCCCCAGACTTAAACAACACTATCACCAGTGTTATTCATTCCGAGATTGGTGAAGGAAATAAATCATAAGGACACAATTTAATAAAGGAAAACGGTATACCTGCTTGCTAAAGGTGACCGTCGATCGACACAGTTGTGGCAATCGATCGATTCTTAGGTTGATCTGTCGATCGACAATGATCAGGTGTCGATCGATGCTCTGTGCAGACTCATGTTCTTTGTTCATTTAAAATCCTACAATAGTATAATAAAATCCAAAATTAGACTAATATAATTAAGAAAACTAATTAAAACTTACTAAACAGTCGGTTGCCTCCCACTCAGAGCTTGGTTATAGTCTTAAGCTCGACGTTTGAACTTTCTGACTAGTATGGAGGTGGATCAACACTTGGAAAAGAAGTGTCTACATCTTCTCTGCTCATCTGAAACCATGTACCAATAAATCTCTTCATTGCTTCATCATTTCTGGTTTTCTCATTCTTTGTAACCTCTCTAGCAACCTACATGAATGCATTCTTCTTTGTAGGTTCTCAATATTGTGTTGTAGCATTCTAAGTCTTGCAGTTATAGTCTCTGATATATCTTCCAACTGTTGAGAAATATCTTCCTTCATTAGGCTTTGAGAAAAGGCAATCTCGTCAAACCTATCTTCCAATTGTGTTTCTGCTGCTGTCTTTTATCGGTTGGCTTCAGTGTCGATCGACGGTCGTAGGGTGCCGTCGATTGATGCTTGTTCGTTTGTCCTAATCGCATACTGTCTTTGTATAGTATCTAAATCTTTCTTCATCTCATCCATGCGTGTAGTCAAACTGGTAAGGCATCTGTCTATAGGATAGTAGACATCATCAAGCCTCGTGTAGAACTCATCCAGTGACATCTCTTTGTAGACCTCATGCACAATATCATCAATCTCTACTCTGTTGTATGTCATTTGATTCTCCATAGGCATAGTGATCCTTGCTTCATGTTCTGGTAAATATATGTAGCTCTGCTCAAACATAGTAGCTCTCTCTAGAACTGCTCTGATGTTTTCAGCTCGCACATTCACTACTCTTTCGTCTGTAGCTCGTGCATTACCATTCTCATCTCTATAGATGCCATAATCATCTTTCTTTTCCCAATGGAAAATTCTTCTGTCTTTAGCATCATAAGCTCTCGTTCCATGCTTGATACAGCCGTCGATCGACGATGGTTGTATCATGTCGATTGATGTTGAACTCTCCGGACAGTAGGCAGTTAAAGGACAAAGTTTGTGGAACTTAGGAAGGGTACTGTCGATCGATGCACGCTGTTTGATGTCGATAGATCTAAGATGTGGAGACGTGTATGGAATATTACGGATCAGCTCGTTCTTTGGTTTCTCTATGTCGATCGACGCTGAATGAGGTGCATCAATCGATTCGCGTCTATCCACTTTCACCCAGCTGGCGTCGTCTGATACTAGGTCATGATATTCAATCAACTCTCCTTCTCCATCGATTAGTGGTGTATGGTGGCCGTTGATCGATGCTTTATTACCAAGTTGTTGCCCGAACAGATTTCCATCTCCATTGGCCCTTGTAAGTATTCTGCTATCAACTGAAACTAGTTCGGACTCTGCTTCTTGGTCAGTATCGATCGATGGCGAATGGTTGCCGTCGATCGATGTTGATTTCCCGAATTGATCGGAAATTTGAAAGACACCAGCCTCTTCCATTGCAGTACCACGGTACTCGATTAGCTCTTCTTCTTTGTAATATGTGTCGTACTCGAGGTCGCCTGGGGTGTAATTGCCATCTGCGTGGCAGGTGTTGGTCGGTTCTGGGGTTAGGCCATTGATCGATAACAAAGGGTGGGTGTCGACCGATTGCTGAACAGCGAACGCGTCGATCGGTGCTTTGGGTTGGGCATCAATCAATGCTTCATCTTCAGGTTCCTCGTTGAACTCATAATTACAGAAACATGTGGCCACAAGTTCTGCATCATTAGACAACTTTGTGAGGGCAGGTTTATTCTTATAAATTTCATAATTAACATTAGGGTCAATCAAGGAAAGGCACAACCTGTTAGTCTTCATGTCGCAGATTTCTCCCACGGTAGCCATGAATGCTCTCCCAAGTAGTAATGAAGAGTTCCAATTGATCTGGATATCCATGACATGGAAGTCTATAGGGACTAGAAAATTCTGAATCTGCAGTACGACATCTCTACAAATACTCCCTGAATCCACTCTGGAGCAATCTACAAAAACAAATGAAACACTAGAAAGCTCCACTCTCAGCTTCAACTTTTCTGTCATAGCTCTGGGTATGATGCTCACTGATGATCCAGTGTCCCAGAGGGCGTCGGGAAACTCATGGCCTTTGATCAAACATGGAATCACGAACTTCCCAGGATCACTTTTCTTTTTCGGGATGATCTTCTGCTCTGGGGTTGTGATATTCGTGACTTTTAGTAGATGAACCCGTTTTGTTGCTGGAAACCATTGATTGATTCTAGAGTCTCTCCATCGATCGATGGTTGAGGGTTTTCCCGATTCTGCTAAATCCATGGGTACCGTCGGTCGATGTGCCTTGACCTGTGTCGATCGATTCATGTGCGACCTGTCGGGCGAACTCGAGTTTTCCACCCGGGAATCCCTCTCTTTCAGCATTTCTCTCTTAACTTCTACACAAAAACCATCATCAGTCAATGCATTGACGTGGTGCCTTTGTGCAGCCTCTATTTTCTCTTTGATCAAGCTCTCATGTCTCCTAATAGTTTCACTTGTCTGCATCACCTGATTCTCCAGCTTCTTCACATGGTTGTTGAGATTTTCGAACTTGGTGTAGAGGTTGAGGTACAGCCCATCTATATTTCCATTGAAATCCACTGTCATCTTTTGATGTCCCTCTAAAACTCTGTCAACCATTGCTTCAATCTTGCTTCCTTGAGCTTTTGGAGGAGTGTTCTGGTAGTAGGAAGACTCATAGGCTCTGTTGCTGTTGAATGGCCTTTGCTGTGACCTTTGATTATAATTACTCCTTTGACCATTCCCATAGGAGTTCATGTTGAAACCTTGATTACATTGTCTCTGGAAACCAATCCCATCAACGTAGTTCACATCTTCTTCAATCTCATCATCTCCAGACTCCATTGCTTCCACTTCTACAAAGGTGACTTGTTTCCTGAGAAACTTTTGAACACTATCCAGTTTTGCCTTGACTTCTTCAATCTGCTCCTTGCTCACTGTTGGAGTTGATTTGTTCCTCTCAAAGTCTGTGTTCTTGGTGCTTCTGCTGGATGCCAGATTCTCAATCAACCTTGTAGCCTCTTTAGGACTATTGGTGCTGAAATTTCCTTCACTAGCTGTGTCCAAAGACATCTAGTACTGTAGTCCAATACCTCTAAAGAAAGTGTTGAGAAGTTGCACTTCGTTGAACGCATGATGTGGAGAATCTCTCTGGTATGATTTGAATTTGATCTAGGAGTTTCTGAAGGATTTTGAAGGGTCTTGTGAAAAGGTAGAAATCTTGCTCCTCAGATCTTCTGCTCTTGCGTCATCACAGAAGTTGCACAAGTAAGCATTCTTGATGTCAGTACAGGATGTCAGGGATCCTGGTGGTAACTGCTTGAGCCAATATGAAGCTTCTCCAGCAAGTGAGTACTTTAAGAGCTTACAAAAAAGATAATCCTCAGGGACTCCATTGGCTTTAATAGCAGTCACTAGATCCTCAAATCGCTCCATATGATCCATAAGGTGCTCATGTCAAAGCCCATGGTAAGGTGTTTGTGCTACAAGTCCGAAGAAGGCGGATCTATTGGCGTAGTACTGGTCTGGATGGTTGTAGTCAGCCAGTGTTCTCTGAGCAGCTTGGGCATTAACTTCAGGTTGAGCTTCTGCAGCGTCTGCTTCTGCTTCTGCATCAGGGATTATAGTCCCATGATCGTTTTTCTTCTGACCTGCTGCATTACACAGGTGACCGTTGGGGTCACGCAGGTCTTCTTTCTCATTCCTAATCAGTATCAAAGTAGCAAGCATCTGAACTCGTTTGCTTCTGTCGATCGATGCGGGTCGGTTGATGTCGATTGATTCTAAGTGATCAGTATCGGTCGATGTGAGTAAGTTAATGTCGATCGATGAAGATAGGTTGATGTCGATCGATGCTACGTGATAATTGTTGGTCAATGGTGGAGTTCGGATGAAGATTGATGCGGTCCGTGAAGAAGTATCGGTCGACGCGGTACTAGTGATGTCGATCGATGCATGTCATCTTTCTTTAAGGATCGAGCGTTCAAGTCTGTCATGGTCAGAGGGTGATATTAGTTCTTGTCCTTTGTTGCTCTTGGTGCTTCTTTGCATGTACCTGGAAACAAAGGGAAAGAAGAATTATTAGTAACTTAAAAATCAGTAACAAACCTATACTAAATCCTAGAAATTAAATCGAATGGCGATCTATGCTCCCCGTCAACGGCGCCAAATTTGACACGGTGTGTTTGTTTGTTCTAATAGGATATAAATATCCTAAACAATCAACTGTCAAATTAACCCTAATGTTAACACACTCAATAATACTCTTGCCAAGAGAGATCAGGTGTAGTACTTAGGGATCGAATCCACAGGAAGCAAAAGTATTCAATAGATTTTTTATTTCTAAAGACTAAGCTAGGTAAATATATATATTGGTAGTGAATAATGAGATTAAGGAAATTTTCCTTATCAAGAAGTATGATGCAATATGGAAATATGCTACTAATAGAAATATGAAAATATGCTATTAATTAACTAGATGTAAATATGAATGTAAATATGCTAGATCTATGGTTTCAAGCTTAATGAATTATAATGGATAGGAAGTACGGAAATGTAAATATTCTAGAACTCGAATGTTAACTATTTTGACCTTCTTTACTCCAACTCTCGTTGCGAGCAAAAGGCAAGACCATTGATCGACGGCTAAGGCCGGGTGTAGATCGACGGTGAAATCAGAAGGAAGTATATGTGAGAATTGATAAGTCCACCAGACTTATTAGACCAGCTCTCGCATGTGCCTAACAGCCTAGTTCAACCGAATCTATTCTGGCACAGAACCTCCTTTCGTAGTTGTCCATGTCCTATCATCGAGATCATAGTTAGCTACTCTTGAATGCAAGCATTAAGCACAACTCAATTGATGGATATTAACTTAACCTAACAATCCTATTTTTGGGCTAATTCATGATTGCTATCATTCAACCCTAAATCTAATTAGTAACTACTCAAACATGATCTTTGTGACATAAATCATAGATGAATAAAATAGATATGAAATATAAAATATATAAAAACCAAAGGAGTTCCAGGAGGACTCTGAAAGAATCTCACCTTTCTCTCCTAATACAAAATGAATATAACTAAAAAGCTGTGTAAAACTTTGTCTCTTGTTATCCCATCTCTCTTTTTGTCTTCTCAAGACAAATATAAAACCCTAAAATTAGGTCAAAACTCGTCCAGGGTATTTTCGTCATTCTGAATTGGGCATTGATCATTGATCGATGGCAAGTGTGCCACATCGATCAAGCTCGAGCTTCAATCATCGGTCGATGCCAAGCGTGTTCCATCGATCGATGGCTTTGTCAACTCCCTAGATGACCAGCTACGGATTCTTCTCCTCTAGATGCTCCAAAAGCCCCAAGTATCTCATATATCTCCAAAACGTTCATGGACCTATAAATACTATAAAACATAGCCTAGACACACATAATAGACTCTAAATAGAGCCTATAACATGGCCTAAAACTGGTAATAAATAGGATATATCAGCTATATAAACATAACGGCTGAGTTTAATTACAATAACGGTTGAGTTATAAAAATACTAAATAAACACGTAGAATTACATTCTAAAACCAAAATTATCAGGTCCAAACTCTTCAAACATATCGACGAGATCAAGCCAAACACTAGTTAGCATACACTTAGGCTTCTCGCCACCATGCGCCCAAATCCTCTTCAACTCGCACATTTCAAAACAAAACATTGTTCTGGCCACCAGATTAAAACGTGTCCAAACTAAAATATTATGCCATGGATCCCATGTGATTTTTCGCTACAAAAACAAAGAAACCACCGAATATTAGTGTTTTTTAATATCCAATATGGATACATATTCGTTCCTTACCGCGAGTTTAAGAAAATCAGCGTTCTTTAAAATGATTGGGAATTAAGCGGTATGTCGGCCACTCATGTACCCATCATTCCATCAGAATGTCCAGGATCTTCTGCGAGTGATCATGTAAAAATCTAAACCAGGTAACACTGGTTTGGTCAGTAAATGCACCCGGACCAGGGTATAGAACGGGGAGATTATCCCGATCTGCAGAGCTTAGTATGGCATTGAAACTGTTCTCTAACCTTGTTGACCAACCAGGGACTACCAGCATAACTTTTGAGATGGGATAGAGTGTAAAAGAGAATGAAGATATATATAAAGAGAAATAGAACAACGAAAGGTTGCGAGTAACGTATGAGAAATAGATAGAGGTTTCAACTCCCGCCTAAAAATATGAACAGTCACGGGTAACGGCTGAGTTATGATAAATAACGGCTGACTTATGATAACTAACCGATACATCTGAGTTAGGATATGTTTAGGGTTTAGGGTTAGGGTTAATGGTTTAGGATTTAGGGTTTAGGATTTAGGATTTATGATTTAGAAAATATTGTAAATCCACACATTCAGTTTAAAGTCCATTATACGGTTATCTTATAAATTTTAGAATCACAACCTATTACATGTAAGGTACGTAAGGTTAATTGCAAGAAAAAAAATAACTCAAGATCATCATAGAGTCTCAACTTGTAAATTTAAAAAAGTCTACACATTCAGTTAATTTATATTCACCTCATATTGATAAGAGGAGATTAAATAAAACTTTTGAATATACTTTAATAACATTTTCGCTATTTTAGGGTATGTTTGAGGTTTGGCTGAATTATTTAAATATGTTATAACTGAGTTATATTAACGAGATGACTGAGTTGTAAAAAACAAAACGTCTGAGTAATACTAAAAATTTGCTACTTGGGGGGATTTTTGAGGTTTGACTGAGTTATATAAATATAATACGGCTGAGTTAAAAAGTGAAACGTCTGAAAAATCATGTATAAGTTATACTAAACATAGCATAAGTGAAAGTCAATTACAAAATCAAATATTCCTCTAGTAGTTGATCACCCAGCAAACTGCGCTAAAAATCATGTCCTTTTTCACCAAGGATCTTTGCTGCCATCTTCACCCACAAACCATGAATATTTTGATCGGATATTCCATCAAAAGTTACATCTAGCGCTAGAATTTTGATAAACTTCAATGAATACACCCCACAGTCGCCAATTATGTCGTTTTGGGGAATGTACTTGTCTTTCCTTCTTCGGAATGCAAACTGCTTGTAGCTAGGTTTTCGGATACTGGCAGGAATAACCTCACTCATCATCACAGGGATCATTTGAGTAAGCGGACTAAATGCAGCCAACACTTTCTGCTCACTTTCTTATGTTACATGTCCAATAATGGATCATTAACAATCAATCTTCTCATTCAACATATCCACATCAAATCCCACCCAATGATCGCCTCCAATATTAATCACTCTGTACAAGTGATCCACATCTTGTAACCACTTCAAGTTTTTTCTGAACGTCAATGGGAATCCTACCATTTATTAATTCTTCATAACCAGTGCCTTTGAACTTGAACTGCCTTGGTTTCAACTTGAACTACTAGTAATCGTGAACCCATACTCCAAGGTACCAAGAGTCTATAAAGCTAATGCGCTTAGACCAGAATGGGCTGGGATCTCTCTTAGACCTTTGAATGAGGACTCTAATAAACACAGCAATACGCTGTACAAAGAAGATTAAGTTAATAAAGACAAATAAGCCATAATATATAACTCAGCCATAAGGAATAATTAACTCAGCCACATAGAATATATAACTCAGCCATAAAGAATAATTAACTCATCCAGGTAGAATATATAACTCAGCCATAACAAATAATTAACTCAGTCATAACGAATAATTAACTCAGCCACAACGAATAAATAACTCAGCCATAAAGAATAATTAACTTAGCCGTAAAGTAGACTTACATTTTGATACAACCATCCATATTCAAGGTCTGGCCAAGGTCTTCCAGTGATGAGGATTCTGTAGAACTCAATATCCTCGTGACCTTGTTGAAGTGGAATATTCCTAACAATGAAACACAAGTCAGGTTATGCAAAAAATTAATATTAGATGTATGAACAAATGGTGTAAAGGTCCATACTCGAATGGTTGTAGGTGTTGCATAAGTTAATCAATTTTAACCGGATCAGCAGGTGCTATAGGATCATATATTGCTGCTGAAGGTTCAATATCCTTCCTCATGCACGTCGTTCTGTTGTCTCCAATGTAAGGAAAAACACGTGCTGAAGGAGCAACTGCTGTTGGCATCACTGTTAACCCATTTGGAGATAATTGAGCAACTCTCTCTCGATAAAAATTTATTCTCGCAGACCTAATCCTCTCATCTTCCTCCACATCAGACTCCAACAACAATTTATTTTGTAAAGCGACATGATCATCGGTCACATCCACAAGCTCATTGTCATCTTGAATCTGCTTCTTCTGCGTAATCGGTATTCTTATTACGCATGCACGAGTCCTTCTAATAATATGGGTGTTCTTATGTAACTCAGTCTTTTGCTTCTTTAACTCAGCTGCCTTTTGATTCCTTTAATCAGCCGTCTTTTGCTTCTTTAACTCAGTCTGCTTTCTTTTTAACTCAGCCACCTCCTTCTTCTTAGCAGCAACCTCCTCATCTTCTTTTTGTTTTGGCTTGCCCCTGCACCCACGTCCATATGATGGGTCCTTAGCAGGAGAAACACCAATGGAAAACAACCTTAGTATTACCAAAATCCTTAACCAAATTCTTTTTCACCTCAGTTTCCTTAGCAACTTCATCTTCCGAATTCAGTTTAGCCCCCAAACCTGTGGCATCGGCCTTAGCAACCTGCTCCGCCAAAGACATTTTCACCCCAGAACCTTTAGCAGGAGCCGTATGTGCCGTTGTGGATGGAATATTAACGAAAGTTTTAGCAAGGGTCTTATCTGCCATTGGTGTGGACTATTAACGGACTTCTGCGGAAAATCTTGTGGTTAGGGTAAAGATGGGATGGGTATGGGGTTTACATTGTTTTCTCCTACCCCCAGATCTTTCAGACGCTCATACACTGCAGCTTCGACTCTGGCACCAATGTTCTTATCTATATTTGAAATGTCTCAGGCTAAATCAACGATGTTAGAACCGTAGACAGTTAACCGCGAGTCAACCATCTCAAATCTATCATCATAGTTATCAACCTTTCTGGAAATATTATCCAGAGTAAACATTATGCTTTTCAGAGCCGCAATGGTCGCCTCCTCGGTAGCAACCTTTCCCTCTGCATTCTCCTTCTTCTTCTCTTTCTTCTGCTTCTTCTTAGGTGCCTCAGTCGCTGACGAAACTTCAAACTTCATTCTTTTCTTGTTCTCATTCCTCTGCACATCCCAAAAGCTTCCAACAAACCTACCAGCATGTATGTATGTTATCAAGTTAACTAGTTGGGGGTCGTCTACTTCATCTGGCCACTGAGGAAACTGCTCTTGTAAAGACTCCTTCATAACCATTTTCCTAACACGCACCTACAAAATTAAATCATAACTCAGCCATCAAATGAAAAATAACCCAGCCATGAATAACTCATAACTCAGCCGTTAAGCGAATAAATAACTCAGCCATCATTAAAAATAACTCAACCATCATAACTCAGCCGTCGTTGAAAATAACTCAGCCATCATAACTCAGCCACCGTTAAAAATAGCAGCCATCAATAGCTTATAACTCAGCCACCAAGTAAATAAAAAACTCAGCCTAAAACCTTACCACGCCATGATCTATGATCTCCTTAGAGATAACAGTCACAAAACTTGCACGGGTACGCTTTCCACCCCATCAAAACAGCGGAATTTCTACCTCATTAACCACTCTCCCAAAATGCTCTCCAAAGCAAGTGACAGATTTATACGCCCAAACCTGTAACACATCCTTCAAGTCATTTATGGTGTATGACCGTCCTTGTGGAGACAACATCTTAATTGAATTGACAAGAAATTCATATGCACTCCGACCCATGGATATGTCATTATTGGTTCATCATCAAGTATTCTTTTTGTACTTTCAAATGGTATCCTCGAATTATGATGCAAAGCATAAAGTCCTATAGTTTGAAGAAGTAAGAGCCCTATCCATTTACGCTTTTCAAAATTCCAGCTCTTGACAGACCCCTAATGCTGGCCTCAGTTCATCTAACTTGGATCTCATCCCATGCGGGACATTCAACTCCTCCCAGAACGTTTTGTATTGGTCAGGTTAAAATATTTTCGTCAGCAGTGGATCTATATTTAACCCAGTGATCTCACAAAACCTGATAGGTTGATCAAAAACGAGACTCCAAATCTCTTTCTTATATACTCGCAGTTGTCTACATAGTATATAGTGTACAGTCCTACCAGACCACAAGAATTTGCTATCATCTAGCTTAGCAATTATTCCAATGGGAAACTCCTTCAGGTGATCCCACACATCACGTCCTATTGCTTTTCTGACGATAGGGAAGTCTCCCATATGGCAACTGTGATTAATCACATTATTTTCTAGATTATAAGCCCCTTTTGCATATATTCTTGGAGGGTAATCACGTGCTTGATCTTGAGGAACATCTATCTGAACATAAAAGACATATATAACTAAGCCGCAATAGAAAGCTAATTCTGCCACGATAAACATATATACCTGAGCCGCAAAGGAAAAACCTAACTCAGTCATAACATAAAATATAACTCAGACTAAAAGAAAATCTAACTCAGACATAACATGATATATAACTCAGCCGAAAAGGAAAACTAACTCAGCCTGAACATGATATATAACTCAGCCGCAAAGGAAAACTAACTCAGCCGAAACATAAATCAAACTCAGCTACAACATAAATCAAATTCAGCCGCAAAGGAAAACAAACTCAGCCAGAACATGATATAAAACTCAGCCACAACAAAAATCAAACTCATTCACAACATACAGGAGAAGACGATTTCGCGAGATTGCGGAGAAGACGATTTTGGGATAGAATTTTGCGGAGAATAAGATTTCGACGATGAAAATATCGGAAAAGATAAGTTCGACCAGACGATTTCAGACAAAAAATGATAAACAACTATGTCGAACGGTTAGGGTTTAAAAACATTGAAAAAAATTCTGTTTTTTTATGTTAAAACCGGGTTTTAAATTTCTACGTCAATTGATTGTCTTTCCCTCTCCCCTTTCTTATGATCACAGTTATTAGTTACGTGGATTAGTGATGTGGAATTATTAACTCAAACTAATATCAATTAAAAAATTAATCAAGGGTCTTACTGTAATTTAGTATGGGTTAGAAAACATTCTAGTAATTTACAAAAAGATGTATGATATTCTAGTCGTATAACAACTTTTTTCTATTCTAGTAAATTTCTCATTAAATTATGGTTTTTATCATTCCATAGGATTAACGATGTGGGAACCAACATCATATAAAGCCATGATTTCTCCAAAAATAATCATAAAAATGTTTAAGTCGTAAAACAGCTCGAGAAAATCTAAAAGGCGACAAAAGCCCACTTACGATTCAAAGCAAGAATAGGCCCAAAGTACAATGACGGTTTATACAATTTGGGTAAAGATAAATAAAAAAGAAGATAAATGCAAAATTTTCAAGATAAACATAAAGGTCGAGAGGATCAGGAAATCTTCCACGAAGAGATAAACTCGAAACGGGGGCAGAAAGGAAAAAATGGCCGACCTTGGAGGCATACATAAGGAGAGCCAAGGCAAGGAACACAAAGACAATTTTTTAGACTTAGAACTCTCTGCTCTTGGGACCTTAGGATTTATAGTCT
Source organism: Sinapis alba (assembly GCA_012274485.2). Taxonomy (NCBI): domain Eukaryota; kingdom Viridiplantae; phylum Streptophyta; class Magnoliopsida; order Brassicales; family Brassicaceae; genus Sinapis; species Sinapis alba. The sequence goes on along the minus strand of MU105617.1, from coordinate 634,958 downwards.
ACATGCTTAGTTTTCTATGTCTTGCACTCAATTACTAGACGAACTCGCAAAGGCAGATCGATCTCTTGTTCATCCCTTTGTAAATTCACCTATGTTTGGCTTGATCCTCGAAAGGGGTACGTAGGCAGCCTTTCATAAGGTCCAGTCCAAAATCTTTAAAACCTTTTTCATCTTATTCGTCTATTGCTAAGCGAGTTGTGGCTCACATAGGTTTTTCTCGACATAGGTGATTATGCTAGCAAACTTGGTTAGGTTTTACTGCCTGTCTTATTTGATTTCCTTTGTAATCATGTTTCCAGACAAGCTTCATGTACGTTTTTTCTATTAAACGCTCATACGTAAATTCAAAATAAAGGTCTACTTTTTCTTAATTTGATTTATTTTTGGAATGTATTTTCCGCATTTATTTGATCACTTGTCATTGGCCTTCACAGAGAATCCAGATCTTCAAGGAAAATCAAGAATCTCTATTTTCTTCCACTAACAAATTTACAGTGCAAATTTTGGTTCCCACAGTTTGGTGCTAGAAGGAGGGGGCGGATACTCTTACTCACGTGGCCGCAAAACGCTTGATCGAATAGATGTCTGAAAGTATGGGAGACAAACTCACAGCTCATGTTGACAATTTCAATGAACACAATCACGCTGGTAACACAACTCCAGCAGCAACTGCTTTTGTGGCTAATGCTTACGCAAACGCCGTAGCGCTCAACGAAATAGAAAACCTAGTCGCCGATTTTTGCCACAAAATGAGCTCGCAATTTCTCTGTCTAAATTGAAAGGGAAACAATAAAATCTATCTAACCCCGCAAAAATCATCTCATTACAGAGTTGGAGAAATCTCGACGCATAAGGAGTTCAACCAAAATATGTTTTCCGAAAACTTTTCAGAAAAATAATTTTTGCTCTCCCCAAAATCATGGAGAAATCCTAGGTTACTCGCATAGAAAGGAAGCACAACCAATTGGGTACATACCCCTCATTGCTATACTTCTTCCGGATATCATCCGTAAAAGTCTTCGGAGAAACAAAACTTGCTTCCACTTCCCGAAGTCGCTGTGAAACTCTTGATTACTCACGGAAACAGAAGAACAACAAATCGGGTTGCCAATCCCCCACTTTTGTACTTCTTTCGAATAACTTTTGGAGAAACAAAGTGGATTTCTATAGAATCACTCAAAACCTAAAACGGCTGATGAAGACTAAACAAAGCAACACAAAAATCATATCCCTCACTTGTAAAACGCCTTCTGATATATAAGATTTCGTAAAAAATTCAAGTTTCACTTCTGTAGCAACATATTCAGTGAATTCTCGATATTTGACTACTAATCTTATTTCGGAACAACTACTCAGAACTCCCTAGGATCAATTCTATGGAAATAAGAAAATTTTTGATTAAGTTTGATCGCGATAATAAAGCCCATCACAGCCATAGTTCCTGATATAAAACTCGGAAGCTAAATTTGAAAAACACCCGTAAACGTGAGTTTTCCAAAAATAATGACTCTCGTACAGCCAAACTTGAAAACATTTTACGGAGTAACTTTCAGAAAATTAAGCTCGACAAAATTATATGAAAGAGTCTTTTGCAAAATTAAACTCCACAACATTCTACGAAACAGCCTTGGTAAATTTAAACTTGAAAATATTTTACGAAACAGATTTGGTAAAATTAAACTCGACAAGATTTTACAAGACATCATTAGTAAACTGAAAAACAACACTATTTTATGATACAACCTTCATAGAGTAAATTTGACAAAATTTACGAAACGATTCTTGTAAATAAAACTCGAAAAACAATTTGACAACATTCTTGATGTAAAACAAGATTATAGTAAATGATCAACGGAAAACAAAGACAATAAGGTCTGAGACAGGACCAGTTCGCTCACAGCTTGACGAACTGTGCACCTCACCGAATGACATTGAGTCCATTTCTTTCTTTCCCGAGACGTCATCTGCTCTCCTCACTTTGTTTCAATGATTTTGTAAAGTTTCTTTGATACGAAAGACGCAATCCAGTTTTACGAAATTCTGCCACGTTGAGTCAAAAACATCTACTCATAAAAATTTGGTAGAATTTTTAACAATATTCGAAGTGCACATGGTCGTTCTATTAAAACCAACGGTACGAAGAAACGAGAACAGAAACTAAGACGTAATTTCTTCATTGCCTAGATATTATCGTTATAGTTTTATTGAAAACCAAATCATACAAAAATCAGAATCAAGCTTTGCAAATTTCTTTGACATTGAATCGAAAGTGGCTACTCCTAAATGCAAAATAAACTTCCGAAAAAATACATACTCACAATCGCAAAAAAAAATTGATGACATACATACCCGTTGTCGTAAAAACTAACACTATGAAAATTTAAACTCAGATCAGAAGACACAAGGAGAAGAGGAAAACATGAAAAAGAGGCAAACTCGAATCTCCAATAAGACTAAGGCAAAACTTGAAAACCGATCTAATCTTTCGCAAAACCAAGAAATGATCGCCACACGTTCAATTATTCTCAGCTTGCTTCCTAAAGAAAGAAAGAACTAGAGACACAAACGTCGTCTTAAAACCGACTTGTTCCTAGCAATTTTCATAAAATCAACCCATTCCAAATCACTTACCTGAAAACAACCGAACATCACAATCCCAACTTCATCTTTAAATCGACCCAGATTTTTGATCTTCTTAATCTTCGAAATAAAAACATACACAATCCTTCAAAAGATCGGTTCAGCGGTTTTATTTCCTAAAAAAAAGGAGGGAGGAGGTACGTATACTATACTCGTATACTCCCATACTTCTAAAACTTTTTGCCTTGGCATCAAAAAAATGTTTTCAACAAAGCAAACTCTCGCAGCAGTAGGCAGAAAAACACCTTGGCAATGTGAGGCCCCATCAAAATCCTCGCAAATGAAAATGATAATCTAAGATTCATCTAAACGCTAGCGATGTAACCAAACCAAAAAAAACATAGTCTCGAGAACTCTACATCATCTCTTGTCGCAATCATGCGTTTAGAAAACATGTACCACCATCGGACTAATACTCGACGGTTAGCCAAAGTCATACAAGAAAACTTCAAATACAAAAGCATTGCTCACAATTTCAGTCGAACCAAGTGAGTCATGGAAAAGCATCAACAACATTTGCGACAAAGCAAAACTAAGAACACAAGTAGCTGCGAGCACAACAAAGGGAACACTTTCTTCCCGCTCGTTGATTAGATCTACCGCTGGTTAACTAATTTGTTCCGCTCAAGAAACAAATATGTCGAGAGAATTCCTCTCAAAAACCTACGAAAAATGTTTCACGCAAAGATCATAACAAATAACCTTTGGAAAAATTCCATGTGTGAAACGAAGCAATTTTCACTAAAGATCAGAATCAAAGCGAAAACATTTCTCGTAAAATATGCAGAAAACATTGCTACTTTGACATCTCCAGACAAAACTCCGATTCACTGACTTCATAAAACAGGTTACCCATTACTTTCATATAACTAAAACATTTTTTACAGAACATTTTATGGGAAAACGAGACCGATATGTAAAAAAACTTTGCTATATGAAAACGCGAATAGGTAGAACCTAACCCTCGCTTGCATACATCACAAGTAATCTTTGAGCAACACGCTCCACTACTTCTATGAGAATCCCTTCTAAAAAAACTTACAAGAACCGTCTTTTGTATAGTCAAATCGAGTTATTTGAAGCAACTTTCAAAATTAACATAACAAGTTTTACTTACAAGTGTTTTAGATAATTTTTGTATAGTCAAAAAATTTGTTTGCTTCGCTTTTCTACGAAAAATATAAACTTCATCTCGTCAAACTGCGATCTAACATATATCTCCATTTAGCCTTACGTCTTGCTGGCTTCTGTCCCTCACTTACAACCGAGCAGGCCATCACCCTGCGACTCACACCAAATGGGCTAAGTATCAAGCCTCTTAGGCTCCATCTTCCTCAGAAAAAAAAGAAAAAAAAAATCATACAAAAGCCTTTCGTCACGGCTTTCATAACCAAAACAAGGTTATACAAAATCAGTTTTCATACGACTAAAGGAAGTATTATACGAAACAGTCTTTGTATGACTGAAACTTTAAGTAGAAAAAATGTTTTCTACCACCTTGGCCATCTTAACACGGAAAAACTCCAGCATACTTGGGCTGTCACTTTCGACAAAGGCTCTTTGTCCCTCGACCGATTACACCTTCCTTTAAAGCACAAACCAGAATTCGGCATCGCCTTTAAGGACAATTTCAAACTAGCATGACCTTAATGCTAGAACGAAATTGGTGTGGTTTAATCCTAGACCTAAAATGTCCTCAGCTATGCGGCTGAACACAGCCTTCAGGCCAAGCCAAAATATTTGAGCGATCACCGCTCCATCGAATCACTGAAACGGCCAAACGATAATCCGCGATTTGCCTAACCAAAAAACAAAAAATTATACGATAAAGTTTTCATAACAAGACTCAATCCTAACAACCAAATGGTTAATGGAAAATATGAACTTATCCTTTGTCGACCAAGTTCTATATGCTCCACAACTCACTTTAAGCCTGCAACGTTTTACCCATAAAACGCGGCATATGTAGAAACACTCGTAACAAAGCTCATATAGCTATACGAAACATCCTCCATAAAAAATACACAAAATAAATCTCGTAAGACTAACTTTTCATAAAGCGCAGTGAAGGAAAACGTTTCTTCCCAGGGACAAATTTACGCAACCCATTGGTCCTACTTCCTCGATCGCAATTCAAACAATTTCTTATCAAAACAGAAACAACAGTTTTGGCTGTGAAACATTCGAAAACAAACCAAAATGTTTCCCTGCCACAAGGTTAAAACAAAATCCTTGCACCACTATGAAAACATCTCTAAGACCGCAAACGCTTCGATCAGAAACGCGGCATACGAAAGAAAATTTTTATTCAAAAAACACTTTCGATTAATTCTCAATACAAACAAACTTCTTCTGCGAAAACATCTGCAAACAAACCGAAGTATTTCTTGGTCACCAAGGACAAACGAAACCTTTGCGCCACACACAAAAAACTTCTCTGACATGTTCTCATAACGTAAATTTTACTCAAAATAAAAATCCAGTCTTTAGTGCCGCAAGATGTCGCAAACACTTGAAGAATTGTATTTTGATGTAAAATATCTTCCTAGATGAAAGTTTTGTCTCGGAAACTCAAACAGTGACACATCCTTCACGAAGGCTCAAACTCAAACGGTAACACTTACCATCCTATTTGTTGTTAATCACAACAAACAAAATCTAACATCCTAAAAGGACTTAGCCATCTCACCCCATATATAGGCTCTCAAACATCCGATACAAGGATAATAGCGCACTATAAAAGAAATCCAAAATTTTTGGTCAGTACTTCTAGACAACTTCAAAATTATCTTTGGAGAGATACTCGGTTCCCGATCGATGCAAGTCACATAAACAAAGAACTTTTCACATACTTCAATATTGAGACAGAATCAGGTCAAAACTGCAACGGGTGATTTAAGCCGAAAGAGTCATCGCAAATCCTGAACCGATATTAAGCCTAGGTCTTTCCCTAAACCCAGCACACTGGTCTTACACATCTCAAAGCATAGTATAAACAGACCGATACGAGATTCAAAATATGTCCATTCGCTTATATTTGTACGTTTATGAGACCCCGCGAATTAAAAACCTTCGAGTATTATCATTATACACAACGACAAGTATAACGATTCACTGAGCATCCGAAATGAGATGACAACTCACACTCTTTTTCTCATCTCCGCATATGACTGCTCAATACATTTTAAAAAGGAGATAACCCATGATTTTATGAATCCAAAACAAACAGCCTACAAGGCTAAATCTCGAGTCCGGCAATGGTCCAATATATAATGTCATCGGCAGAAACATGCTCAAAAATCACTACCTCGCAAGAATTACAAGTAAAATCTTACGAGTAGGGGGCTAATTGTTAGGATTAAAATCGGTCATATCAAAATCAAGGGCTAAAATCTTTCAGAAAATATGCCTTAGATAATACGAAACATAAATGTCAAAGAAACTACACCGCATAAGCCAAGCCTATTTATATGGATATAAGAACAAAACCCCACGTATTTCATCCTATACAAAAAATGAAAGAGTTTCTATTCAAACATGAAAAGATCAGAAAAACGTTCTTGCAGAAGGTTTTTGCGATAAATGACAAGTTTTACCAAACAATCTTCCGTAGAACAAAATTCAGGAAGTTTCCGCGGAAAAACCTCGTAGGAAAATCTGTGAGATAATCTTCCGCAAAACAGCTTTCGGAAAATGTTTAGGAAAAACTTGTGTAAAACAAATGAAATTGTTCAGAATGACTACGAAGCAATCAGTAGAGATATTGAGAACAAGAGAGAGGAGCCAACAGGCTCTCATCGCCCACATAATTCTCTCTCATCACTCTCATCACTCTCATGATCTCTAATAGCCCATATAAGCGCTCTCTCATCACTCTTGTGAGCTCTAATCGCCCACATAAGTCTCTCTCATCACTCTCATGAGCTCTAATTGCCAACATAGCTCACACAAGGCTCTAGTAGCCTACATAAGTCTCTCTCATCACTCTCATGAGCTCCATTAGCCCACATAAGTCTCTCTCATCGCTCTCATGAGCTCTAATAGCCCACATAAGCCTCTCTCATCACTCTCATGAGCTCTAATCACCCACATATCTCACACAAGGCTCTAATCTCCCACATAAGTCTCTCTTATCACTCTCATGAGCTATAATTGTCCACATCGATCACACAAGACTCTCATTGCCCACATAGAGTGTTATTATCGCCCTCATAGACCACATAGGCTCTCATCTCCCACACATATAGTGTTCTCATTTCTCTCATAGCCTACATAGGCTCTCATCACCCTCTAAGAGGTCTCTCATCGCCCTCATAGCCTTCTCACACTCTCTCATTGCACTCATAGCCTTCTTAGGCTATCTCTCATCTCCCTTATAGCCCTCATAGGCTCTCTCATCGCCCTTAAGGCTCTCTGAGGCTCATTAGGACTCTCATTGTGTTCTCCTTTGAATCTCGATCAAAATTTCTTTTGTTTCATCTCAATTGGAATTTCCGTTGAGATTTTATGATATAAACAACAAAGAATTGTTTTCTCGTAAAAGTTTGAATCTCTCTTTAGAGACAATGATGGTTAACTTAACATCACTGCTTTCGATTAATTGATTGGTTTCTATCATTCCATAGGATTAACAATGTAGGAACCAACATCGCATAAATCCATGATTTCTCCAAAAATAATCATAAAAATGTTTAAGTCGTAAAATGGCTCGAGAAACACTAAAACGCAACGAAAGCCCACTTATGATTCAAAGTGAGAATATGCCCAAAGTAAAATGACGGTGTATACGATTTGGGTAAGATAAATGGAAAAGAAAATAAATGAAAACTTCCAAGATAAATATGAAGGTTAAGAAGATAAGGAAAACTTCGGCAAGAAGATAAACTTGAATCAGGAGTAGAAAGGGAAAAATGGCTGGCCTTGGAGGCATATATTATGAGAGCAAAGGCGAGGAAAACAAGGACGATTTTTTACACTTAGAACTCTCTGCACTTAGGAACATTAGGCATTATTCTCGACATGCTTAGTTATATGTCTTGCACTCAATTACTATACAAACTCGCAAAGGCAGTTCTATCTCTTGTTGAGCCCCTTTGTAAATTGAACTATGTTTGGCTTGATCCTCGAAAGGGGTACGTACGGAGCCTTTCATAAGGTGGAGTCCAAAATCTTTAAAACCTTTTTCATATTTTTCGTCTACTGCTAAGCGAGTTGCGGCTCACATAAGTTTTTCTCGACATAGGTGGTTATGCTAGCGAACTTAGTTAGGTTTTACTGCATGTATTATTTGATTTCCTTTGTAATCTTGTTTCCAGATAGGCTTCCAGTACATTTTTCTCTATGGAACGCTCATACGTAAATTTGAAATAAAGATCTACTTTTTCTTAATTTGTTTTATTGTTTTCCGTATTTTCCTCATTTATTTGATCACTTATCGTTGGCCTTCACACAGAATCCGGATCCTCAAGGAGAATCGAGAATATTTATTTTCCTCCGCTAACAAATTTGACAGTGCAAATTTTGGTTTCCACAAGTAGTTGCAAGAGAAGACAAGTGACTTGGCTGTATCTCTTTTGAAAATTTTAACTTTCATTCTGATGGAAGGATTTGGAGCAGTCGGAACGTGTAGAACCTGGAGGACCTTGTCAAATCCTCTTTGGAACTCAGGGGTTCTGAGGAGTTAATACATTAATCCCAGAGGATTTTGGTATCATAGTATTTAGTTACCGGAGGTTAGAAGGATAAACGCTTTGATTTAGTAGACATCCTCCATTTAGGCACGGAGTCTGAAGGGGTTCGTTGATAGGAACCCAGAGGATTTTTTGGATCTTATGGCTAGAAACCCAAAAATTAGTAGGAGTAACGATTTCGATTCCTGGGAATATGTAGATTTTTCACTTGAGAACTTGGATGTTCCGAGGACAGCTGTTTGATTTTGTCGAACAAGTAGCGTATTATGCTTGTTTGAAATCGGAAGTTCAATGGTGTAGTCGCTCAGACCCCGGAGATCCTGGCCAACTTGCTTCTGGGACCCAGAGGTCACAGAGTCATGTGTCATTCCTCTTCGGAATCCAGAGGTTCTGAGGAATTAATACCCTAATCCTGGAGGATTTTGGTTTTTACTCTTGAGAACTCGGAAGTTCTATGAAATCCGTCTTGAGTTCCTCGGAGAATTGTAGTTTTTGCCCTTAGAACCTTGGAGTTCCAAGGTGTTTAAAGCATGGTTCTGGAGGAAGACCTGTAGTTTCTTTTTAAACCCGAAAGTTGTTTTACGAAGCGAAGAGTATTGAACCCAAAGGTTGTCTTAACCAGTCTGGAAACCTGGAGGTTTGTGGTGTCGACTATGAATCCAAAGATTCTTTTGTTTTTTAGTTTTGAACCTGAAGGTTATTTTCTTCGATATTGCATTTTGCCTCCCATAGGTTTGCTACTGCCGATATCGGTTTAGAAATTGTACTATTCCTCTGGGAAGTAGGCCACTACCAATATCTCATGGTGCTGCACTATGCTTCATGCAGGTAAGCAACTGTCAGACTTTTGTCACTTGCTGGAGTGACTCGACCTTGACAAGGGTGAGACAAGCACCAGTCTTACAGATAGGTGCTAGTGTGAATCTTCTTGGGATGGTGACTCAAGCGCAAGTCTTACTGCTTTCCATGTCTGGATAAGCAGAGAATTAGTGTGCTCCCGTTGTCCGGACTTTGCACATTTTCTCCATGTATAAACTCAGGGTCTTGTTTACAGTACCTTGCAAGCATACTTCATGCTTCATGCATTTTATCTAACAATTAGTGTTTTGATGCATGAATATGCACATTTCGTATGAAGGTTTCTTGCACATGTTTTGGCCTGTAGCCTTTATGCAGTATTTAGGTATTTTTTACATCATAACCGGTTGGTTTAGTTCAGTTAAATCTGGTTTGAGTTAACCAGTTTGGTTTAGGTTAACCATTGACTTTTCTAGTTAACCATATCACCGGGTATCTGTTTTCAACCCTTCGAATGTTGTTACTCGATTTTTTTCTATGATTTCAGATTATAATCAATTTGAGCAACCAAAGTTCATAGACACCATTTTTTCATATTTCTAACATGAGGGTAGTCTCATAATTTCTCATACACGTCATAGAATTTTGAATGTACATATTTTAATTCTAATATGTATGTGTGAATTGAGTTTGTTAGAGTCTTTTTAGAGTCTGCATGTTTAGTTATTAGTTTATGTTTAAATTAGAAATATGAAGTTATAAGATTTAACGTTGTTTGCCTTATTTTATGTTATATATATATATATAGTTGGATTACGAGACGAATTTGGATTTTTAACAAGATATAGAGAGGTACTTATGTATGACAGATTGTATTGTGTGGGGGTTACAACTAGCGCAGTCAACCTCTTGAGTTGTTGCCTAGTGAGGTTGGCAAATCATCCTATGGTGGTGTATCTAAACACTTATCCCAAAGTTGTTAACCTAGGAGTGGTTGGTACGCAAGTATGTGTGACATCCGATGTGAGAGGGGGTGGGGTTGTGCTGATATCGTACTAGTACCCTTGCTTACTTTTTTGGATGCATTATGTACCATTTTTGTTACGTATTTTTTAAATTATTTATATCTAGATGGATTAGTTCATACTCGTTGTTGATACACGAATGATTTATTTACCTCTATAACCAAATACCCAAAATTCAAAGAATTAACTCGAACCAATGGAATACCTTTATACCCAAACATAGTTATTAATAATAAAGTTGGGATGTTTTCGAGTTTAGACTGTTTGTTTGAATGTTACAAAGTGTAACATCCTCAAACCCGGCCCGTAAAAATTCTTTTAATTAAATGGGAAAAGCCCACTTGCAAAGGGCCCAAATGGGTAAAAACCCTAGGATTTTCATTTCTTCTCCTATGAAAGGAGGTGCCTCCTCCTCTTTCCCCATCAAAGAGAAACAGAGCGAAGCTCTGCAGAGATTCCGGGAGACTCGAAAACCCTAGCCGTCGGCCACCTTCTCCGATCAGCCACCGTCACCGGCTACTCTCCGCCACCATCTCCGATTTGCTTTTCTCCCTTCTGTTATCTCTGTCGTTATTCGTTAGATCTGTTCGGTAAGCCTTCGATCTACATCTTCTTCTTCTTCCTTTCTGCGATTTGTCACTGGGAGTGACAGATCTGATTCCTAATCCCTTTCTCCCATCTTCTATGGAGTTTGATAGTGCAGATTTATGGTTTTACGGGAGTATTCTTCTACTCTTGGATCTAGATCTGTATCATCGAGAAAAGCAAAGGTGAGGACCGGGATGTGAACCCTTTTCAAGTTATATAATGTCTCAGGCGTTAGTCTTTTGATAATATTGTCTAGATCTAGGTCTGGCTTATGTTGATGTGATGAAAGTCTGATGATTGTGAATTGTGATGAAAGAACCTAGTGAATTATAGGTTGTTAAAGGATAAACCGGTTGTGTGCTGATAATGAATGAGATGTTTGATAAGAACGAAAGTGAAGTGAATTAGATGACTAGTTGTTTGATGACATTGAAATGAGATGTTGATTGTGATGAAAGAACCTAGTGAATGATAGGTTGTTAAAGGATAAACCGGTTGTGTGTTGAGAATGAATGAGATGTGTGATAAGAATGAAAATGATGTGATAAGAATGAAAGTAATGTGAATGAGATGATGAGTTGTGTGATAATATTGAAAGTCGATGAGACTGTTGGGTATTTTGACCCGTCGATTAGTTAAGTAGGGCGATATGAACGCCGTCGATCAATTCTGTTTGGGCAATGCAAATGTTGTCGATCAATTAAGTTAGGGCGATAACGAATGCCGTCGATCAGTTTTAGTGTGTTAGAACGAGTCGAAGAAGAAGGGTGGTAACGATGGGGAGGAAGCCGTGGTTTACGGTATGAGTTAGCAGCGCTGTCGATAACGATTAGGTTCGCTCGTGGCGGAGACAGGTCCGCAGGCGAATAGGTCTTTCATGAGTCTAGAGTATATGTTGTTGTGCTTGCTAGGTGATATTAACTTGTGACTTGTGTTATTGCATTGTGTAACATGAAATGAGTTCGTAGGTTCCCAGAACCTACCCTCACTGAGTAATCCCAATTACTCACTCCTCATCCTTGTAGGTATGATCGAAGAGGTGCAGGAGTAGGAGTCGGGATGGTGCCATCGGTTTTGAGTTTTCATTATTTCTTTTAAGAACCTTTCGTATGTTTTCTAAGACGTTTGGCTGGTTATCCGGCTTTTGCATTTGAATTCGGTTTGTAAGACAATTTGGGTTGGAATAAAGTTTGGTTGAACCATTTTGAGAAGTGTAAGGTTTTAAAGTAAAGATGCTAGGGACGGGGATGTTACAATTGGTATCAGAGTGGGGGTTAAACCCAGCCGGTGCTGTCCGGGTGGGTAGGTGTAAATCAAAAGTGTTTTATATATGGGTTTCAAAGTGTTTTTTTTTTTTTTTTTTAACTTTTACTAGATGAGGATTCTCCAAAGAGTAATATAAGGCACCATTCAGACCGAAACTCCTTGCTTACTCGACAAGGTTAGTAAAATCTTTAGCGACTAGAGTCTAACACGCCAATCGTTGTATCAGGATGCCACCAAAGAATACCAAGGTTACTTCAACAATGACCGCCGCCCAAAGTGCATCTCATCGTGTTACTAGGGCTAAATCCCGTGCTACAACTTTGAATGGAAGTTGTATCGAAGTAGAACCAGAGTTGAGAGACACAACAAGAGAGTTTCAGAAGAAGGCTCAAGTGGTTGTGGATGTTGAAGTGTTGGAGGAGTTGCAGATGTATCGGGAGGCCTACCAAGGACGAAATCTAGGGAATGGTGGTCCAATAGGAATTGGATCCGCACACCCACCAACGGAAAATCAAGCTGGGAGGGTGCCATTGCAGGACCCGGCCGCAGTGAATGTGGCTGTTCTGGAAGCATTGCTAAGGTACCGTGAAGCATACGAGGATCTCATGCCCGATAATGGAGTTGCCCCGGGAAGGGGAGCTGTACCACCTCCCCCACCACCAGTTGCAAAACCACCTGTAGCACCGGTGGTAGTGCAAGGACCTACCTACTGGGATATGATGAGATACATGAGGGACATGCATACAGAATTTTTTTGCGGAAGTGTAGATGCAATTGTTGCTGACAATTGGAGGAGACAGTTGGTCAGAAACTTTGACTCAGCCAGATGCCCACCTGAGTTCCGCAAGGACTTGGCTATCCACCATCTGAAGGATGATGCCTTAGTGTGGTGGGAAGGCATAGTGGAAGACGCGCAAGGAAATCACGAGCTGACTTGGACATACTTTCTCGAGGAATTTAATCAGAAGTACTTTCCACGGGAAGCCCTTGATCGAATGGAGGGCCAGTTCCAAGATATAAAACAAGGAACCCGGAGTGTGAGAGAGTATGGTGAAGAGTTCAACAGGCTGAGAAGGTTTGCGGGGCACCACATGGGAAGGCGCGANCTAGGGAATGGTGGTCCAATAGGAGTTGGAGCCGCACAACCACCAACGGAAAATCAAGCTGGGAGGGTGCCATTGCAGGACCCGGCCGCAGTGAATGTGGCTGTTCTGGAAGCATTGCTAAGGTACCGTGAAGCATACGAGGATCACATGCCCGATAATGGAGTTGCCCCGGGAAGGGGAGCTGCACCACCTCCCCCAGCACCAGTTGCAAAACAACTTGTAGCACCGGTGGTAGTGCAAGGACCTACCTACTGGGATATGATGAGATACATGAGGGACATGCATACAGATTTTTTTAGCGGAAGTGTAGATGCAATTGTTGCTGACAATTGGAGGAGACAGTTGGTCAGAAACTTTGACTCAGCCAGATGCCCACCTGAGTTCCGCAAGGACTTGGCTATCCACCATCTGAAGGATGATGCCTTAGTGTGGTGGGAAGGCATAGTGGAAGACGCGCAAGGAAATCACGAGCTGACTTGGACATACTTTCTCGAGGAATTTAATCAGAAGTACTTTCCACGGGAAGCCCTTGATCGAATGGAGGGCCAGTTCCAAGATATAAAACAAGGAACCCGGAGTGTGAGAGAGTATGGTGAAGAGTTCAACAGGCTGAGAAAGTTTGCGGGGCACCACATGGGAAGGCACGAGCTAATACGACGATTTTTGAAAGGAATGAGGATCGAACTCAAGAATAGTTGCAATATCCGAGAATATCAGAACATAAACGAGCTGATCGAAAAGGCGTCAGAACAGGAAGCCGGACTGGAAGAAGAACACAGATAGAAACAGGTTACCCAAACCAGGATTACAAAACGGACCCGAGAGACCATAGAAGTCATGAACGTTGCTCCAAACCAAATCGTGTGTGGAATGTGTGGCCGAAACCACGCTGGTAAATGCAAGGCGCCACCATGCTATCGGTGCGGACAAGTGGGTCACCTCAGACGTAATTGCCCCCAGTCAGGATGCATAAATCCCGAGGGACCGACATACTTACAATGTCAACGATGCAGACGATTTGGACATATAGAAAATGACTGTTTGACACTGTCAGCTAGGGCGGGAGTAAGGGAACCACCACAACAGCCGCCCGTGCCACAAAGGCAGGTAGCGGGATCAAGATTCTTTGTTGCCAGAAACCACTAGCAAGTTGGGCCGATCAAGGGTATGTATTTTTGTCTAACCTCGGTTTGCTAAGATTTAAATGAGTGAATGTGATAATGTCTAAGACTAGTAGTTAGGACTAGTGAAATTCGTGTGTCTTGACCTACAGATATGAGTGGTGGTATCCCTCGATGGAATAACAACTAGAGTAGAAAAATTCTATTATCTCAATGCCGCGAACAAGAGAGCGATTTTAGTAGGGAAATGGAGAATTCAAAGAATAGAAAGCTCCAAGCTAGGATGATATTTCCATGACAGAAAAGAGGTGGGTATATTCAAGGTATTACAAGGATCCCTTCTGATATATTAATGTTCACAAAAGAGCGGAGGACCGGGACGGCGCCTATGTCAAAGACACCTATGGGTTAAGTGATGCGTTGTCGAGAATATCTGTCACTCGAGCATATAGATGTCCATGTACAAGGCTTGTATGAGAGACTGTAATGGACCCCTATGTTGAACCAAAGTGGGGGAGAACTAGGATCTTTAGCCGGAAATGATCCATGGAATTACTAAGGAAGCAAAATGACTTTATGCGGAACTAAAGGAAATGCATGACAGTCTTAAGGTCATACCGACAAGTGTCATAAGGATCTGGAATCTTCAGAAGCGATAATGTATCTTAGGTTTGGAACATTTTTAGGAAAGTGATATGGAATGTAAGTTATGGACGATAAGGTTTTAGTACATATGGTCGCTTGTGTGAGAGGATCGCGGTGGTGGCATGTCGGTTGCAATGCCACAAGATGTTCATGTGTCGGCCTTGTCCAGAGTTGTTAGATGATATGAATTGATTATGCAAGTCATTAGTAGTTGGGTGTTGAAAAGTATCAATAGTCAGCATATATGTGGAGTTCTAGACCCAAATATGTGGTATCTCAAGAGGAAAAGACATGGATGGTTATGGGAAAGAGATGAGATCTAAGAGGCGTTTGGATCTTCGTGAGGATTAGTGAACCGAGTTGTTGCAAGAACCATTATATTGCAAATGCCGAGTTGTGTATCCGTTTGGATTTCGGATGTTTAGGTTTAGAGTTTGGACACGCGGAATTCGAGGACGAATTCCTGTAAGTGGGAGAGAATTGTAACATCCTCAAACCCGGCCCGTAAAAATTCTTTTAATTAAATGGGAAAAGCCCACTTGCAAAGGGCCCAAATGGGTAAAAACCCTAGGATTTTCATTTCTTCTCCTATAAAAGGAGGTGCCTCCTCCTCTTTCCCCATCAGAGAGAAACAGAGCGAAGCTCTGCAGAGATTCCGGGAGACTCGAAAACCCTAGCCGTCGGCCACCTTCTCCGATCAGCCACCGTCACCGGCTACTCTCCGCCACCATCTCCGATTTGCTTTTCTTCCTTCTGTTATCTCTTTGTCGTTATTCGTTAGATCTGTTCGGTAAGCCTTCGATCTACATCTTCTTCTTCTTCCTTTCTGCGATTTGTCACTGGGAGTGACAGATCTGATTCCTAATCCCTTTCTCCCATCTTCTATGGAGTTTGATAGTGCAGATTTGTGGTTTTACGGTAGTATTCTTCTACTCTTGGATCTAGATCTGTATCATCGAGAAAAGCAAAGGTGAGGACCCGGATGTGAACCCTTTTCAAGTTATATAATGTCTCAGGCGTTAGTCTCTTAATAATATTGTCTAGATCTAGGTCTGGCTTATGTTGATGTGATGAAAGTCTGATGATTGTGAATTGTGATGAAAGAACCTAGTGAATTATAGGTTGTTAAAGGATAAACCGGTTGTGTGCTGATAATGAATGAGATGTTTGATAAGAACGAAAGTGAAGTGAATTAGATGACTAGTTGTTTGATGACATTGAAATGAGATGTTGATTGTGATGAAAGAACCTAGTGAATGATAGGTTGTTAAATGATAAACCGGTTGTGTGTTGAGAATGAATGAGATGTGTGATAAGAATGAAAATGATGTGATAAGAATGAAAGTAATGTGAATGAGATGATGAGTTGTGTGATAATATTGAAAGTCGATGAGACTGTTGGGTATTGTGACCCGTCGATCAGTTAAGTAGGGCGATATGAACGCCGTCGATCAATTATGTTTGGGCAATGCAAATGTTGTCGATCAATTAAGTTAGGGCGATAACGAATGCCGTCGATCAGTTGTAGTGCGTTAGAACGCGTCGAAGAAAAAGGGCGGTAACGATGGGGAGGAAGACGTGGTTTACGGTATGAGTTAGCAGCGCTGTCGATAACGATTAGGTTCGCTCGTGGTGGAGACAGGTCCGCAGGCGAATATGTCTTTCATGATTCTAGAGTATATGTTGTTGTGTTTGCTAGGTGATATTAACTTGTGACTTGTGTTGTTGCATTGTGTAACATGAAATGAGTTCGTAGGTTCCCAGAACCTACCCTCGCTGAGTAATCCCAATTACTCACCCCTCATCCTTGTAGGTATGATCGAAGAGGTGCAAGAGTAGGAGTCGGGATGGTGCCATCGGTTTTGAGTTTTCATTATTTCTTTTAAGAACCTTTTGTATGTTTTCTAAGACGTTTGGTTGGTTATCCGGCTTTTGCATTTGAATTCGGTTTGTAAGACAATTTGGGTTGGAATAAAGTTTGGTTGAACCATTTCGAGAAGTGTAAGGTTTTAAAGTAAAGATGCTAGGGACGGGGATGTTACACAAAGGCCTGTGACAGCGACCTGCGATCAGTTTCATGTTGCAGGTTGGTTTCATTTTGTTGTTGCGTGATTTTTCGGGTAATAAGGTTGTGGGTCTCAAGCCGCAGATTATTGTTCTTTTTGATGTCGCACAATTGATCGTGGACCAGTGCAAGTTACGATTTTAAGTCGCTGGAAAAATTAACAATTAAAAAAAAAAAAAATTGCAACCAAAAATGTAACACATGTTCCCTTCTATTTCGAGAATAACATGTTACTTATGGTAAAATATCAAATTAAACTGACTTATTCAAACTTGAATAAAATATTAAAATGTTTAATAAAATAATAGCAGGATAAATCATTTTAAAATTTAGTAACCAAAATAACATGTATTGAAAATTCGTATAAAATATTAATTAGAACCAAAATAAAATACAATTATCCTAAGATACCAAATCATCCTTATATCCAACTACTATCAATGCTCACGTGCAAGACCAAGAATGAGGGATGAGTAACAAGGGAGTCACTCAGTGAGGTATGAGATAATAAACCCATAACTTCAAGGATCCGGACATAGCACTCCAACCGATAATCTAAACCTAATACGAACAAACACGGTGCCTAATGAACAACATATATTGATCAATGCGCTGATAGTACATAGTTATTCTTTGCACCTTATATTCTCCTCGCACAGATATATATACATACATATATATTTATATATATATTTAATATATATTATTCCAAAAGTATGCGTAGTACATAAGTGCTTCCCTGTACTCATGCATTCTACTCATACACAATGCTAAGTAGTATAGAAGTACTTCTCTATACTCCCGCAGCTCATGCATGGTACAGAAGTGCTTTCTTGTACGTCCTGCAATCTCCACACAAATAATTTCTACGTAGTACAGAAGTGTTTCAATGTACTCTAGCAGCTCATACATAGTACATGAGTGCTTCAATGTACACCCCATAGTCTTAACACAAATCGGCTGATACAGAAGTACTTCCATGTATACGGCTAACAATCCATACTATACACATCTTAATACTATAAAGGAGACTTTTTCTCTCCTTGGGCTTTTTAACCATGTGTGATCATATTATTCGCTGGTGTTTTCTAATTGGTTTTTCGTTTTTTTAATTGGGTTTCTGATTTGTGCTTCTTATTTCTATTTAATTTGTTTTAGATTTCTTATGATTTGTTTGCAGGCCCAATGGAAATTCTTCTTTCGTTATTCATTAGAAACCCCCACCGTCTTTCCCTTTGTCTCTTTCACTTTGTTCATCGATGGCCTTTACGATTTCTCCTTCATAACGGCTCACTGATTCATACTTTGCTCCCACCTTCTGAGTAACTAACCCACCGCTTCCTCTAAAACTCAAATCTTTATTGGTGTCCTTTTTTGTATCCCTGCCGATATGCAACTCTTAACTAGGAATATTCACCACAAGTCCTCAGGAGCAATACAGCTTCCGTATGAGGAATCGGGGTTCTGAGAAAATGAAGAAATCACCACCACTTCTCAAATGCTGACTCTGAAAGGAAAACCTACATTAGCTGAAGATGAGGAGACTCAGCCATGGTTGTCTGACATATACCTGAGAACAACAACTAAACAAAACAGCCCAGCAACAGTGGTACATTAAAAAGGGCGTTTGTTACATATGCTTTGCATCAAAAAAAATACGAGCTTCAGCAACAGTGGTACATTAAAAAAAATCGAGTCCTGCAAAACGAGCTTTGCATCAACGAAAGCTTATGTGCGTGGGAAAGAAAAAATTCAGCACACTAAAGCATTTACTAAAACGATAGAATACTGATTTTAAATATTTATTTTATCCCTTACCTTCCTAATACCCTACTGTGAAATGCAGGCGTTGCAAGTGCCGGTCAACCTCTGCCAAGGTTCCATCAGCACAGCGCAGAGTACTATTTTTTATTTACCACGTTCTTCACATCTATATGCAAGCTCAGGATAAAGAAAACCTCTAATTTATACATTATAAATAACCTTCACCTGTCACAAGTCTCTGACTAGACACGAAGCACCAGACATGGATCGCTGGGAGGTACAAAAACACATTGCCACCAAACTAAACACCACTTGCGACTCTGAAAATCAAAGAGGTATGCATTTATGCCCTGCCAACATTGTAGACAAATTCTTTCCTTCAGAAACTCATGAGCAAACTTATAAAACTTAACAGGAAAGGCAAAGAGAGCAAGAGCGTTCCAAATGAAACATAACCCATCTAACACATGACCCCGTAAGAAACCATGTAAGTTGTTGGCCTAGCAAGACCCCACTTGCCAAATACAACCATAACATGTCACTGCTTTACGTAAAAACGGAGAGGCAATGCGAAAATCACTTATTCATTGACTTACATTTCACTTTTTCACAGGCACTGTGAAAGCACTTCAAAAGGCTGTTAGTACACATTTGAACGAAACTTATGAAAGTTTAAACTCACTAAACTCAGGAACCAAGGAATAAGACTTCACCTCATTATTAAAACCACCTCCTTCCTCAAGCAATCAAACGAATCAGCAAACAAAAAGTTGAAGACATTCTTCTGCTCTGCAAAGACAAAAACAAACAAACAGCTTCCGTTGGAATAATCTACATTGGGGATTGTTTTCAAAAAAAATTGGAGGATCAATTCTCCGTTGGTTTATTCCCGTTAATCTCTTTTTTATTGATTAATTATTCTATATTTAATATTGATCAGTCGTGATTGTGGGCTGTGCAGATTAGCGATTGAAAGAGTCGATGAACATCATTGCAAAATATCAAGATAGAGTTCCTTTAGTTAAAGTTCATGCCTAGATCTTCGTGTCGTGGTGGTTCGGTTTGAGTTGTCGTGCTGTTGTGGTCTCCTAGGATTCAAATAACTAATTACTCCAGCTTTGTTTCTATGATCTGATTCACTCTGGTCAATTCTTAGAAATTATCACTTTTTCTTTCTTTTCTTAACTTTGGAATCAAATAAAATAAAAGATTATTATTTTTGGCTATACAATTTAAAGAATTTACAAGTGATAATTAATTTGAATAAAAGAAATTGATGATAACATGACTAATTACTGACTCAACTTTTATATTTTTTATTGGTCAACGTAACATTTATCTTTTCTAATCCTAGTATTTAGTTAGTCAAATCGTCTCTAAAATATTTAGTTTTTTTTTTGGTGTTTTATGGTTTTTCTTTCTTCATCAAGTTCCAGTATTATACAAGTGAAATATTTCCTATTTATCAAATGGGTTTCTTATATCCATTTATCAATCACAAATCACAAGTGACCACTGAAAAAATATTCATGTTTATAACAAATAGATTTATAAAAAGTAAAAGTTGAATTGGATTTTAATGATACCTACATAATTAAAGTTACTTTTTTTGTTATGATAAATAGACCATTATTTTGCATCATAAAAATTAGCATTTAAAAAGCTACTGAATTAATATATATATATATGATATATGAGAAATAGTTTTGTTTCGGTGTTCAACACAATCGACTATATTTAAAAAAAAAAATATTTCATTTTATACTCTCAAACTCTGTTTTATTCTATATGATTTTTAAGATTTTGACACAACAACTAAGACAATACAAAAAATTATTGTTTACCTTTTACATATTAATACATCATTAAATAAAAAAAACAACCATTAAAAAATTACACAACATAATACAAATAGTTTTATATTTTTGCATAGAAATAAAAAAATATGATTTCTATTATAACAGAAAAAATCTTAAGACATTATTTATACTAAAAGAAGAGGGAATATCAAAGTCAAAATAGAACAAATATTGACAAAAAATAGTAAAATCAAGTATATTTTGATGTCTTTTTAATGGTGAAAAAATTATATAATTTCCAAAATAATAAAATAAATAATAAAATTAGTAGTATTCGGTAAAAGTTAACACTATTTTTAGTAGAAAAATAAATTTAAAATGTAATTGATCATTTGCTTACCCACCCGTAAGGGGGGTCAAACCCTTGTACTTATTATAAATAACCCCTTTTAACATCAAACAAAACAAGCAACAATTGAATCATCTAAATCTTTATCGCAGGTTTAAGAAAACAAATTAATAAATAAAAACAAGCAGACACCAAGTAGACTCAATTCACATAGTAAAAACATATTTGATACTTAATTATACGGATTGAATGTTCTAATTTGAATAGCGAGAATTTAGGAAAAAAAGTTTTTTTAGGCCAAAAAAATAGGTACATTGTCTCTCTAGGCTAATCAAAACACTAATTGTTCCATTAGGCTAATTATTTTCAAAATGACAGTAATACCCTTAAATTTTAATTTAAATTCGAAATTATAATTACTAAATAATTAATAATATATATTAATTATTTATGTAACCTAAGTAATAATTAAAACAATAAATAATTATAAAATCAAAATTACAATTAGTAAACCAATTAGTAAAAAATTATAATATAATTATATAATCTAAATAATTTTAAAACAAAAAATTTTAAAATATAAATTCAATTTTAAAATTTAAATACAATTAGTAAATAATTATAATATATAATTAAATTATATAATCTAAATAGTTTTTTTAAAAACTAACAATTCAATTATAAAATCAAAATTCAAATTGTAAATAATTATAATATATATTTTTTTGGTGAAAATATCTTTCAGATATATTTTGTTCCTATATTTTTGGAACAAACCTTATCTGTAGAATATGTGCATTCTACTATATGTAGAATACAATAAATATGTTAGAACTCAATTTCTACGGGTTTTAGATTTAAAGTAATGTGTAGATTTCGATTTCTACAGGTTTTTAGATTTATAGTAATGTGTAGATTCTGATTTCTACGGATTTTAGAATGAGAGGTAAAGCATAGAATGTGCATTCCAATTATTTTTTGATTACCATTATTTTCGTAGAACCCATATTCTAAAATAGTAGATTCAATGAAAAATGTAGATTGCAGTTTCTACTAATCAGAATATGAATTCTACTTTTGGTAGAACAAAATTTGAAATTGTGATTTTAACATTTTTGGAACTGAAAAAAATATTACTAGGTTGATATTGGTATTTCATCAGTAGTTACTATTTTAGAATTTTTTTTAGTTTGTAAAACTATTTATTTGATTTATTTTTGAAAATACTAAAGGGCATTATAGACAAAAATGATACAAAATAGAAATTAGCCTAATGAGACAATGTACCTATTTTTTGGCCTAAAAAAACTTTTTCCCCGAGAATTTATGAGAATAGCCCTTCACCTTAACAATGATGAAGCACCGAAAGTGGATTAGAATAAACATGATAACTAAGATTTCGCCAGGGATCTTGACTTCCCAAGAAAATCACATTAGATCAAACTAAAACAAATACAACATGAGCACAGTTAATATGCTTTAACTAGGTTTAAAGTGTGACTTTCTTCACAAGAAGCAGAGAAATAAGACAATTATCCCTCACGGCTTGAAACGGCAGTGGTGGATCACAAGCTCCAATGTCATGGATTGCATCTCCGGTGGTGTCGAGTCATGGCAGTGATCCATCCGTGACGATAGTTGTAACATCCCGCTCCCCTGACATCCAACCGGGGTTGTCGAGCATGAGTTATGGAAACGCGTCTACTCATTTTAGAACGCATTGCCTTCTGTAAAATACCAACTCACCCATATCCATATACTTCTACTTACAGTCCTGCGCACAGGGAAATGGAAAGGGAGGGAGGGAGTTTGGGGATATCATGGAAGTGGTTCTAGACCAGTCTCCCCGCATGACACTCTACACTACTTGATGGGGAAAAAGGGTTGGCTGGCCACTACAATCAATCAAATGAAACTTAACATATCACACATCATCATTTTTATGCTTTTTCTATCAACCTAGTATAACATAGTACAATGAACTCAGTCATTGCTACACCAAGGACTCAACCGACTTGACATACTTACTCAAAGCAACCTAGACGTAAGGACCTACAACACGCTCAATGACACCCTACCTCCTGTCGGCAGTCCTGGGAGATATTACATTCACAAATGTCCCCCAGCATCCTAAATGACTATCTGAGTTTCATCTCATTGTCCCCTTCCGGCTCTGTCTGCCACCTCAGTCATAATAGTCATAATTTTTCCATGACTCGGCATTGACTCGATCTTACGGCGCTTTCATATTTTATATCATGCATTTCATGGTCACCGTCCGTTCACGGTCTTTCACATTAACTACCCGCGGGTACCTCATGTTAGCCTACTGTCCCCTGGGTACTCATCATTAACTCTTTCTAGACGCCACCCGTTCTCGGTGTCTCAAAGTTCTCGGTGTCTTAAATAATACATCTTTTTCTCATTACTCATTACTCTCATTCTTATTTTCATTTTCATTCTCATTCTCATTATCATATTCATTCTCATTCTCATTCTCATTCTCATTAACTCTTACACATACTCATACTACTTAACTCATTTTAGACTCGTTCATTAGACTCCACCCATTATTGGTGTCCCACACAATACACATCGCAACCATAACTCGTATATAACCTTCATTATACGATACCAATTGTTCCTTTCATTACTTCGTATATTAACCTAGGTGTGCAGTTCTTTCTAGCAACCTAGCTTCTCATCGACAATCATCACATAGAAATCATTCATCACATAAACACAAGGCAGTCCATTAAGTCCTTTTAAACAGTGTGAAGGTTCTTTTGCATCATGATCCATTAATCTAACATCCTAACTCCTATTATGATATATCAACTTAACTTTCAAATAGGGTCTAACCAGATCCTAATTTAAACATAAAGGATATTAAGATCATGAGACATATATGGGTTCAAATCACCTCACCTTATAGATCTGGATCTAGATCTAGAGATCTGGATCTAGATCTAGAGATCTGGATCTAGATCTAGAGATCTGGAAAAAAGGGTTTTTGGATAAATTGGAAATCCAGAAACTAGGTTTTTTGGCTGCTCACCATCACCACCACTTGACGCCAGTGAGGAGAGAGAGAGAGAGAGAGAGAGAGGGAGAGAGAGAGAGAGAGAGACAGAGAGAGAGAGAGAGAGAGAGAGAGAGAGACCACAAGAAGATAGAAGAGAGAGAGACAGTGTAATAACCCTCATGAACCAACGATTTTTTGGTCGAGAAAAATTCTGCTCGACCAGTTTGGATTTGGTCGATCAGATTTAAAATAAAAACCGACCCGGAGAATTAATGTCTCGACGAGACTGTCGTGTGGTCGAAAGGCCTTCCCTTGATAGATCTGGCTGATTTTTAACTATTATGTTTGAGTTATGTTCAAGCTGGACTAGAGTTTCCAATAGCTAGACGAGAGACGAAGGACAAAGAATATTTGATAGAAAACTGTTCGGGAATATCAACCAGCTTCTTATCTTTCTGACCGGTCAAAGATTTGCACCAGCCTGTTTGCTTAATTTGTTTAAATGATCATGTGACTGTCACAAGATTCCTGCCTGCTTGCTACATTAAAATTCATGTGAGTTGCACACCTGCTTGGAGATTACTTCATTGGGAGGAAAGGTTCAGCTGCTTGGTTACTTCATTGGACAGAAATGATGAAGTAGGATGCTAGCTGTCCATTCTCATCCTTGCTTTGGTTTACAAGCTGGACACTCATCAGAAACTCCTCTCCATGTATTTGTCTCCTTCTCCTTCATTCTGGTCGTGATTAATCCAGAGAGAAACACAGAAAAGTCAGAGAGAGAGAAGAGAGAAAATTTAACAGAAAAATTTATAGAAAATTCAGAGAAACAATTCAAGAAAATTCAGAGAAGAGAAGTGAGCTTGGACGACCCTTTCTCACCATCTTGTGAATTTAATCAGTGAGTATTTATGTGATTAAGATCTGATGTTTTGGTGTTCTGAAGTTGAGAATCACCCATGTTCATCAGCCTTTGATTTTGATCGGTAAGATGTTTGTGGATCAGTTTTCTGTGAGAAGTTCTGTTGGTTTGGCTACACTTTGAGATTTTTTCTGAATGAATTCAACCTTGACTTGATATGGTACTGATCAGGTTGGGCGTGGCTTCATCCTTACGTGGTGTATCAGCTGAGTTCAGACAGTGTTTGATTTGAACCGGTAAACTGTTTTGTCTTTTGATTCAGATCAGTTTAGATTGTAACCAGCTGAATGAGTAGTTGATCTTTCTGTCTGGATCAATTTCTTAAGCCCTTATGTGAATTTATATTAGTTCAGTTCATGGTCGCCTGGCATCTCAACAACTTAGCTGAAAGGATTTATCATTAAACCAAACTGAACTTAAATTAGCTAAGTTTAACAGAATGGATTTGATCTTGTCTAGTACTGATCTGAGCCATTCTGTCTAGGATCTTAACTTGTATTCAACTGATATGGTCTGAGTAGAACCAAGCTAAGCTGTTGTGAACTGATTAGAACCAGTTGATGGTATCTTAAGCTACTGTCTGGATCAGTTATCTAAGCTATTGTACAGTTCAGTTTAGTTAGTTTTGGATTAAATCAGTCTCATGCAACTGTTAACTAATCAGATATGAGCTGATTGGATTTAATCAAAACTAAATTAATTTTATTCTAAACTGAATTGATCTTGGTTTGATCTTAACTGAACCAAGCTGAGCTATCCTTGAACTGAAATATTAAAGGTTGTCCTGAACCGAACTAGTCTGATTTGAGTTGCTTCTTCAGAAAAAACTGTTGGATTAATGATTGTCTGCACCGAAATGCCCTGTTTCAGATGGTCGAGGTCAGTGGTGGGATCAGCCGGATTCTTCTAGTTGTCTTGAATCAGGATTCAAGTGGAGTGTGATTAGCTTGAGCTCGAGTCTAGTCTTCTTTAGCCGATCTCATGGATTGAATGGTGAGTCTAGATAGATGATTGATGAGTTATGAATGAGTATAACATTATTGCATACTAAATATGTTTGATTGATTAAGTATTGTCTCTTGATCTATATTTAATTTTGAAGTGTTTACCTTGAGTAAACACTTAAGAATTACTCAAAATAATTATTTGAGGTTTATCCCGAGCCTTAGTACTTGTTCTCAAGTACTAATATATAAGTATATTATTAAATATATAAGTATGAATTATGTGAAGCCTTACTGTATACTCACTCTCCCTAGTCCCGCTTTACCGTGAATTGGTCCTGCGATATGGAACAAGGTCACGAAGACACGATGATGGGGTCGCTCCCTGGAGGCCGTGTAACTGCATGCAGCGTTAGATGTTCGATCTTGGAATATCTGATGGAGATGATGGTTAAATTTATTTTGCCGCTAGGCTCGGTTAGCCTTGGTGGTTTTCCGGGTTTAGCATATATCTATATATTATAAGTATGAGTGAATGGCGGATATCGTGGAGGTGATGTTTAATATAAGATTCACATTGATGGAATGATAGGCCTTATATATTTTTCTATTAGTTATGGAATATATTTCCACTGCATACAAATGAAGTTCATTGCTCGGGATATTATTGATATATGTTGGGGTGTGGGATTAGACTCACTGAGTAAACTAGTTACTCATGACTCATTTGTGATGCAGGTTACCAGTAGGTGGGAGAAGTTACTCTAGGACGGGAAGGAACATCATTAGCCATCGGTAGATTTATTATCCTTGCAAGACGTTTTGTATATAGCTTTTGTATAAAGCTTGTTTTCCAATAACTTCAAGGTCGACCTATAACATTTTTGTAAGATGATTTTTAATGAATAAATATATAGTGTATAAAGATTTATCTAAAGTACGGGTTCCATATGATATTAGTCCTTCTCCGGGACGAACTAACTATCGGGTATTGCTTGGTCGGGTTGAAAAGCCTTAAGTGATATCTGATAGGAGCGCCGATGTTCTCAAATTGCTAGTCCAAGGAACTCGGAAGTATTCGGGAACCTCGGGTCGGCTTTCAGGGAGCATCGACCGTGTCATTTCCGGTCATCTACGATCGGGGGTGTCACAGACAGTGCAGGAGAGAGGGACAAAGCTTGACAGCTAGGGCTTCTGGTCTCCGGAGTTCCTCTTCAGAGCTTTGCTTCAAATTTTTATGAGGAAAAAGAAGGAAGCTGTAGTTCTATTTATAGGGAAAAGAGGAGGAGAACATATATTTCTTGTCTAATGGGCCGTAGACAAGTCCGTTTTCCTTAAAAAAATATTAAGGCCTGGTTTTGGGCCGTTACAATTCTCCCTCTATTAATCGAAAATCTTCCCAAATTCTAATCTCAAGACTTCAAGCATAACGCCAGAAACCCGAAATGGACTCATAAATTCACACATCAATCAAGGGAGACACACAAGGCGATAAGTAACTTTGCTCTGGATCTTTTAAAACCAATGAATAAATATAATAATAAAATGGAGTAGGACCACAATAGGTTTAAAAGGTCAAGGCATCTATACAATCACATAATACCTCAAGAAACGAAAAATACAGAAGCCAACAATCAAATAATAAATGGTCTATGTGCTTCATATGAAACATGTCTTCACACTGGCATGTTCAGGTAATTACCCTCGGGGACTCCTTGCCCGCAATAGGCGCCTTATGCGAACAACCACACTCCATGGGGGCTCTCTTCGGACGACCACTCATGGCCAAATTTTGTTCCCGACCGTAGCTTCCTTGGACGACCCGCCCCTTCTTGGCCGTCGTAAATCCATCCTCGAGCGAGAGCTGGAACGTCCCATGACCTTGCATTAGGCACCTTTTCTCCGCCTTCCTCTGTAAATGAGGCATCAACACCATACGTCCCACTGTCGACTCGTGTGGGTACTGAAATGAAAACTCTATGAACTTCTCTTATAGTTCCGGGTACGTGGGCAGCACTAGGTTTTCGTCTTCATCATGGCAAGCTCTACAGGCACATGCAAGGATACCTTTCGGTCCGTAGTGCATATGATGCAACCTTTACTCGGGGTGATCAAACGAAAACATCCTGCAATTAGAAGATCAGATCATAACGATAATAGAAGTAAAGATATAGTTTGTGATTTTGAAATCATTTCACAACTTTTATTGAACGTCATAAACTTTCTCAAACACTTTTCAGAAAATAAAAATCGGGTTTCGAAAATGGCAGAAATGCTGACCCTTAGGATAGTACTAAGGGATCTTAACTCGGGCACTGATACCAATTGTAAAATCCCGCTCCCCGACGTTCGACCGGGGTTGTCGAGCGGGAGTTATGGATATGTGTCTACTCATTTTAGACAACCTGACGTGTCCTGTTACTGGTCCAAAGAGTCAATGGACACACTTGGGACGTTACTGCACTTGGAAAATACAAACCCACCCATATTCATATACTTGTACTTAAAGTCATGCGCACATGAAAATGGAAAGGAGAGAGTGTGTATTGGGATACTCAGTGAAGTGGTTCTAGACCAGCCTCCATGTATGACACTCTACACTACTCGATGCGAGAAAAGGGCTGGCTAGCCACTACAATCAATCAAATGCAACTTAACATATCACACGCCATCATTTCTATGCATTTTCTATCAACCTAGCATCACACAATACAATGAACTCAAATATTGCTACACAAAGGACTCGACATACTCGACATACTGACTCCAAGCAACCTAGACATAAGTACCTGCAACACGTCCCACCTTGTGTCGGCAGTCCCGGGAGATCTTACATTCACCAATGTCCCCCAGCTTCCTAAATGACTATCCGAGTTGCAGCTCGTTGGCCCCTTCCGGCTCTGTCTGCCATCCCAGTCATAATAGTCATAATTTTTCCACGACTTGGCATCACTCGATCTTACGGAGCCTTCACATTTATTATCCTGCATTTTGCGGTCACCATCCATTCACGGTCTTTCACATTAACTACCCGCGGGTACATCATGTTAGCTTACTGTCCCGCGGGTACTTATCCTTAATCTTGGTGTCTCAAACAATACACATCGCAACCATAACTCATTTATAAATTTCATCATACGATACCATTTGTGCCTTTCGTTACTTCGTCTATTAACATAGGCGTGCAGTTCTTTCTAGCAACCTAGCTTCTCATCGACAATCATTGCATAGAATCATAGCAACCAATCACACAAGCAATCATTCATCATCATTCATCACCATTCATCACAGCAACACAAGACAGTCCATTAAGTCCTTTTAAACAATGTGAAGATTTTTATGCATCATGATCCATTCATCTAACATCCTAACCCCCATTATGATCTATCAACCTAAATTTTAAGAAAGGTCTAACCAGATCATAATTCCAACATAAAGGAATATGGAGATCATGAGAAAGATTTGGGTTCGAATCATCTAACCTTATAGATCTTGATCTTGATATGGAGATCTGGAAAAGAAGGTTTTTGGCTCAATCGGAAATCCAAACTAGGTTTTTGGCTACTCACCACCACCACCACTTGGTGCTGGCGAGGAGAGAGAGAGAGAGAGGCGTCAAGGAGAGAGAGAGACCACGAGAGGAGAGAGGGGAGAAAGAGATGGTGCAGGCAAGAGGGAGAGCGTTTGACGCTATGGATTATGATCTCCAGAGTTCCTCTGCAGAGTTTCACTTCAAATTTTTGATGAGGAAAAAGAAGATGCTACAACTCTATTTATCGGGAAAAGAGGAGAGAAACCTAGGTTTCTTGTCTAATGGGCCGTAGACAAGCCCGTTTTCCTTTTAAAAAAAATTGGACCTGGTTTTTGGGCCATTACTATATATGATGGTGGTTCTGTCTTCACTAGTCTATTCTCCACACCCCCACACCTCTCAGATCCAGTGCAAGCCGAACACATAGCAACAATGATGGATCTATGACTGAAATACTATCTCAGTGACATGGTGGTGGTTTTGGGGATGGCATGTTAACGTCATGATCCCCCTTCACTAACGACAACAACTTGTGCGAAGACGTAACGGAATAAATATGGAAGAGGAGAAAAACGGAGTAGGACATGGGAGAGAAAGGAAAGAATGGAGATGAGTGAGAGAGCTGAAAGATAATGTAGCAATGGAGGTTCCACGATGAACACAAAGGCGGCTACAAAAAAAAACTCATTTTTATGGCTAGTATTCGTAAACATACGATTAGAAATAATATATATTTAGTGGTTTTAATTATAACTAATGATAATTAAAACAAAACCAAATTAAACTAGGTTACAGTCGTTACAAAAAACATACAACACCAAAATATCACAAATTGCTGGTCAAAAATCGCAAAAATTGAGAAACGAAGAACAATTTTGTCGTAGATCGTAACTGCAGGTCGATGCAACGAGTTTGAACATTACCTTTGTTGAAAACAAAATTTCGAATATACATATTTTAATTTTGATATACATGCGTGAATTGAATTTGTTTGGAGTCTATTTAGAGTCTGCATGTTTAGTTATTACACTACAAGAAAACATGATAATTCCGACTAAATATTGTATGGGAAATTAGTCGGAATAAACCATTTCCGACGAAAAAGTCGTATGTTTTATCTCGTCGGAAAAAAAAAATTGTTAGAATTTCGTCGGGCAGTATGGCAAATTTCCGATGAAATTCCAATGAATACATTATGACGAACTACAAAAAAATATTATCCTTCAAAAATTTCTGACGAATATATCCATCAGAAATTTTCAACGAATATATTTGTCACAAATTTCTGGCGACCAATGATGTTTTAATATATTTTTGATGATTTATATGAGTTATCTACATGTTTTAGTTTATAAGTGTTTATATGAGATGATACTACACACAATTGGTATTGTAACTTAGATTGCCAATATAAGTTTGTTAAAGTATATAATTCTTTATGCAAGATATTATGTTTTGTTGATTTATTCATAGATGATTTTATAAATTTAAAAAAAATTGAAAGATTGTTAACTCACACCCTATTAGACATATAATATATGTTTATGTGACCAAGTAGATATACGGTTTTACATTTATATTTATTATTTCAAATTGAAATCAATTATTCGTCTGAATTCCGTCAGGAAATTTTGACGGCATTCCGACAAAAATAACAAGTTCATCAGATTCCGTCAGAATATTCCGACAAAATTTTGAGGAAGTAAAATCCCAAAAAAAAACTCTAATATGAAGGTGTTTTCGTTAGAATTTTGTCGGAATTCTGTAAGAATATTCTGACGATATTCTGAGGAAGTAAAATCTCAAACCGAAACCTCAATATGAAGGTGCTTTCGTCAAAATTTTGTCAGAAAATTTCTGATGATTAAATAAATTTTGATTCAATTAAAACGGTCAATTAATAAATTTTAGTATTCCTCGGTAATTTATCGATATTTTCTTAGAATATTATAACATACCATATAAATTTCAGACGAAATACCTACGACCTTCTAATATTGGGTTTCCTCGGTATTTCCTCAGAAATTTCCAACGATATTTTTATCTGTTAGAATTTTTGTCAGAATGTGCTATGTTTTCTTGTAGTGTTAGTTTATGTTTAAACTAAAATATAAAGTTAAAAGATTTCATGTGACATATATATATTTATATATATATATAGTTGTATTATGAGACGAGTTTGGATTTTTAACTGGATACAAAGAGGTGCTTATGTATGCCAGATTGTATTGTGTGAGGGTTACGACTAACTTAGTCAACCTCTTGAGTTGTAGCCTAGTGAGGTCGTCAAATCATCCATGGTGGTGTATCTAGACACTTATACCGAAGTTGTTAGCCTATGAGTGGTCGGTAAAAACGTATGTGTGACATCCGATGTGAGAGGAGGTGTGGGGTTGTGTTGATCTCGTACTAGGACCCCTGCTTATTCTTTAGATGCATTATGTATCGTGTTTGTTATGTATTATGTTAAACTATTTATATCTAGATGGATTAGCATACTCATTGTTGATAAACAAATGAGTTTTTACCTCTATAACCAAATATCCAAAAGTGAAACAATTGACTCGAACCAATAAAATACCTTAATACCCAATCTATCGATAGTAAAGTTGGAGTCAATGGATCCATCATTATCTCATAAGAAAAGGCTCGTTCTGGAATGCCAACTCCAAAAGTTCGCTTGGCTCTTGGATATGAAAAAAGATCTTAAAATACAGAGAGAGAGCTCTAACTCTATCTCGGGTGGAAATCAATAGTGGTGTGCAGACCTCTTTCTGGTTCGACATCTGGTCCCCATTGGGGAGAATATTCGATTTGACAGGGCCCCGTGGCTGTATTGACCTTGGTCTCCATGTCAATGCAACTGTGGAGATGGCTGTTAATCAGTATCGCAGAAAAAAACACAGAGTATCAACATTGATCAGTATAGAAAATGAGATATTGAAGTTGCGACACCAAGGCCTGGGACAGAATGCTGATATCAGATTGTGGAAAGGGTCGGGAGACAATTTTAAAAAGAGTTCAGTACTAGCCAGACGTGGCAAATACTCAGAGTACTAAGTCCGAAAGTTACTTGGTCTCAGGGGATATGGTTCTCTGCAGCTACCCCTAAATACTCTATGATCACTTGGCTAGCAATCAGAGACAGACTTGCTACAGGAGACCGAGTTCTGCGATGGAACCCACAAGCTGATACTATTTGTGTTCTTTGCAAAAGCCAGATGGAAACAAGGGACCATTTGTTTTTCTCCTGCATGTATTCAGGAATGGTGTGGAAAGAGCTGACACAAAAACTCATTGGCATGCACTATACACACAACTGGACTCAGCTCCTTGTATTGTTGATGGACACGACAAGGGAGACCACTACTCTGTTTCTGATTCGGTACACATTTCAGCTGGTTCTATATTCTATTTGGAGGGAGTGAAATGGTCGGAGACATGGGGAATCCCCTAAAACCACAGCTCATCTCGTCAAGTATATTGACAAATAAGTCCGCAACCGCATAGACTCTCTTCGAGGCTGTGCAAAGGGAAAATATAGTAAAGCTATGAGAGTCTGGTTCTCAACAAGGTGAAAGGAGATAGAAGAGAAGAAGGAAAGCTACTAAAGTTATTCAAACACTTTCAAAATTTTCTTTAAACAATGGCACATCTATTGTAAAAAAGTGTTTATTGTCTTGAATAAATTTAACATTCATTCAAAAAAAAAAAAAAAAAGTTGGGATGTCTTTTAATTTGAGTTTGTGTGTTACTATGACTTGCGACTGCAGCCTGCGGTCTGTGATCAGTTTCATGTCGCAGGTTGATGTTTGATTTATTGCCGCATTATTTGTCGCGTGATTAGGTTGCGGCTCGCAAATCAGAAACATACAACAACAAAATGTGGTCGAAAATCACTATATCAAAACGAAGAACATTTTGGTTGTAGATCGTAATTGCAGGTCGATGCGACGAGTTTGAACATTGCCTTGAATACAAAAAGCGATCGAGAACTAAATTGCTCGTTTCTTATGGGCTTGGGCCCAGAACCTTTCGCGTACAACACAAATATCAACGAAAATTGCTCAACTGTTGCTTCTCTAGCAATGTAACACCCTTCACACGGCACGACAGTAACTCTCTTTTTTTTCGTCTGACAGCGACGCTCTGAAATATTAGAAAATCGAAGTGAAAATAAAAAAGAAAACAATTAATAACCAGAAACTAAAGCCTCAAAACAGAACAGAACAAAACAAAAAGAGAAAAGAAAAAAAACGAAAAAGAAAAGAACCGTTTCTTCTACTACTTCATCTTCTTGGTCTCGTCTTCTTCGTGTTCTTCCCCGTGAACAAGGTAATCAAATAACCAAAAAGATAATCCAAATTCCACCGCTAATTCGACTAACAAGAAATGGTGTAGCTTCATCTCATATTTTTATTTTATCCCTTCCTTGCCGACGGTTTATGCTCTTTTCCCGATCGCTTTCTCCTCTCCTGTGACCGAAAATCTCTTTGAAAGGATTTTATTAATCACTATTATGAAGAGCAGCAGCAGCAAGGTCAATATCAACAACGGAGATAATCATCAGACTAGAAACGGTACCAATGGCTTTTTGCCTAATTCCCTAAAATTCATATCTACCTGTATCAGAACCGCTTCCTCCGGCGTGCGCTCAGCTAGCGCTTCAGTCGCTGCTTCTCTCTCCCCCGAATCCCACGAGCTTAAGGATCAGGTTTAGTCTCAATCTGATTTCGATTTTTTAATTTTTTTTTATAGGTTTGACTTGTACGAGAATGATCATGGCATTGAGATTCTACAAGTTAAGTTCGATTTGATGGGATCACTGATGCTTAACTTTCATGTCTTTGATCAAGCAGGTGTTGTGGTCTTCCTTTGATAGATTACATACTAGTGAATCTTCTTTCAAGAACCTTCTTTTACTAGGTTATGCCAACGGGTTTCAAGTCCTTGATATCGACGATGCAAGTGATGTCAGCGAACTTGTGTCGAGGCGGGATGATCCGGTTACGTTTCTACAGATGCAGCCTTTACCTGCTAAATGTGAAGGAATCGAAGGATTTAGATCATCGCATCCAATGCTTTTAGCAGTTGCTGATGAAGCCAAGGGCTCATGTCCTATTGTCACTGCCAAAGATGGATCAGTTAGAAATGGTTATGATGATCCTCTTGCCTTATCTCCCACGGCTGTACGATTCTATTCACTTACATCTCACAACTATGTTCATGTTTTGAGATTCCGATCTACTGTCTATATGGTCAGATGCAGTCCCCGGATTGTAGCTGTTGGCCTCGGTTCACAGGTCAGCTTTTACGGTGCTATCTCTTTTATATGGTAGAGACCTTACTTCATTTCCCATTTTGATGCAGATATACTGTTTTGATGCGCTAACTCTTGAAAACAAGTTCAGTGTCCTCTCATATCCTATTCCTCAGCTTGGAAACCAAGGAGTCAATGTCGGATATGGGCCAATGGCTGTCGGACCTAGATGGTTAGCTTATGCTTCCAATAATCCTTTGTCCTCTAGTATAGGTCGCCTGAGCCCTCAGAATGTTGTTACTCCTCCTGGAGTCAGTCCATCTACCTCCCC
Source organism: Sinapis alba (assembly GCA_012274485.2). Taxonomy (NCBI): domain Eukaryota; kingdom Viridiplantae; phylum Streptophyta; class Magnoliopsida; order Brassicales; family Brassicaceae; genus Sinapis; species Sinapis alba. The sequence continues at coordinate 600,088 of MU105617.1, read as the reverse complement.
GAGCGGTGGTAGTCTAGTTGCGAGATACGCCATGGAATCTAGTAAGCATCTGGCAGCGGGTTTACTCAATTTGGGTGACAAGGGTTACAAGACTATATCTAAATACTGTCAAGATCTAAAACATGAGGTTCCTGGTTCCTCTCTTTCGTCCAGTCCTGGCCGGAAAGTTGGTCGGGGCCCAACTTCTGCAGATTCAGATGTTGCTGGAACGGTTAGTCTCATCATTGTTTTATTGAATATCGCTAGTGAATTATGTTATAACGTTATGTCTCTCTTATCATGTCGATCAGGTTATTGTCAAGGATTTTGAATCCCGAGCTATTATAGCACAATTTAGGGCTCACACCAGTCCAATATCGGCGCTATGCTTCGACCCAAGTGGCACTCTATTAGTGACGGCCTCGATCCACGGTAACAATATTAACGTTTTCCGGATTATGCCATCGCCTTCAAAGAATGGACCAGGTGCTCAAAGCTATGATAGGAGCTCTTCCCATGTGCCTCTTTACAAACTACATCGTGGCATGACATCAGCTGTATGTGCCTTATTCCATATTCTCTTGTATCAATTTTTGTTGTTGTTGCTACTGTGTGAACGCTGCTGTTGTGTTCCCACAGGTAATACAAGATATTTGCTTTAGTAGCTATAGTCAGTGGATTGCAATCGTGTCATCTAAGGGTACTTGCCATATTTATGTTTTGTCCCCGTTTGGAGGAGAAAATGTTCTTGAGATACGGAGTTCTCATGTCGATGGACCAACGCTTGCTCCAACATTGTCCCTACCGTGGTGGTCGAGCCCATCGTTTAGCACCACCCATTTTACGTTTCCACCACCAGCATCGGTGACTCTTTCTGTGGTTAGCCGAATCAAATGCAACAATTTCTTCCATGCTGCCAGTTCCGTTGTAGGAAAACCGTCTTTCCCTTCTGGCTGTCTTGCTGCTGTTTTCCATCAGGCAGTCCCACAGTTATCAGCTCCTGCGTTAGACTATCTACTGGTTTACACTCCATCGGGTCATGTAGTTCAATACACACTCATTCCATCTCTTGGAGGAGCAGACCAGGCTGAGAGCAGTTCGCGAATAGGAGCAGCTGAAGAGGAATTAAGAGTGAAAGTCGAACCCGTTCAGTGTTGGGATGTCTGCCGGAGAACAGATTGGCCAGAGAGAGAAGAGAATATACGCGGGAAAGTTGCAGAGGACAGCGTTGATGCTTCTGATCTAGCGAAGCCTCTCGAGAAACACCACGTTTATGTTGCCAATGCAGAGGTTCTAATAAACTCGGGAAGAAAACCAATCTGGCAGAACTCTGAGGTTCTGTATACTTGTCTGCTGTTTCCTTGATAAAACATAATGTCGCTAACATTCCCTTAAAATCCAGATATCTTTCTATCCCATGTTTCGACCGGACACTGCTGGCTTGAATCACGGGGAGATGGAAATCGAGAATGTTTCTGCAAATGAGGTCGATATCAGGCGCAAGGATCTGCTGCCTGTGTTCGATAATTTTCACAGTGTGTATTCCAGTATGCGCAACAGGTAAATTTACTGCATCACATGTTTTTGAATTGCGTTTGTCAATAATCCCTGTCCTTGTTTTGCATGCAGAGGATTTCCTGTGGAAAGAGACTCAGATTTCGATTCTTCTTCTGATCCTGGACTAGTTAAAGGTAGGTAATCAAATTAACTTCCTACAATCGATGCATTTCGACGTTCTTCAAACCCTATAACTGAACTTTGCAGGTAGAGGAAGTAGTTCCTCCCATTTTGCTCTAACTTCGAACCAAGACCCTCATAGAGGAATTGTAACATTCAAATTACCAGTGGTTTCGATTTTTTCTGCTGTGAAAGACACTGATCATACTGTAGACGACGCTCATATGTTGCTAAAGAACGCCTCCCTGCCCGCTGAAACAACAATTGTAAACAGCAGCGGGACAAGCGGAGCTTCAAATGTAACTTCTAACCCTTCTGATCTCAGCATGAATGTAGCCGAAGAAAGTGAGGAGGGACCTATTGATGATGGCTACCCAAAAGAAGTAGAGAACAAGAATGCTCCATCTGATCAAAGAAAACTAGATGATGATGATTATAATGATGATGATGACGATGACGACATGCTTGGTGGTGTTTTTGCTTTCTCCGAAGAAGGTAAGGAGAGCTTATCCATTTGATCTGTTCTGTTTTCTAATGAATTGAATCCATCGGTTTTTGATGGATATTCTATTTGCAGGTTGAGTTTCTAGTTCAACTATGGCCAAGCTTTAATGGAGAAAGGAGGTTCACTTACTAATCCCTTTCGCTGCAACTTACTCACTGATAGATCTTAGTAACCTAAAGAATACATTCAAAATCAAATTCCCTTATATCATCTGCTTCTGTAAATACTTGTAAATGGATTATTCGTTATCTACGGTCTCTCTATTTGCATGGACTATTTTCTTTGTTTCTTTGTAATTCACATGTAACTTTTATCGATTCATAGGAAAAATAAAAATAAAGAAAAAGTCAGGCCAAAGAAAAGAAATAGACAAGATTTATTTCGTTTGGGTTTTAATACTTCAGACATCAATCAATGATGTGGTTCTGCATTGCGCGGTCATTAATCTAATGTTTATCTTTTTGTTTTGGAACGCATCTTTTCAATCTAATGTTTATCTATCGTTCAAAGATGACATCACCCTCGTTGAGTTTAAGCCTGTAAAATAGCCTGGTCTCTGTTTCACAAGATTTTTGAGATCTTATGTGGCTTAAACTGGTTGTTTGCAAATCCGGTAATGTATATAGTGTCTACTAAATAGGAAGCTAAAGTAGTAAGAAGAATACATAGTTAGTTCACATATAATGTCTAGAAATTGCAGATTCAATGGCTTCAATACAAGAACCAATCGGTTTGGCTTTGGCCATAGCTTCTGCAAGTGAAACTCTTGCTTCATTGTATGAATGTAATAAAGATACAGTGTTGGAAGCAGCCCATCTGATATGAGCCGCCTTTTCCATTTCTGTGAACCCTCGCCATTGCAGAACACTGTTCAACTGCAAAATCAGATTTTTTAATAAAAAACATAAGACTGCAATAAATTAATCTCTCTGCATATGAGTAAGACACTTGAGATGACATAACCTTGACAACATCGGAGTAGAAACCTTCCGAGTATCCGAAAAGCATGTGTTCTGTTACCATTCCTCCAAGTATCACACACGAGAAATTGTTCAGTGTCTGCATTTACAGTTCAAACCACTCACTACAGAAACGGGTCGAGCTAATATAAATCTATATATCATTCACAGGTAAGTTTAAGAAAAATATTACCTTGGATGATATATAGCCTTGAGAAACCTTCATGGTATAAGTCAAACATGTTAGTCAAGCAGATACACAATGATAAATATACATGAATTTTTTTTAAGAGGTCGGTAAACCCGCAACATGGTCACTAATCCAGTCTTCTTAAAAGAAACTCAGGAGTTCCCAAATAAACCACGGAAATACCCATCAATGATCAATGACCAGTAACCGAAACTGTCTACTGCAGCTTGAGTGTTTAGTAACATACCGAAAGATTCACATCATCTTTCATAAATTGGTTTGCAGCACCGACCTGCAGTAAAAACAGGGCTTGAGCATTCATTTACCCTTTTTCCCTGTGCACAAAAACAACTTACTTGTTTAAGGAACTCGAAGCCCACAAATTCTACTCTCCCGGTTACACTGGCTACATTATCCCTCATAGCTTCCAAATTTGGTATTTCATAGCGTCTTGGAAGAACTCCAAGCAGGTAACCAACCAGAAAATGGCCTGATTCATGCTGCATACACATCCATAAGATAGATATTTTACACAATGGATCCTATGATGCAATACATAACATGTTAAGTAGAAAGAAACTGGACACAAACTGCTAATCACGGAACTTTTATTTTATTACAAGATTTTTACCTGAACAACAGCGAACCAATCTTCTTCAGGTGAAGAAGTTATAACTTTGTGCTCTTGAATTCTTTTTACTGAATTCTGTAAATTAAAAATTACTTTTGCTTCAAACAAACGACTCCAAAAGCAATCAAGAAACACTGAAAATTGGATAGCGAAGAGTAAGATTACCGCTCCAGCAGAAACAGATTCAAAGCTTCTGGTGACTGAATCGAACAACCCCTCCAATGTATCCAATACTGGTGATTTCTTGGGAAGCTAAAATATCGAAGAAGAGAGTTACTAGAAGAAGAAGCAAGCATGAAAGAGAGGAGAAAGGAGAGAAGAGAGACCAATTTGGCAGAGGCGAAGGCAGAGAGGCAGCCATGTTTTCCGTTGAGTTGCTTGACGAGAGAGAGGGCAGTTTCGTACTTGCCTCTTGAGAGCTCTTTATTCACTCTCTCAAGTGCTTTCCGGCGACGATCCACGAGCGATTTTTCTCCGACAACCATGAGGTTGGTCGCTTGGAGATGCGAGGTGAAGCTCATATTGGTTTGTGTTTTCTGCAAAATGAAATATTCGAGAGCAATTATTTGGATGTAGCTCTAATGGTAGAGCTGTAGCTTTTCATGCGAGAGACACAGTGTTCGATTCCTGCATCTCCTCTTATCCAACCTTTTAACCAAGAAAAAAGCTCTTCAATCTTTTATATAGTTATACAAAAAGCGCTGACTTTATGCATTTTACATTTCTATCACTTTAATTACAGGAGAAGATAAATTTCAACCTAACCATTTTGATTGTGTCAAATAATATACAAACAACTATTTAATACTAAATACGATTCCGAAAATTTTTGGTTAACTAGGGTATTTTATGGAAAAAATGCTGACTCGTAAATCTACGTCAATTACATGAGTATTTTACGTGAAAATACAAATTCAATATAGTTTCGTTGTAAAATAATGTGTATTTTATTCGTCGTAAAAGAAAAGTAATTTTGATTTGGACTTCATGTGGAAAAATCATTTCGTCGTAAAGTCGACTTTATTTAATTTGTATTTTACGAAGGAATTTTTGACGTCTGTTTAGCGAGGAAATTTCGAATTTACCTACTTATTAGTTGTAAACGTGAATTTCGTTAGGTTTACCAACTATGCTTCCTCGTAATTTCATAGTAAAATCTCACCTACCAAATTTAAAAATTTCCTATAAATATGTGATTTATCTTTTAAATGAAACACATTAAAAAAAAAAAAGCAAAACAAATGTCTAATGATGGGAATATTTTCGAGTTGTGGAGTTGGATGTATATGCACAAAGATGTTAATGAGAGAGTGACGAAAGAATTTCTCGACGGAGGGATGAATTTATGCATCAAGCAGATTCTACACCGCTTATAAAAGCGGTAAGATGTTATGTCCTTGTCGGAAATGCAACAATACAAAATTTGCTCCTCGTGAAAATGTATGGAAGCATTTAGTAAATAGAGGTTTCATGCCACATTGATATATTTGATTTCAACATGGAGAAGGTTATAATTATGAGAATGAAGCTAGTAGTAGTAACTGCAATTTTTAGAATGAATCGGTTGATCATTTGCATAATAAAAATAGTTACCATCAGGAGGAGCAGATGGTAGATTATGATAGAGTTCATGAAATAGTAGTTGATGCATTTATAGCTGATAAAAATGAAAAAACTAACATAGATGCAAAAAAGTTTTATGAAATGTTAGATGCTGCAAATCAGCGAATCTATAGTGGTTGTAGAGAAGGTCCCTCTAAATTATCGTTAGCAGCTAGGATGATGAACATTAAAACTAATCACAAGCTACCTGAAAATTGCATGAATGCATATGCAGACTTGTTTAAAGAGTATTTGCCAGAAGACAATGTGTCAGCTGATTTTTATTATGAGATTCAGAAATTGGTTTATAGTCTTGGGTTGCCTTCGGAGATGATAGATGTTTGCATCGAGAATTGCATGATCTACTAGGGAGATGATGAGAAGTTAGAAGAATGTCGATCCTGCAAGAAGTCATGATTCAAACCGCAAGGACAAGGACGTAATAGGGTACCATACCAAAGGATGCGGTACCTACCAATTACAGACAAATTGAAAAGTTTCTACCAATTACAGACATGTTAAAACCATTGAGTGTAAATGGCTTTTCAAGAAGAAAAATGACATGGATGGTAATATACAAATATACAAAGCTAGGTTGGTGGCTAAAAATTACAAACAAATTCATGGTATTGACTATGATGAAACCTATTCACAAGTCGCAATGCTTAAGTCCATTCGGATTTTCCTAGCAACTGCTTCTTATTATGACTACGAGATTTGACATATGGATGTGTAAACATCTTTCCATAATGGAAATATCAAAGAGGATGTGTACATAACATAACTTGAAGGTTTCACAGTCCCTGGAAGTGCTAGAAAAGTATGCAAGCTTCAACGTTCCATTTATGGTTTGAAGCAAGCATCTCGAAGCTGGAATCTTTATTTTAGTGAGGTAATTAAAGAGCTTGATTTCATTAAAATAAAAAATCTTGCGATTACAAGAAGATTATTGGGAGCACAATTGCTTTCTTAGTATTGTATGTAGATGACATAGTCCTCATTAAATGTTCCTATGCTTAATTTTGTAACAACTTGGATCAAAGATTTTTCTCAATGAAAGACATGGGAGAAGCTGCATACATTCGTGGAATAAGAATTTATAGACACACTAGAGATGTGCCCGCGCTTTGTGCGGGTGTTTTGCTTATATGCATAAAGATTGTGTTTATTATGATTTGTTCCAGCTTGACAACGTAGAATTTATACTCATGTGTGGTTGATGTTATATTCTTTTGGCATATATTTGTTCCATAGATCAACTTTTGTTTGGAGATGTGTTTTTAAGAATTCCGGTATGGATTTTGATGTTATGAGTTTTGTTTTGTACATGTAAGTAATACATTGTTTTTAGAGAAAATCGGTGTTGTGTGATTTAATTAAATAAGAGGTAATGTTAATTAATAATAACTTTTGATACAATTTTAAATTTTGACAAATAATTGACATTGTTAATAACAGTTCTTGTGTTATTTTGTGTATTTTATGTTTTTGTTATTTTATGTGTTTATCTCTTCAAACGTGTATTATTATGATGCGGATTTTCATAAAGTTGATGTTTATTAATTTTATATTTTAGGTAATTTTGCATATGGGCTGTTGACTATTGTGTTGGGTTTCAGATAGACGTAGTAGGTAATTTTGTGTTTAGGGTAGAGAGATCTCAATGAGAAATTATAGTTGAGTATTCATATTTTAAATAAATTACTGTTTATGTTACAATTTTTTATTAATTTAATTTGGTTGTTTTTGTGTAACCTAACATAAATAAATATATATATATTTATCAATACAATTTTGTTTTTGTTAAACTCGTTTGATATTAATATTTTAATGAATTATTTTCTTTATTAGTTTACTATTTTGTATTAATTTTTATTTTTTTTTATAAAAAATGTTTCCTATTTTGAAGGATGACATCCAGAAGATCTTTGATTAAAATTAGTTACGTAAATTAAAATTAGTAGTGTCTGAAAAGCTAATTAATGTGGTAAGATCCACAAAAATAATATTAAAATTAGTTACATAACTTAAAATACTACTGCGATCCTAGATATAAAGAAGATTTGTATAAAATTGATGTTTGACAAAGGAAAAACCTTTGATGGTCATTACTCCTTAGTCATATTCGTAGCTCTGCTCTAGCCACAATTAATATTCGCACCACTATATTGTGGTTTTGAATACATCTCAGAGTTACTAACTGAGTCAAAAAGAGTTCTTCAGAATCCAGATATATATGTTTTTGTTTCATTAATCTCACATATACTGGATGTCCTACTTTCACACTCTCATCAAATTGTTTCTCTGAGAAAACATCATTGGTTCATAAACATGACCTCGCTTAAACTAAGTTCTATAAATAATGTTAGTCAGAATCTTACCATCCACTATCTTTTTCCCACAACAGATTTCTTTATAAGACAAAACTATCACGATTCCCAGACTATTAAACGTGGTCTTATTTACGATATGTATTCTAGAGAGAATGATACCTTAACATCTACTCAGCCATAATATAATTATTCACAATCTATTCCCTCTTTTTAATTTCTCAAACATTCAACGTTGGTGTCCAAAATTAAACCTACATACAACCTTGACGCTGGTGAACGCTAACCGATTTAGAAGGTAGAGCACCGTTTCACACCATCCATAAACTTCCACCAAGTGTTGATCTAACACATATGAGAGCAGGATTTACTATTTATTAATAAATCAAAGGAGTTGTACTTCAAAACTCAATGAATAAAAGAATCATTAATCACCATGTAGAAATCATCTGAACCACACACAAAAGCATGTAGAATCCAGTAGTTTGGAAAATTTGGTAAACAAACAAAAAGCCAAGTCTAGATATATAGTAATAAGGAAACACATTCTTGCATCTTCGCATGACATACTTAAGGGTCTCCAAAGAAGTACAAAACTGAAGAAAACTGGAGAGTAGTCGTACGATTGACGCGCCAATCCAAGCCTTCTCTTCATTACCCAACAATTCCCTATCAGTTTATCTGCTTTTATGAAGTTCTTAAACCTCTTATATTTGTTTCCAAGCACTTCTAGACCTGATTTAACAAAGAAAGTAATCTAAGGATGACAATCTAATCATCACTAAGAGAGAAATAATGAGAATGAAGAGAAGACCTTGGATCCCCAGTTGGTAACTTGAATTTATAGATGTAGTTCTGCTGGTGTTTACTTTCAACTCCACTTATACCATCTGAATTTCTTAAAAATCAGATTGTTGAAGCAAAGCAGAGCCTACAACAAAAAAATGTTTGAGACTCAATGTAACAAAAGAGAAGCAACATAATTTTCAATCATATAGACATATAAATGTGTACTTATCCAGATTGTACCCTGGATATCGAAAAGTGAAGCTCACTGAAAATAGTGAATTTGTACCTGCAAACAACAAAAAAAATTCAGGGGAAAACGATAAGAGAGCTAATTCTTAAATCTCATCTATTATAGGCTGAATTGACCATTGTATGAGATGGTAATTATCAGAGACTGTACTTCTCTATTTCGTTGAGGTTGTACTGCTAATAGCTGGAAGCATGTAAATTTATAGGAGACCTTCCGCCGGTTACGTATGAAGATGATGAGCTTAACTAATAGTTAGAGAGTGGGATAAAGCATGTAAATCTCGGATTTAAGGAGTAAATAAATGGAAACTGAAGCCGTTACATGAAGTTCAGCGGAGGCGGTTTCATCAGAGGGGAAGGCTCAGAGATGTTCTATATTTTGTGTTTAAACCCTTGCTACACCGGGCTTCAACCAAAAGTAAGGATATAAGCCCAATTGAAAAACATTGTCATGTATAAGTATAAACGTTAACAACTGATAAGCCTATATAGCTTTTGAATAATTGATAGGTGCCACATGGCGTAATTTCTCTCTTCCTTACCGCCGTGGCACTTTGTAGTGAAGGAAAATTCTCCTTTATATATATAGATATTAAATAAGACTGTTGGATTATGTGAAGATGCTTATATCGATAAGGTATTACATAGATTTAAGATGCATGATTCCAAAAAGGCATCTTAACAATATATCATGACATAGTTATCAGCAAGACTCAGTTTCGTTCGACACATGATGAGCGAGAACCAATGAGTAAAATCTCATATGCATCTGCTATAGGATCTACCATGTATGCCATGATTTGTACTCATTCAGATGTTGCATGTGCTTTGAGCATGACGAGTCCATACCAATCTGATCCAGCTAAAAGTCACTGGACAGCAGTCAAGACCATCATATCCTTAAGTATTTGAGAAATGCTAAGGATAAGTTCTTGATCTATGGGGGAAGTGATGAGATTGTTGTAAGTGGTTACACCGATGCCAGCTTTCAGACAAACAAAGATGGTTTCTGGTTCAGCTTCTGTTTTAAATGGAAGAGTGGTGAGTTGAAAGAGTTCTAAGCAAAGTACCATAGCAGAGTTTCAATGGATGCAAATTTTGCTGATCCATTGATCAAGCCTCTTCCACAGCATAAACATGAGTCATACTGCATGTGTGTGCATTAAATATCTTAAGATGTGATCTTGATTTTAGTGGGAGGTTGTACATTTATGATATGATGTTCATATTAACAATCATTTGGTTATGTTTTCAAATTAGCGAAATTGTTTCAGATTTATTTGATTATTGGATAATTAAATAAAAGTCTCAAAATAATTTGTATCATTCTTAATAGGTCATCAAGTATGTGACTTGATCATGAAACCCTATAAGTAAAAGATGGTATAAATAATTGAGGTCCCTAGTCAAGGTTATTAACATATGACATTAACAACCGAGAGTGACTAGTATGTGAGGTGACTGATGACTAAATTTCATGGAGTCATTCAATATGTAGTATTGAAGTAAATCACATGGATATGTGTTAGAGAACACATGATCAAACTGACCCACTATGAGAACTCTACAATATTATTATATGAGGGTCATACGAATTTCTCATTATGATTATAGAGTATAGTCCTTAGACCTGAGTTCATCATGATATCTTACTTGTAGATTAGTTTACTTTGACCCTGTCAAACGTCAGCCACAACTGGTTATTATAAAGGTATTGATTCGGTGTTCTATAAAGTTTGTAAGGAACATGGATGGAACAAGATGAGATTTTTCCCTCTCATATAACGAGAGATAAATATCTCTAGACCTATCAAATATTTGATACTGAAAAATGCATGGTCGGTCTCAAACAAGGTGAATGTTAGTTGTTTGTTTGATCAATATAAATCAAAGTTCGATAAACATGATCTAAATTAATAAGGATGACATTAATTCTTCCCTTATACTAAATGATTAGCATTATATACTCAAGTGTTATATGTGATAACACATGTGCACGTGAATGGAAGAATAATTATGATTCTTCTTCTAATTTAGGCTTGGCTCATTAATGTGTACTAGGTTATGCAAGTCGTTGTGTATAAATATAATGATGTAATTGATTAGTGGAGGCATCGAATTTGAGGCTGAACCCTATATTAAAAGTGAGACAAAATAGTTTGTCGTCACTTTTTCGAGATGAGATCTCACAGTATTAGCATCTTGTTTGTGATCTAATTTGTGTACATGTGGATAGTGGTAGAGGCATGACATTTGGAGTGATAAATTTTTTGATTTGGTTTGTTCATCTTTCCGCTGCAAAATAATCAAGTACACTCGATAAACAAGTATACCTTAAGATCTAGATTTTTGTTTCAGTATTAACATGAGATTCTAGGCAAACTGAATTCGTAAGTAGGTTTATAAATCGTTATAAACCAATATGAATTCCTACACATAGGCAATAGAACCTAACTAAGTTTGTTAGCGTAATCACCTATGTCGAGAAGACCTATCTGAGCCGCGACTCATTTAGCAAAAGACTAGAAAAATATGAAAAATGATTTTATTAATTTTAGACTGGACCTTATGAAACGCTACCTACATACCCTTTTAGAGGATCAAGCCGAACATAGTTCAATTTACAAAGAATTGAACAAGAGATCCAACTACTTTCACGATGTTCATCTAATAATAGAGTGCAAGCCATATAATACCAACCATGTCAAGAATAACGCCTAAAGTTTCTAAGTGCATAGAGTTCTAAGAGCCTAAAATATTTTTTTTTTCTTCTCTGCCCCAGATGTGCATATATGCCTTTAGAGACGGCCGTCTTTCCTTATCCATTATTATTCTTGTTTATCCTCTCCAAAGATTTTTCCTTATTTGTTCGAGATTTGAGTTCATCCTCGTAAATCTTCCATTTATCCTCTCTTTCCTTATTCTTCTCCAAGCCAAGTAAACCGACATCATTACCTGGGCTGGTTTTTGTTTCAAGTCATAAGTGAGATTTCATCATGTTTTAGATCATTTTATGACTTAAGCGTTTTTACGAATTTTATCGGAGAAATCGTTGAGTTGTCCACACAACCGTGTTGGGTTGTGTTGGGAATATCCTAAAATCATTATCAACATCATCCTTCTCCACACATATTTCCTCCTTTCTTTCTCACTTGGTTCATCATCAACTTGGTTCATCACATCATGAGCAATTTCTATTACAGAGATTCCACCAGTCTGTCCAACAGTCTATCCAACAGTCTGTCCAATAGTCTGTCCACCAGTCTATCTTAGTGACTTCAATTCTACTTCTAGAGGGTTAGACGATTACCCAGAGATTCAACCTTTTCATTCAAATCATTCTTCAAATCTTTCATTCCAGTGATCAATAACCCTTTCAGTTCACTTAAATCATCTTAAAGCTCCTTCCTTAACCGAGATTCAACCCCATTTAAATCCTATAATTCAGGAGTCTCAACCAAGGAAGTCTTTATTGGAGTCTTCTGAATAGCAGAAGAAGAAGGATCTTCTACCTAAGTTGTGCGGGCAGTGTAGTTGTTCTTGTATAGCTCTTCAAAGAAGATTTGTTTCTTCTCCTTAAGTATATTCTTGGTCTAACGGTTATCAAATGCATCATTCTTGTCGTTCCAAAAACTTCCATTCCCCATGCCTCTTCGCGAAAGTTTTTTTTTTCCAGCTGGTATTGCTTCCAAGATACTCTGAATATCCTTAGTTGTGCCAAGTTTCACATTCAACTCTTTGATATTGTTAGTCTTGGTTCCACCAACATTTTTGTACTGCATCTTGCACATGGACATGCAATCATCCCTTGTATCATCCACTTTCTGAATATAATGGTTCCTCAAAACTGGTATTACCTCAATCGCTCATAGCTACAGAAAAAAACAAGATAATTAACACAATTTGCCTAGGCTGGACCAAGTTATACATATTTCCAGGAATACTTCCAAAGGAATACTGAAACTTGAAATTATCCTATGTGTTTCCCCAACTCATTGGGCCTTCCCCAATAACAAAAACACATCATTCAAGTTTTGCTTGAATGCATAATATCTCAATGGGAATGTTGTGCAAACATCTAGATTATTGATAGCTCATAGGAAGAAACGGTCCACAGATGGTGCATCTTTTCCTATCTTTTTGGGTCTACGGATGACACTAGATAAGAAGTACATAACGGCTATCTTCAGCCGATCCCCAAAGCAAGGCCCTTTCATTGTCAAGTTTCTGCTCGACATTCTCGATTGTATTCTTCTTTCATGTTTTAAAATATCTCTTGATGAATCTCAAACAAGACATCCTTTCATAGTTGTTGGGATAAGCATAAAAGTATAATCACGAGATGAGTGCCATTTCTCTGAGATCATATTCGAACGCCATTGACAATGAACCATAACTCTTTTTTCTTCCCTACTTCAGCTGTCCGAAGAACGAGCATCCACATTCTTATCCACTTATGTTTTGTTTTTTTTCAAATGGAAAATATGTTTGATATGTGGGTGTTTGTAGAACCAGTCCAACTCTGTCTAATTCAGCTTCCTCGTTAAAAGCTCTATCACATTCATAATTGTAATGTTTTAATGAAATTTAATTACTTTGCCATACTTGGTTATAGGAAAGTACATTCTCAATAGTTGAATAGCTTTAGTTTCGTCATCTACAACCTACAATCCATATAAAAAAAATCAATTAAATTAAATTAAAAATATCTCCAAATTTTATTCAATTAATCATAGTTATACAATCGAACAATCAATGTTTTACTAAGTTTTAACAACTTATACATTTCAACTTTCACAGTTTAACTCTGTTTTACTAAGTTACTCAAACATACACTACAACTTTTACTAAGTTCTACACAATTTAACCAGTTGTAGTTTTCCTACATTCTACAAATTTTGCTTTTAGCTTGAACTATCTCTTACAACTTTTCTTTCATTTACACATTGTTGTATTCGAGTCTGCCGTGTCTTGTTCAGGAGTTGACTCTGTTTCTTTTGAATCCTTTGATTGTTTTGCTTCTACTTCAGTTTCCTCTTGTTCTTCCTCTTAATCTTCTTTTGTTCTTCTACTTTTTTTTCTCTTTCTTGTCTTTCTACTTCTTAATGGATTGCACTGCTTGCAACTGCGTCTTCTTCAATTATTGGGTTCGCTTCGGAAGCAATAAGCTTTATAGATGTTACAAGGTTTGAGATAGGATTTACTTTTTCAACCCTTGGCCGTGACTATGCCTTCTTTGAATGGATTCTCTGGCTCTATATTTGATGGTTCCATATTTGAAATCAACACTTTATCATTTTTTTTGAAAATAACAAGAATATAAACAACACCCACAATGGACATCCCAAAATAAAGAATTAGTGTTGATTCAAAACTAATGGATTTAGTCGATTGAATGAGGAATGGATTCAGATCTAACAGGTTAATGTTGGATATTGTGGTAGAATAAATTGAAATTAATTAGTTTTTTTTATGGTTCTCTCATCTTATTTTTTCTCTCTCTCAAATTTAATTAAAAAAACAAACTAAAATCCAAAAAGCAATTAGACTATGAGGTTGATTGTTTACAGATTCTAGAATAGATTCTGGTTTTTGTTTTTCTAAAATCTAGTTTTCATCCAATCAAGATTTTGAAAAAATAGATTCCCTATTTTTTAGGGAAACCAGATTTTCAACCCTTTTATCATTTTACACATAGAAACCAAAATCCACATTTTGTGGGTTTCTCCAGATACTACGTGCACTTCTTCTTCTTTTTTTTTTTATTTTTCTAATTAACAAGTTAATTGTTTTTTATATATAAAACCATTTCAGCCAATTTATAAAAGAAACAAAGACACACAAAAAGTAAATTTCTCTACAAATCAAATTATTGGAGTTTTATTTATGTCAATTAATTCCATAATGCTTTAAATCAATATTTTGTATCATTGAAAATATAGCAAAGTTTATGAAATTTGTTCGTTATAAGTATTATATATTTATTACAATGGATTTTTTTTTTTATTATGAAAATCCAGATATTAAGTTTTATTTTATAATAGGTTAATTACATAAATTGTATACAGTTTGCCAAACATATAAAAACATATTTAATTTTATTTAGTATGTTTAAATAATAAACTAAATATCAATTGTGTACTATTTAATATGTGTAGAATTAAATAGAACTTCGAAAATATAAGTCTTAGTATATTTTCTATACTAATGTATTATAGAAGATTTTTAAAATAAAACTAATTATCATTTTAAATAATTATTAATTATGTATTTTTGTTTTTAAAACTGCAATGGTTATGTATTGTCATATATATAGAGATATATATGAATTGTAGCTCATTTTTTTAGTTTGAATTATTTTTTTCTTTTAAAATAATTTTATTGAATAAATAAATAAATATATTTTAAGTGTTAATATTTTGAATGATTTGTTGTTTTCATAGTAAGTAATATTTTATATTAGTTATTATTTCAATTTTGACAAATAAGTAAATATAGTGAAATTAAAAACTAAAAGATCACTAGTCAAATTTTTCTAAAATCTAAAAGTACAAAAATTCAAAAAAACAAAAATTTAAAATAAATGTTTTATTAATTTTTAAAATAAAAAACAAAAACCAAAAACCAAAAACCAAAAAGAAACACCATTCATGATTTTCTAAAAACTAAAATCTACTACAAAATCAAAAACTAAATTCCAGAATCTAAAAACTAAAAACCAAAAGCTAAAAACCAAAATCTAAAATCTAAAAACCATCCAAACAATCATCACCTAAATTTGATTATTTTTTTGTGGGCCAGAGTATATGAACCTTTGATTCGACTCTTCAACGTCGGATTCAGTTTCGGCGAGAGAGAAAGAGAGAGCAAAACGTTGCTTGAGGATGGAGAAACGATGGGAAGCAGGAGAGTATCACTCAAAGGATTTCGAATGGGAGTTTCTGAAGAATTTGGTAGAGAATGATCCTTCTCTCTCCCACCATATACAAGAACAACGTCTAGTAGATTCCTCCTCCTCCTCCTCCTCTGATTCGAAGCCATGGCAATGTTTCCACTCCCGTCACTCCTCCGGAAAGTTCTTCAAGGTCTTCCCATTCCCAAACCCCTTTTTAAAACTAATAATTTGACGATGCTATTCATATTCCGTATTAACTAGTGTAGATAATTTGGATCTTGAATGCTTTATTATATGATTGATAAACACAACATCAATTATCACACTCTTGTTTCGATCCCATCAATTGGTCTTAGATTTTGGGAAGAAAGATTTATTCGTCTTCTCCACTCTTTTAAATCCCTGTAGGAAAGAAGGTATCTATTGAAGGAATTTCCTGAGTTACTTTTATGTGGCGAAAACTCTAAACTCTTGGAAGTCGGTTGCGGTAATGGGAGTACTGTCCTTCCAGTTTTGCGGTAATGAGATTGTTAAACTATCAATCTTTTTCTTGAAATTTTTCTTCTACCTATAGTGATTTATACTTTCTTATGAGCTACTTCCTTAACCATTTCTCTGCTTCCCTTATCTTATGTACCTGTTACCCCTTTTATCTTTGCTTCTTTTTGTGTGCAGTGGAAGCAAGAACATTACCGTATACGCTTGCGATTGTAGCAGTGAGGCCCTTCTTAGGACTAAAGAGAACATTAATCGCGCTATTGCTACAGTTGATAACTTCCATTCTTTCTCTTGTGACTTTTCAACGTCTGCATTCCCAAATTGGGTGGCGTGTCATCATTGTCGACAAAACCAACATTGCTACCATTCAGGTTTCACTCCCTTCACATAAGATACAATTTGATCTCTCATCTGCTATTCTTGTATGTTTTATGCTTTCTTCATTAAATAGGAGAGAGTGATGATACTTCTTTAAATGAGCGTTGTATCGGTGGGGTGGATTTCGTCACTCTGGTATGTTAATATAATCGCTCGAGCAACCAATGCATTTAACGCCATATTTCTACACTGGATCTAGATTTATGGGTAGTATAATGATTGTTTTAGTCAAGCAACCTATAAAATATATATATAGTTGTGGGTTTGTTATATCTGATTCTTAGGCTCATTTTAACTCGGCCTGTTACGTTCTGTCAGATTTTCACATTGTCGGCAGTGCCTAAAGAAAGGATGCCGAGAGCTATCAAAGAATGCTTTGCTGTGCTGAAACCTGGTGGTCTGCTCTTGTTCAGAGATTACGGTAATTCTTGGTTGACTCACCATGAAAGGTCACCCTTTAAAAGTGTTCACGTATGCTATACAAATAAGGATAAACTAACACTTGGAAGTAAAATTCAGGCTTATATGACATGACTATGCTGCGGTTTGAGCCAGAGAAATGCATTGGGTTTAGGGAATACGTGCGGTCAGATGGAACCCTATCCTATTTCTTTTGTCTTGACACTGTTAAGAGACTATTTACAGATGCCGGATTCATCGAGGTAATCCTTCTATTTCTTTTGCGACTAATGTATTGCTTCTCAGGTATTCTAAAATTCACATGGTGTTTCTATCAGTCAGTCCTCTGTATAAGTGGCTTCAAAATATGAATAGGGACAAAAACATTTGAATGGATCACATGTCTTATTTATATTTCGATCTTGAGTGCAGGTCGAGCTTGAAAATTGTTGTGTCAAAGCAGTAAATCGGAGAAAGAATAAGAACATGTACAGAGTTTGGGTTCATGGGAAGTTCCAAAAGCCTTTTCTAAAATAAATCAATGCGAAATGGCTAAAAAGTTTATTTATTTTTAACAACTTCATGTCAAACTCTTTTGCGACTGTTCTAGCAGGCAGCTTTTTCGCTGTTTGTGTTTCTTCAAATCTTTTCTAGCTTTTTTTTTTCTTCCCGTTAAAAATCACAAAATATAAAATTAGGGAAGTACCTATAACAGTAAAAGTTGAATGTTATTATAGTGGCTGGACATAAAATTACCTCTAAGGTCTCGCGAAAGTCTGTTCTGGTTTAGTGTTCTAGGTTTTAACTAGCATGGAATAATCATTTTTTTAATTTATTATTATATTTTCCACTATATTTTGCAATAAAATATGGAATGAAATTGGAAATGTTTATATATACTTTGTGAAAATTCTTTTGTTAGAACAAATCTAGTCATTCCACTCTAAACTTAAACGAAATTTTTATTTTTTCTTTGTTTATCGATTTTTTTTTTTCCTACTTTCATCTTCTAGTTATTTTTATTTTTTCTATTAATCTAAACAAAATCAAAGAAGATCATAAAATCCAAATAATTCATAAGTTCTTCTGTTTCTTTCTGCATTTTCTGCTTTTACATAATCATTTGATTCGACTCAACTATTCATCACCAGAGTCCCGAACAAGATTATGAGTTTTCGCTCTCGGAGTTCATCTTCTATAGTTTGAAGATTCGTCGGGTCACTCCCCGAAAATCAAGATGATAATAGCTCAAAACAACTAGTTTGAATACAAACCGAGCAAAGATCCCATGTCAGCATTCATCACAAATAAAAGTGTTTTTGTCTTGCGAACTGCTATTTTGGTAACAAAGTCACTGCAAGCTTTTTCAGTGTTGAAATGTGAAAAACTTTTACCATATATAGTTTACTAAATATATGTTCTTTTTGTGAATGGAAAAAGCATTGCTAAGATGAATGGCATATACCAAATGAAATCAATAGTGACATGTATCACTTAAATATAATTATTGTTAGTCGGTTAAATAACATATTACAAATGTAACTTATAACCAAAAACAATATTGGTAACATGTTAAGTGTTTGTTTATTTGTTATATTTATTATTGATTGTTACGTTAATTATTTATATGTCATTTCTGAAAGTTATATCTTAACAAGTTGTTTTAGATATATACTTAACAATGAAACATAACACTATGCTGAACCCAGCAAACAACACCCCTATGTTCCTATCACACAAGATGAAGCCCCATATAATATTTGGGATGTGGGCATAGATTGGCTCTGACTATACTCAACAAGGAAACTAGGAAAATGTAGGTGTTGTGTTGGAAAATGGCATGATGTTTTGGGATGGTGTTATGAGACAAGGTTTCGAAACATGATTCGTCGTTAGTTCGTCGTAACAAAGTTTTGAAACATGATTCGTCGTTAATTGCTCGTCGTAACGACAATTAGTCGTAACTTTATCATAAATGTTACAACAAAAATGATTCATCGTTCTTTTGCGCAAACAATTTTATCGTAAATCAAACGTAACATAACGGCTAAATATTTCGTCGTACATTTATCGTAAAATTTCGTCGTTAAGTTCATGTTACATGGTTGTGAATACTACAACGAATTAACATCGACTGTCGACATTAAATCATCGTAATAGTTACGACTATTCAACACTGATCGTAGTTAAAAAAAAACTGAAAATATTTCAATTTTAAATCCATTAATATTTTTTTTAATCTATAAAATTTAAATTAAAAATTTAATATATACAATATTATAATTTCTAAAATACAAACCGAAAAAACTATTCCTAATGGTTAAGGTCCTCAAATAGCTGGGAACTATGATCATCAGCCGGTTGCTCCATTTCTGCATGCTCATCTGTAGTGGATTCGTGGTGAATGGTTGGACGTATAGTCCACCTCTCCCGCGAAATCGTCGGGTTCTCTTCTACATGGAAATCAAACATCACCGCCATGGCCCTCAACCGAGCCATAGTGTGTTGTTGATCCTCTCAGAGCTCTGTTATAATGTTGTTGGCCACCATCAAATCAGCCCGGAGCTGAGAATCATTTTGCCTTGTAGCACCGTAGGCTGCTGTCGCCCTCGGGACATCGCTCACCGAACCAATCCTGACCATCTGTCCCCTTTTTTAGAAAAACCTTCAATTAAATTTTAATATTTAGTTAGTAAATAAGATTAAAATGTAGATGTGTATATTTTTTTTAAAAAGGATTAATTATTTACATGTTCAAAAATCTTGTATTGTTCTTGCGTGGATACGGAGTTTGTTGCGACAAGTGAGTATGGTCCTCTTGGATCCGAGCCTCCACATCTTTGTGGATTTTTTCTGATCTAAGACCTACAAACATCTCATCCTGGTGCTGGTGTGTAGTCTTGGAAAGTCGGGAAAGAGATTGTGGTTCTCCTTCCCGAGGGGCCTAAAAAATTTAAGAAGCCAAACATTAAAAGTAATTCATTATTAATAATAAAAATTTAAAGAGAAAAATTATGACTTACAATCTATAGGGCCACCCGGCATGTGGGATATGTCCATAAGTGTGGACCATTGACAAATTGCCATCAGGATCATGTGTCATCCGGGCCTCCGAGCACGAAGCGGACACTCTAATCGAGCAAGGAGTAATTCAATATGCCTTCATGCCTGTCCAAACGTGATCGCTGATATAGATGGGGTTGGCATCATCTCATATGTCCAGCCACTTCTCATTCCAGTCGGTAACACTGTTTTTCAAGCAAATTTTTGTCTTATCGTTGAACGCCTTTTTCACCTGCTCGTTGACGCCAATAGACCAATGTCATTTTTGCTGCAAAAAAATATTAAAACACAAATAAAATTTTTTTGAAAGACAAATAGATAAAATTTTAAAAATAAAACCTATCGCAAAACATTTGAACCAAGTCATTTTAACGTAGTCCGGTGTAAGAGACCAGTTCGGATGTGCTTCGTCAAAGTACGGTTTGATGGTGTCTAAAATGCTTCGTCACACGTTATTAAACAATTTAATAACAAAAAATAAATTAAAAATTATAGTAAATAATGTAAAATTTTAAAAACTAATATTTTTTAAAAAAATTATCAATAAGTGTTAAGCGGTCGATCGGGGTCATGATGCCTAAACCTTCTCGACCGGGCTGTCGGAGGAGATATTCGATAGTGTACCGAGCATACGGAGAATCAGGTTGCATCATCAAATCCGGATGTATAATTTCGGGAGCAGCAGGTGCTGGAGCAGCTTCCGGAGCTGGAGCAGCGTCGTGAGCTGGAACTCCGGTTTTTCTATCTATAATTTAATTATGAAATTCATTATATTCATCTTTATGTCTTGTTTAATTATGTCTGAGTAGACACCTTGTTAGACTTAGGGTTTATATTAGTTATGATGAATTATTGACATTATAACTGCTAAGGTGATTATCTAGAATCTTTCACAGAGTTAGATCTTATTGCTTGGATTCTAGAGTGGCTAACTAGAATCACGATCTAGGTAATTGACAATTGCAAGAGTAGACACATACTTGATAATAATTCTGCTGAGCTAGGTTGTTAGACACGAGGTATAGCTAGCTAGTTTAATCGACTTAGTGAACAAATCGATCTAAGCTTAAAGCTCGTTAGGAAGACGTATCGATCGACACCCTATAGGTGTATTTATCGACATTCGTTCAATATCAGATATGAGAGTATGAATATAAATTCAAAAACGTAGACTCACAGTGAGAGTTGGAGATCTTACAATTGTATTTGAGTTCTAGGATTGATTCTCACGTGCACTTAGCAATTATATCATAACTTAGATTACCTAATCCTGAAAGTCTAGCTTCTTTCTTATATGTGATCAAAGCCACATCTATCTTATTTACTGATTTTATTAATATTTACTGCTTAAACAATTACTTGCCTAGCTTGATCTTTAAGTTAATCTGATCTATTGTGTGTCCGTGCTCTCTGTGGATTCGATCCCTAAATGCTACATCCGATCTCTTATTTGAGAGAGTTGACTCTAGGTTAATATAAGCTGCATAAGACATATTTACATGAATAAGCTAATTACCCTCTCTGCGGACTGTTTCTTGTGCGTCATAATAATCAATATCCTTCTCAATTTCTTATACGGATAAATATGGTGGAGCGGTGTCCTGTACAACCACTTTTGTCCTAAACAATGTCTTGTTCCTTCGGTACAAATGGTTAATGAGAAGAAATCTCTGATGACTATCAAACCAACACGTCTTTCTACAACACTTCAACTGAAATGTGTATGTCCTTCCCATTTAATAAGGACATGCTAACCTTTAGTGAGTTGTTTATCCTGATAATATTTTGTATGCAAGAAAGTCACTGATGGTCCATAAAAGAACTGCTCGCGTTGTAAAGTTTCTTCTTAAAGTACAATCATACGTCTGCAACAATGTTGACCACAACTGCTTCAATTCTTCTATGAAAGGTTGTTGAAATATATGAAGTGACCGCTTTGGATGCTTAGGCCCATGTATTAATATACTCATAAAAAATAATTCCCTTTACATACACATCTTTGGTGCAAGGTTGTATGGCGTCAGGATTACTGGTCAAAGCGAGTATTGTGTTCCAGATATTCTAAAGGACTAAATCCATATGTGCAAAGCCCAAAATTAGCATTGCGAATGTTGCTTGAAAAATCAGGGTGTACATAATTCAAGTGTTTCCACACTTATGCATATGAAGAATGATTGATGTCGTCTTCCTTCTGACTATTTTCCACATGTGTCAAAAATATTTCACACTCTTTAAACTTGTGTTAAATAATTTTTACTGTGGGAACCAAAATTCGCACTGTCGATTTTTGTAAACGGAGGAAAAAAAAATTCCTTACTTTCCCTGAGGTCCCAGAAATCTACTAAGCGACCGACAAGTGATCAAATAAAGAGTAAAAAAAACGAGATAACTGAATACAAATTTGTGAATAAAGAGAAAGATCTTACTATTTCATTTTCGCGTAAGAGCGTTACGAGTTTACAACAGGTTATAAGAGCTACGGCCGCAAGAGCTGTCAGCGAGTTCTCTAGTTCTAACCACCTAAGCCATAAATCTAGTTTGAGTCGCAAATCAATAACAAAAACAAAATTGATAAGAATTTTCTAAGTGCTAAAGTTGCCTAAATTTTTTTGTGTCAACCATGATCCTCGACTTTGTCCTCTTTATATAGCCTCCAAGATTGATCGTGTTTTTTTTTTGCCTTGATTCGAGTTTATCATTTTTGGAGATCTTTCCTTATCTTCTCGAAAATCCATGTTTATCTCGGAAACTTGACATTTATCATTTTCTTTGTTTAAATCGAGAAACCGTAATAGCTTATGGGCCTATTCTTGTTTTAAACCGTACGTGGGCTTTTATTGTGTTTTAGGCCATTTCAGACCGTTTGACGACTTACATGTTTTTACGATGAAAAATCATCGATTTGTCTTACATACGGTTTTTAATGTCGATGGTCGTATGAAGTGATGCAAGCCAGTCCATTTACTTGAAGATACGAAGATGTTAAGCTAACCAGTATTGTCTTCAAGTTTGACTTGAACTTTTACGGGAAAACAACGTCATGCTTGTTTTCTTTTGTAAAATCTCAATGGAAACTCCGATTGCGAGAAATGTGATCAAAATTCAAAGGAGAACAAGATGAGAGCCTTACTGGCATATGGAAGCCTTTTTGGCGACATGGAAGAGAGAGTGTCTCTGTGGCGACATGGAGCCAAAGAGACGGCTATGTGGGGACTTTGACCAACAGGAAAAGGTGTGTGGCGACTTTCACCAAAGGGAGAGGTTGCGTGGTGACTTTGACCAAGATGAGAGGATGTATGGCGACTTTGACCAAGAGGAGAGGCTGTGTGGCGACTTTGACCAAGAGGAGAGGCTGTGTGGCGAGTTTGACCAAGAGGAGAGGCTGTGTGGCGACTTGGGGGAGCTGTGAGGCGACTTGGGAGTTGTGTGTGGCAACTTGGGAGAGCTGTGATGCGACTTGGGAGCTGTGACGCGACTTGGGAGCTGTGTGGGGCGACTTGGTAGGGAGAGGGAGTGTGTGGTGACTTGGTAGAGAGAGGGAGTGTGTGTGGCAACTTGGTAGAGAAAGGGAGTGTGTGTGGCGACTTGGTAGAGAGAGGAAATGTTTTGATGTCTTTCTTTGGTTCCCATACTCTCTGTTGATTGCTTTGTAAAATTTCAGAACTATTTCGCGAGTTTTTCGGTAAAAGTTATTCGAAAGTTGTTTTACGGAAGATTGTCTTTTAAAATTTTTTTAAGAGTTTTTTTGCCGAAACTTTCGAATTTCATTTTACATAGATCATTTTGTAAAATTCATCTTTTATTGCAGAAACTTTCCGCAAGAGCATTTTTTAATTTTTTTTTTTCATGTTTGGATAGAAACTTTTTTATTTCTTATACGTGATGAAATACACAAAGTTTTGTTCTTTGTATTCTATTTAAATAGACTCGGCTTTATGCGGTGTAGTTTCTTTGATCTTTTTACCTCATGTTTATTTAAGGCATACTTTCTCGAAAGATTTTGGCCGTTAATTTTGGCGTGACTGATTTTGACCCCAACAGTTATCTCCTCAGCTTGCAAGAATTTTTCGTATTATTCTTGCGGGGTCGTGATATAATATTTTGTTAAGCTAACCAGTATCGCCCAGACGTCGGACTTGAACTTTTACTAGAAAACGACGTCATGCTTGTTTTCTTTTGTAAAATCTCAGTGGAAACTTTGATTGCGAGGAAAGTGATTGAGATTCAAAAGAGAACAAGATGAGAGCCTTATTGGGAGATGAGGAAGCCTGTTTGGCGACATGGAAGAGAGAGAGGGTCCCTGTGGCAACATGGAACTAAAGAGACGGCTGTATGGCCACATTGACCAACATGAAAAGGTGTGTGGCGACTTTGACCAAAGGGAGAAGCTGCATGGCGACTTTGACCAAGATGAGAGGCTGTATGGCGACTTTGACCAATAGGAGAGGCTGTGTGGCGAGTTTGACCAAGAGGAGAGGCTGTGTGGCGACTTTGACCAAGAGGAGATGCTGTGTGGCGAGTTTGACCAAGAGGAGAGGCTGTATGGCTAGTTTGACCAAGAGTAGAGGCTGTGTGGCGACTTAGGGAAGCTGTGAGGCGACTTGGGAGCTGTGTGTGGCAACTTGGGGGAGCTGTGACGTGACTTGGGAGCTGTGTGTGGCAACTTGGTAGGGAGAGGGAGTGTGTGGGGCGACTTGGTAGAGAGAGGGAGTGTGTGTGGCAACTTGGTAGAGAGAGAGAGTGTGTGTGGCGACTTGGTACAGAGAGGAAATGTTTTGATGTCTTTCTTTGGTTCCCATACTCTCTGTTGGTTGCTTTGTAAACTTTCAAAACTATTTCGCGAGTTTTTCTGTAAAAATTATTCAAAAGTTGTTTTACGGAAGATTGTCTTATATTTTTTTTTAAAGAGTTTTTTTTGCCAAAACTTTCGAATTTCATTTTACAAAGATCATTTTGTAAAACTCATCTTTTATCGCACAAACTTTCCGCAAGAGCGTTTTTAAAAAAAATATTTCATGTTTAGATAGAAACTCTTTTATTTCTTATACGGGATGAAATACACAAAGTTTTGTTCTTTGTATTCTTATTTAAATAGACTCGGCTTTATGCGGTGTAGTTTCTTTGACATTTTTAGCTCATATTTATTTAAGACATAATTTCTCGAAAGATTTTAGCCGTTAATTTTGTCGTGACCAATTTTGACCCCAACAGTTATCCCCCAGCTCGCTAGAATGTTTCGTATTATTCTTGCGGGGTAGTGATAGGTATGTTAGGTGGAATCAATGGCTAGAAGGTCTGTGGGCGAAACCAATTATTTTCTGAAAGGTACAATGGATTTCACACTGTTTTCTCTTTTATAAGAATGGAGTGAGTTTTTCGTTCTTACTTGCTCACACTCATTTCTCCAAGGAATTTTCTTAAGGTAGAAAATCTCTCTAACTTTTCTCTTTTCCTTATCTCCCTCCATGTCAGCCGGTAAAAGAGTTACTAGGAGTACTTCTTGCTCCAATCATAATATCGAGTATAATATTGCTAGAGAAGAGGCTCGCGACTTGATTGATGATGTAACTCTAAAAGTGGAGTTTGTAGCACATTTCGTCGACCCGCCATAAGCTGTGGCATTTTGGAAGCTACATGCAATTTAAAATCGTCTCCCCTTGATCCAAGGTCATCGGAGAGAACTCTTACTAAAAGGAAAATTTACGATGGACCGAGCAAAAATATTTATTCTTTCCTCGGGACCATCTGCAGTTTTTGCCAAGTCCCGGACGATGTAGTATTTCACTTGCCGCGGAACTGAGAGAGTGTTGAAACTCCTCCGTGGGGTTACTTCACTGTGTACGAAGTGCAACTCTTGCGTCATTGCTTGTGGTTTCCCATTCTGATGATCTTGGTTGAAACTTTGAATCATTTCGGTGTCTCGATACGTCAGATCTCTCCTCGTGGTCTACAACATCTTATCGGGACATTGGTTTTAAGTTATGAATGAGAGATGAATATTTCTGTTAATTATCTAGAGGGTCTTTTAGGTTTGTCGGATATGTGGGTTAAACATTCCTATTGCTTCAAACCGCGACCACATTTGGAGAGATTACTTTTTTTTTTGTCCGTCTAGACAACGCTTATGTCGTAGAAGAATGCTTGTCTGTTTTTAGGCGCAAGTGGAGAAGGAATGATACTGTTGTTGAACACTTCTTTGGTTTTATTCTTGTCGAAGTCTAACTTGCATTTTTTCACTATTTTTCAGTTTACGATCACATTCCTCCGTTTCCAGAGGACTTGTTCATTGTTAGAGACATTCTTCGTGGCTGTCCGTTTTTCTGGGTCATTTTTTTAAAGGAAAGGGTCTGTGTAGTAGTTATACTTTATCAGTCTTGAGTTCAGCCCAGTCCTTTGGTAATGGAAGATTCGGAGCCTGCGATGGAAGAATTTGTCGCGTTTGACGTACGCATGGAGAGGCAGAGGGAGAGGGAAATGGAATGGTCTCCTAGGACCAACGACGTTGTTTTCCAAGAAGACCATGCTGCTTGATATAACCTATTTATTACAAGTTTTAGGACATGTTATAGGCTCTATTTAGAGTCTATTATGTGTGTCTAGGTTATGTTTTAGAGTATTTACAGGTCCAGAAACGTTTTGGAAACACATGAGATACTTGGAGCTTTTGGAGCATATAGAGGAGACGAATCTGTAGCTGATCATTTAGAGAGTCGACAAAGCTATCGATCGATGGAATACACTTGGTGTTGACAGATGATTAAAGCCCAAGATCGATCGATGTAGCACACTTGTCATTGATCGATGACATCTGATGATTAAAGCCCAATACATAATGACGAAAATGCCTTGGACGAGTTTTGACCTAAATTTAGGGTTTTATATTTACGTCTTGAGAAAGACAGAACATAGAGTTTTTTTTGAGACAGAGCATTTTATTCTATTCCTTTTGTGTTAGGGTTAGGAGAGAAAGGAGTCCTCTTGGAACTCCTTTTTTTTTCTATTTTAAATTTCATATCTATTTCATCTATGATTTATGTGACAAAGATCATGTTTGAGTAATTACCAATTAGATTTAGGGTTGAATGATGGCAATCATGGATTTGCCCAAAAATAAGATTGCTAGATTAAGTTAATATCCATCAATTGAGTTGTGCTTAATGCTTGCATTCTAGAGTAGCTAACTTGGATCTCAATGATAGTACATGGAAACCTTCGAGAGTAGGTTCTGTGCCAGAATAGATTCTGTTGAACTAGGCTGTTAGGCGCATGCGAGAACTGGTCTAATAAATCTGGTGGACTTATCAAATCTCGCCCACACTTCCTTATGATTTCACTGTTGATCGACACCAGGCCTTAGCCGTTGATCGATGGTCTTTCCTTTTGCTCGGATACGAGAGTTAGAGTTAAAAAAGTCAGAATAATTAACATTTGAGTTCTAGTATATTTACATTTCCGCGCTTCCTATGCACTATAATTCATTTAGCTTGAAACCCTAGGTATAACATATTTACATTCATATTTACATCTAGTTAATTAATAGAATATTTCCATATTTTGCATTAGTAGCATATTTCCATATTGCATCATACTTTTTGAGAAAGAATATTTTCTTAATTTGATTGTTTACCACCACTATATATTTTCACATAGCTTAGTTTTTAGAAATAAGAAATCTATTGTGTACCTTTGCTCTTTGTGGATTTGATCCCTAAGTACTACACATGATCTCTCTTGGCAAGTGTATTATTGTGTGTGTTAAGATTATGATTAATTTGATAGTTAATTGGGTAGGATATTTATATCCTGCTAGAACAATAAACACCACCATGTCAAATTTGGCGCCGTTGCCGGGGTGCATTGATCACCATTAGATTTAATTTCTAGGATTTAGTCTAGGTTTGTTACTAATTTTCAAGTTACTAATTTTTCTTTTCTTTTGTTTTCAGGTACATGCAAAGAAACACCAGAAGAAATAAAGGATAAGAACTAGCATTATCGTCTGACCCTGACAGGCTTGAACGTACAATCCGCAAAGAAAGACGACAAGCATCAATTGACAACACTTTACCGCGTCGACCGACACTTCTTCACAGACCATTTCGACCATCATCCGAACTCCACCGTCGACCGACATTGATCACTTAGCATCGATCGACATCAACCTACACTCATCGATCGACATCAACTTACTCACATTGACCGATTCGACATTAACCTACCCGAATCGATCGACAGAAGCAGACGAGTTCAGATGGTTGCAACTTTGATACTGATTAGGGATGAGAATGGAGACATGCATGACCTTGAGGGTCATCTGTGTAATGCGGCAAGTCAAAGAATCAAAGAGGCTGGACATAATCACCACGTCAACGCATTGATTGATGATGATTTTTGGCAAGAGGTCAAGAGAGAAAGGCTGCAAGAGGGGGATTCTCGTGTGGAAAATTCGAGTTTGTTTGACAGGTCGCACAAGCATCGTTCGAAGCAGGTCAAGGCGCATTGATCGACGACACCCATGGAGTTAGCAGAATCGGAAAAACCCTCAACCATCGCTCAACGGAGCGACTGTAGAATTGATTGATTTGTTTTCAGCAACAAAACGAGTTCATCTATCATAAGTCACGAATATGACAACTCCATAGCAGATGATCATTTTGAAAAAGAAAAGTGATCCTAGAAAGTTCGTGATTCCATGCTTGATCAAATGTCACGAGTTTCTCAATGCCCTCTGCGACACTGGATCATCAATGAGAATCATACTCATATTTATGACAGAGAAGTTGAGCCTGAAAGTGGAGCCTTCCAGTGATTGGTTTGTTTTTGTGGATTGCTCCAGAGTGGATTCAGGGGGTATTTGTAGAGATGTCATACTGCAGATTCAGAATGTCCTAGTCCTTATAGACTTCCATGTGATGGATATCCAGATCAATTTGAACTCTTCACTACTGCTTGGGAGAGCATTCATGGCTACCAAGGGAGCTATTAAGTACATGAAGATCAACAAGTTGTACCTTTCCTTGATTGATCCCAATATTAATTATGAAATTTATAAGAATAAACATGCCCTCACGAAAATTTCAAATGATGTAGAACTTGTGGCCATATGCTTCTGCAATTATGAGTTCATCAAGGAGCCTGAAGATGGAGCATCGATCGACACCCAACCCACATAATCGATCAACGCGTTTGCTGTTCATCAATCAGTCGACACCCACTCTTTGTTATCGATCGACGAGTTAACCCCATAACCAACCAACACTTGTCACACATATGGCAGTTACACCCCAGCCTACCTCGAGTACGACAAAGATTACAGAGAAGAAGAGCTAATCGAGTACCGTGGTATTGCAATGGAAGAGGCTAATATTTTTCAAGATTCCCATCAACTCGAGAAATCAACATCGATCGACGGCAACCATTCGCCATCGATCGATACTGACAAGAAGCAGAGTCCAAACCAAATTCAACTACAGAAAGAGAGAAGACATATGGTTGTCTACAACCAGATGAGATCGGTATCATGAGAGATCCAGACGGTGATGCAAGAACTATGGATGGCAGACTGCTAAATGCCACGAAGGACGATATAGCTGATATATTTGCAATCGCCAATGGAGCTGGAAATCCGTTCGGGCAATAACTTGGTAATCAAGCATCGATCGATGTCCAACATATACCATCGATCGATGGAGAACGAGAGCTGATTGAATATCACGACCTAGTATCGGAAGACGCCAGCTGGGCGAAAGTGGACAAACACACATTGATCGGCACATCGCATGCAACATCGATCGACATTGAGAAGCAGAAGAATGAGCTGATCCATAATATTCCATACATGTCCTCACATCTTAGATCGATTGACAGCAAACAGTGTGCATCGATCGACATCACCCTTTCAAAGTTTCACAAACTTTGTACTTCAACTGCATATAATCTGGAGAGTTCAGCATCGATCGATGGGATCTACCTAACATCGATCGACGGTTGTATCAAGCATGGTGCGAGAGTCTATGATACTAAGGGCATAAGAATTTTCCATTCGGAAAAGAAAGATGAGTATGGCATCTACGGAGATGAGAATGGTAATGCACGAGCTACAGACAAAAGAGTAGTGAATGTGCAAGCTGAGGACATCAGAGCAGTTCTAGAGAGAGCTACTATGTTTGAGCAAAGCTACATATGTTTACCAGATCATGCAGCAAGGATCAGTATGTCTATGGAGAATCAAAGGACATACAATAGAGCATATATGATGATATTGTGCATGAGATCTACAAAGCTCAAGAGATGTCAATGGATGATTTCTACACGAGGCTTGATGATGTCTACTATCCTATAGACAAGTGCCTCACAGGTTTGACTACACGCATGGATGAGATGAAGCAAGATTTTGATACTATTTAGAGACATCATGCGATTAGGCCAGACGAACAAGCATCGATCGACGCTACCCCACGATCATCGATCGACACTGAAGCCAACATACATAAGACAACAGCAGAAACACAATTGGAAGATATGTTTGTTGAGATTGCTTTTTCTCAGAGCCTAATGAAGGAAGATATTTCTCAACAGTTGGAAGATATATCAGAGACTACAGTTGCAAGACTTAGAATGCTACAACACAATATTGAGAACCTACAAAGAAGAACGCATACAATGGAGGTTGCTAGAGAGGTTACAAAGAATGAGAAAACCAGATGTGATGAAGCAAAAAGAAGCTTCATTGGTACATGGTTTCGGAAGAGCAAAGAAGATGTAGACACTTGTTTTCCAAGTGTTGATCCACCTCCATACTAATCAGAAAGTTCAAATGTCGAGCTTAAGACTATAACCAAGTGCAGAGTGGGAGGCAACCCACTGTTTAGTAAGTTTTAATTAGTTTTTGATTATATTAGTCTAATTTTGGATTTTACAATATTATTACAGTTTTTTTTTTTTTAAAAAAAGAAAAAGGAAGATAGTCTTCACAGAACATCGATTGACACTTGATCATTGTCGATCGACGAAGTAACCTTAGCATCTATCGATCGCCACTTAACTATGTCAATCGATTGTCACCATCAGCAAGCAGGTGCAACATTTATCGACACAACATACCTACCATCGATTGACACTCTCTTACAGTGAGAGGTATCGAGTTTTCTACTTCAACTACTTACTTATGATTTAAATTTTTCCTAACCAATCCGGGGTGGATTACACTGGGGACAGTGTAATTTAAGTCTGGGGGAAGTTCGCTAACGCTATTTCATTTGTTTTGAGTTTTATTTGCTATATATATAAGTTTTTCAAAAAGTTTTATTTAGTCAAAAAGGGATTATGATCAAAATTTATTATTGACTAACCACAGTTTATCATCATTCTTAGAATGTTGTTTGCAGAGATTGCTAGAGATACTAAAGTGGATCATCCTGCCACTATACCACACTTGCTTAGAAAGTTTGAAGGAACCGAAGCTGATTTCCAACACTAATCCTGACATTATTAGCTTGCTTTGGGGGTGGTATACACTGGATCGGATTCCTTCTGCAAGTCTGTAGATACAAGTCATTGCACCTTTGGTTCCCTTCTCTCTCTCTCTTCAGCATATACTTAAAAGCTTAAAAGATTGAGATGACTTCCGGAGATGCAGAGGGGTAGGTACATTACCAATGACCCCATTATTCTAATTTAGAGGAATGGTCACACATTGTTGGAAGCGAGGGATAGGTAAATTACCAATGACCCCACTAGTCGCCTACAACTTTGCCCCAAAAAGCAAAAAAAATGAAAAAGAAAATAAAAATAAAAAATAAAAGAAGAAGAAATCTAAAAAGATTCAGAGACGAGAGAAAAAAGTGAAGAAATGGATCATAGAAGACTTTTTGCCAAGTTGTTCATATACTTGTTGAGGTAAGAATCCATGTGTCATTTGATCGATACCCCCAAGGTAAAATATGCACTTTTATTTTATGCAAATAAATGAGATCAGTAGAGGAGCGAGTCAAGCTAGTATTTGCTAAGTTGTTGGTAGAATGAATTTGGTTGCTATACTAGGATAGGGTACATAAAGTTTCTCTGTGATTGACTTGATAGGATGTGGTTGCAACAAAGTAGGGTGATAGTTATAGTTGAAAATTATGTGAGTCTCCACTTTTTAAAACGTCTTTCACAGATTTGTTTGCTTGAGGACAAACAAAAGGTTTAGGACATGTTATAAGCTCTATTTAGAGACTATTATGTGTGTCTAGGCTATGTTTTAGAGTATTTACATGTCAGGAATGTTTGGAGACATATGAGATACTTGGAGCTTTGGGAGCATCTAGAGGAGAAGAATCCGTAGCTGATCATTTAGGGAGTTGACGAAGCCATCGATATATGAAATACACTTGGCATCGACCAATGATTAAAGCCCAAGATCGATCAATGTAGCACACTTGCCATCGATCGATGACAGCAGATGATCAAAGCCCAAGTCCAAATGAAGAAAATGCCCTGGACGAATTTTGACCTAAATTTAGGGTTTTATATTTATGTCTTGAGAAAGACAGAACATAGAGTTTTTTTTTCTGAGACAGAGCATTTTATTCTATACATTTTGTATTAGAATTATGAGAGAAAGGAGAGACTCCTTCAGAGTCCTCCTTCAGAGTCCTCCTAGAACTATTTTGGTTTTTATCTATTTTATATTTCATATTTATTTTATCTATGATTTCTGTGATAAAGATCATGTTTGAGTAGTTAACAATTAGATTTAGGATTGAATGATAGCAATCATGGATTAGCCCAAAAAAAAGATTGCTAAGTTAAGTTAATATCCATCAATTGAATTGTGCCTAATGCTTGCATTCTAGAGTAGCTAACTAGGATCTCGATGATAGGACATGGAAAACTACGAGAGTAGGTTCTGTACCACCGTAGATTCTGTTGAACTAGGCTGTTAGGCGCATGCGAGAGCTGGTCTAATAAGTCTGGTGGACTTATCCAATCTCGCCCACACTTCCTTTTGATTTCACCGCCGATCAACACCAGGGCTTAGCCGTCGATCGATGGTCTTTCCTTTTGCTCGCATACGAGAGTTGGAGTTAAAAAGGTCAAAATAGTTATTATTTGAGTTCTAGAATATTTACATTTATGTGCTTCTTATCCACTATAATTCATTTAGCTTGAAACTCTAGATCTAACATATTTACATTCATATTTACATCTAGTTAATTAATAGCATATTTCCATATTTGCATTAGTAGCATATTTCCATTAGTAACATATTTCTATATTGCATCCTACTTCTTGACAAGGAATATTTCCTTAAATTGATTGTTTACCACCAATATAGATATATTCACCTAGCTTAGTCTTTAGAAATAAGAAATCTATTGTATGCATTTGCTCTCTGTGGATTCGATTCCTAAGTACTACACCTGATCTCTCTTGGCAGGAGTATTATTGTGTGTGTTAAGATTAAGTTTAATTTGATAATTAATTATTTAGGATATTTATACCCTGCTAGAACAATAAACACCACCATGTCACTGCTGCTCCTGAGGACTCGCTGCCTGAGATCCAATGGTTTCTCAGCCTTGAGAAGGGAGACATAAGTGGTGTCGATCAACCTTCACTGCCGACATTCGAGACTGTTGGATCTGGAGATGGAGCTGCCTTTTTGGCTTCTCTCGGGGGTCCCTTCAAACAGCCTGCAATTTTTTACAAGTCCTTGGACTCGGGAAAGTATCCGGAGGCTTATCGAATATGCATGGGGGTAAAACCTATTGTTATACATTGTATTTTATTTTCAGAAGTCTTTCCTTCTAACCCATTAGTCTCTTTTTCTCGCAGGTTCTTAATGTGATGAATGAGGCGCTGACAGCAAGCTGTTCGGAAGTGCGTGTTTCTCGCTTGAGAGCCGAAGAGGCCAAGAAAAAAGAAGTCAAATCTGAGAGGAGTATGCGATTTGTCCGTGAGGCTAGGCTAGCGAGGGAGCATGCCTCCAAGGTTCATACCGCTGCTAGGCGAGGTGCAAGGTGGACTCCATCTACCAAGACCGTTCCGTTCAGATTGAGGCTGACTTAGAAAAGATGAGTTGACTCCAAAATACTTTTGGAGATTTCTGTGAGTGCAAAGGTGCCGTTGGGGTTTGAGATTTATGAAGATCGAGGGATTCGACCAAGGAAAAGAGTTAGGGATGTACTCTTACTTTGAAAGCAAGTATGCCTATGCGGATCCTTTGCTGCCTCAGGTTGTGGGGAGGATTCAAGAAAGGTTGGTCCTGATCCCGGTTTCTCCCAATTCTGAGGAGTTTGTGCCTGGAACTCAGCATGAGGAGGATGAGGTCGACCAGCCGCAGGATCCGCCCAATGTTAGTGATCATGAGTTTGAAAATTTGTGCTCCGGCAACTATGTCTACTACCCGTAGTGGTTTTTGTATTTGAAGGGAGTTTGTTCCCTGTTTTAAATAAATGTGTTTAAGTTTGTGATGTACTAGCCCCTTCAGAGTTTTCTAATATATTTTCTAGAGCGTTAACAAGGAGGAGATAGTGTGAGTATGTTCCTCATTTCTTACGCCTAGTGGATCGTAACACTCAGAGTTGCATTAAGATGAGAATACTCGAGGGCCAGTACTTGCAGAGACTCATTGACTTGGTGTGTATTTTATTCTAGCAGGGTAATGAATATCGTAAACAATCAACTGTCAAATTAACCCTAATCTTAACACACTCTATAATACTCTTGCCAAAAGAGATCATGAATAGTACTTAGGGATCGAATCCACAAGGAGTAAAGACACACCATAGATTTCTTATTTCTAAAGACTAAGCTAGGTGAATGTATATATTAGTAATGAATAACCAGATTAAGGAAATATTCCTTGTCAAGAAGTAGAATGCAATATGGAAATATGCTACTAATGCAAATATGGAAATATTCTAGATGTAAATATAAATATAAATATGCTAGATCTAGGGTTTCAAGCTTTATGAATTGTAATGGATAGGAGGCACTGCAATGTATATATTCTAGAACTCAAATGTTAACTATTCTAACCCTTTTTAACTCCAACTCTCGTTTGCGAGCAAAAGGAATGACCACTGATCGACGGCTAAGGTATGGTGTCGATCGACGGTGAAGTAAGAAGGGAGTATGGACGAGATTTGATAAGTCCACCAGACTTATTAGACCAGCTCTCACATGTATCTAACAGCCTAGTTCAACATAATCTATTTTGGCACGGAACCTACTCTCGTAGTTGTCCATGTCCTATCATCGAGATCCTAGTTAGCTACTCTAGAATGCAAGCATTAAGCACAACTCAATTGATGGATATTAACTTAACCTAACAATCCTATTTTTGAGCTAATCAATAGATACTATCATTCAACCCTAAATCTAATTAGTAACTATTCAAGCATGATTTTTGTCACATAAATCATAGATGAATATAATATATATGAAAGAAAATATAAAAACCAAAGGAGTTTCAGGAGGACTCTGAAGGAGTCTCTCCTTTCTCTCCTAATACAAAATGAAACTAAAAATGTTCTGTAAAACTCTTTATAGAAACTCTCTGTGTAAAACTCTCTGTGTCTTTGTCAAGACACAAATATAAAATCCTAATTATAGGTCAAAACTCGTCCAAAGTATTTTTCGTCTTTCTGACTTGGGCTTTGATCATCGATCGATGGCAAGTGTGATGCATCAATCGCTCTCGAGCTTCAGTCATCGGTTAACGCCAAGTGTGATCCATCGGTCGATGGCTTCGTCGACTTCTAGATGATCAGTTATGGATTCTTCTCTTCTAAAAGCTCCAAAAGCTTCAAGTATCTCATATATCTCCAAAACGTTCCTGGACCTGTAAATACATTAAAACATAACCTAGACACACATAATAGACTCCAAATAAAGCCTATAATATGACATAAAACTGGTAATAAATAAGCTATATCAACTCCCCCAGACTTAACATTTTGCTTGTCCTCAAGCAAACAAGTTTGTGAAAGAGTTTTAAAAAAGTGGGGACTCACATAATATCTAAGTATAACTATCACTTTGCTTTGTTGCAACCACATCCTATCAAGTCAATCACAGATAAACTTTATATACCCTATCCTAGTATAACAACCAAATCCATTCTACCAACAACTTAGCAAATACAAGCTTGACTCGCCTCTCTATTGATCTCATTTCTTTGCATAAAATAAAGGTGAATGCTTTACCTTGAGAGTATCGATCAAAGGACACATGGATTCTTACGTCTACAAGAATCTGAACAACTAAGTACCAAGTCTTCTTTGATCCCTTTCTTCCCTCTTTTTTTCTCTTCCCTGAATCTTTTTAGAGCTCTTCTTCTTATTATTTTTTCTCTTTTTTTTTTTTTCTTTTTAGGCAAAGTTGTAGGCAAATAATAGGGTCATAGGTAATTTACCTACCCCTCGCTTCCAGCAATGTGTGATCATTCCTTTGAATTAGAATAATGGGGTCATAGGTAATTTACCTACTCCTCTGCATCTTGGGAAATCATCTCAATCTTTTAGTTTTACAAGTAGATGCTAAAGAGAGAGGGAAGGGAACCAAATGTGCAATGACTTGTACCTACAGACTTGCAGAAGGAACCCGATCCAGTGTATACCAAGCCCCAAAATAAGCTGATAATGTCAGGATTAGTGTTGGAAATCAGCTTCGGTTCCTTCAAACTTTCTAAGCAAGTGTGATATAGTGGCAGGATGATCCACTTTAGTATTTCTAGTAATCTCTGCAAACGACCTTCTAAAAATGATGCTAAAGTGTCGTTAGTCAATAATAAATTATTGATCATAATCCTTTTTTGACTCAATAATTTTTTTTTTGAAAAACTTATATATATAGCAAATAAAACTCAAAACAAATCAAATAGCGTTTGCGAACCTCCCTCAGACTTAAATTACACTGTTCCAGTGCAATCCACCCCGGTTTGGTTAGGAAAAATTTAAATCATAAGTAAGTAGTTTAAGTAATTAACTCGATACCAGACTCTGTAATGAGTGTCGATCGATGCAAGGTATGATATGTCGATCGGTGGTCGCGATCCATTATCGACAATGGTGACTCCGTGGTGTCGATTGATGTCTGACCTATAAAACTCAAAATAGAAAAAATATTAGTAAACCTCCCCCAGACTTAAACAACACTATCACGAGTGTTATTAAGTCCGAGATTCATGAGGAAAATTAATAAATCATAAGGACACAATTCGATAAAGGAAAATTTACCTACCCCTCTGCATCTTGGGAAATCATCTTAATCTTTTAGATTTTTAAGTAGATTCTGAAGAGAGAGGGATGAGAACCAAAGGTGCAATGACTTGTACCTACAGACTTGTAGAAGGAACCCGATCCAGTGTATACCAAACCCCAAAACAAGCTGATAATGTCAGGATTAGTATTGTAAATCAACTTCGGTTCCTTCAAACTTTTTAAGCAAGTGTGATATAGTGGCAGGATAATCCACTTTAGTATTTTTAGTACTCTTTGCAAACGACCTTCTAAAAATGATGCTAAAGTATGGTTAGTCAATAATGAATTTTTGATCATAATCCCTTTTTTGACTCAATAAATTATTTTTTGAAAAACTTATATATATATAGCAAATAAAACTCAAAACAAATCAAATAGCGTTAGCGAACCTCCCCCGGACTTAAATTACACTGTCCCAGTGTAATCCGCCCCGGTTTGGTTAGGAAAAATTTAAATCATAAGTAAGTAGTTTAAGTTAGAAACTCGATACCAGACTCTGTAATGAGTATCGATCGATGCGAGGTATGATATGTCGATCGATGGTCACGATCTATTATCGATTGATGGTGACTCTGTGGTGTCGATCGATGTAAGTTCCTACTTTTTTTTTTAATAAGTATAAAACTCAAATATAGGAAAAAATATTAGTAGACCTCCCCCAGACTTAAACAACACTACCACGAGTGTTATTCAGTCTGAGATTGGTGAGAAAAATTAATAAATCATACATAAACAATTTGATAAAGAAAAATGGTATACCTGCTTGCTGATGGTGACCATCGATCGACATAGTTAAGTGGCGGTCGATCGATGCGGGGGATACTCCGTCGATCGAAAATGATCAAGTGTCGATCGATGCTTTGTGCAGACTCATGTTTCTTTTTCTTAAAAACCTGTAATAATATAATAAAATTCGAAATTAGAGTAATGTAATCAAGAAAATAATTAAAACTTACTAAACAGTGGCTTCCCACTCAGCGCTTGGTTATAGTCTTAAGCTCGACTTTTGAACTTTCTGACTAGTATGGAGGTGGATCAACACTTGGAAAACAAGTGTCTACATCTTCTCTGCTCATCTGAAACCATGTACCAATGAAGCTCCTCATTGCTTCATCACTTCTGGTTTTCTCATTCTTTGTAACCTCTCTCGTAATTTCCATTGAATGCATTCTTCTTTGTAGGTTCTCAATTCTGCGATGTAGCATTCTAAGTCTTGCAGTTGTGGATTCTGATATATCTTCTAGTTGTTGAGAAATATCTTCCTTCATTAGGCTCTAAGAAAAAGCAATCTCATCAAACCTATCTTCCAGTTGTGTTTCTGCTGCTGTCTTATGTCGGTTGGCTTCAGTGTCGATCGATGGTAGTAGGGTGCCGTTGATCAATGCTCGTTTGTCTGGACTAGTCGCATGCTGTCTTTGTATAGTATCCAAATCTTGCTTCATCTCATCCATGCGTGTATTCTGACTGGTGAGACACTTGTCTATAGGATAGTAGACATCATCAAGCCTTGTGTAGAATTCATCCAGTGACATCTCTTGAGCTTAGTAGACCTCATGCACAATATCATCAATCTCTGCTCTTTGATGTTCCATAGGCATACTGATCCTCGCTGCATGTTCCGGTAGAGATATGTAGGTCTGCTCAAACTTAGTAGCTCTCTCTAGAATTGCTCTTATGTCTTCAGCTTGCACATTCACTACTCTTCCGTCTGTAGCTCGTGCATTACCATTTTCATCTCTGTAGATGCTATACTCATCTTTCTTTTTCCAATGGAAAATTCTTCTGCCTTTAGCATCAAAAGCTCTCGTTCCATGCTCGAGACAGCCATCGATCGATGTTGGGTGTGTCCTGTCGATCAATGCTGAATGCTCCAGATAGCAGGCAGTTGAAATATGAAGTTTGTGGAACTTTGGAACAGTACCTTTGATCGATGAGTACTGTCTGTTGTCGATCGATCTGAGATGTGGAGGCGTGTACAGAATATTACGAATATGCTCAATCTTCTGCTTTTGTATGTCGATCGACGCTGAATTGGGTGCGTCGATCGATGCTGAATGGGGTGCATCGATCGATACACGTCTATCCACTTTCGCCCAGCTGGCGTCATCTGATACAAGATCATGATATTCAATCAGCTCTCCGTCGGTTGATGGTGTATGGTGTCCGTCGATCGATGCTTGATTATCAAGTTGTTGCCCAAATAGATCTTCAGCTTTGTTGGCAAGCTTGGACTCGACTTCTTGGTCAGTATCAATCGATGGCGTATGGTTGCCGTCGATCGATGTCGATTTCCCGAACTGATGGGAAATCGGGAAAACACCAGCCTCTTCCAGTGCGATACCACGGTACTCGATTAGCTCCTCCTCTCTGTAATCTTCGTCGTACTTGAGGTAGGCTGGGGTGAAATTGCCATCTGCATGGCAGATGTTGGTCTTTTCTGGGGTGAGGCCGTCGATCAATAACAAAGGGTGGGTGTCAAACGATTGCTTAGCAGCAAACGTGTCGATCGGTGTTATGGGTTGTATGTCAATCGATGCTCCATCCTCAGACTTCTCGTTGAACTCATAATTGCAGAAGCAGGTTTGTGGACACAAGTTCTGCATCATTAGACAACTTTGTGAGAGCAGGTTTATTCTTATAAATCTCATAATTAACATTAGGATCAATCAAGGAAAGGCACAACCTGTAAGTTTTCATGTTGCAGATAGCTCCCACGGTGGCCATGAATGCTCTTCCAAGTAGTAGTGAAGAGTTCCAATTGATCTGGATATCCATGACATGGAAGTCTATAGGGACTAGGACATTCTGAATCTGTAGGTGGACATCTCTACAAATACCTCTTGAATCCACTCTGGAGCAATCGACAAAAATGAATGAATCACTGGAAGGCTCCACTCTCAGGTTTAGCTTTTCTGCCATAGCTCTGGGTATGATGCTCATTGATGATCCAGTGTCACAGAGGGCATTGGGAAACTCATGCCTTTAATCAAACATGGAATCACAAACTTCCCAGGATCACTTTTCTTTTTCAGAATGATCCTCTGCTCTAGAGTTGTCATATTCGTGACTTTCGGTAGATGAACACATTTTGTTGCGGGAAACCATCGATCGGTCTTACTGTCTCTTCATCGATTGATGGTTTAGGGTTTTCCCGATTCTGCTAGCTCCATGGGTGCAGTCGATTGATGCGCCTTGACCTGCATCGATCAATTCCTATGCGACTTGTCGGACGAACTTGAAATTTCCGCAATGGAATCCCTCTCTGGCAGCCTTTCTCTCTTAACTTCTACCCAAAAATCATCATCAGTCAATGCATTGACGTGGTGACTCTGTCCAGCCTCTATTTTCTCCTTGATCAGGCTCTTATGTCTCCTAATAGTCTCACTTGTATGCATCACCTGGTTCTCTAGCTTCTTCACATGGGTGTTGAGATTTTCGAACTCGATGTTGAGGTTGAGGTTGAGGTACAAGCCATCTATCTTTTCATTGAAGTCCACTGCCATCTTCTGCTGTCCCTCTAAAACTCTGTCAACCATTGCTTCAATCTTGCTCCCTTGAGTTTCGGGAGGAGAGTTCTGGTAGTAGGAGGACTCATAGGTTCTGTTGTTGTTGAAGGGCCTTCGTTGGGAACTCTGATTAAAGTTACTCCTTTGACTACTCCCATAGGAGTTCCTGTTGAAACCTTGATTCCCTTGTCTCTGGAAACCACTCCCATCAAGGTAATTCACATTCTCTTCGATCTCATCATCTCCAGACTCCATTGCTTCCACCTCTGCAAAGGTGACCTGTTTCCTGAAAAACTTCTGAACACTATCCAGCTTTGCCTTGACTTCTTCAATCTGTTTCTTGCTCATTGCTGGAGTTGAATTCTTCCTCTCAAAGTCTGTGTTCTTGGTGTTGCTGCTGGATGCCAGTTTCTCAATCAACCTTGTAGCCTCTTCAAGACTCTTGGTGCTGAAATTCCCCTTACTGGCTGTGTCCAAAGCCATTTGGTACTGTAGTCCAATAACTCTAAAGAAAGTGCTGAGAAGTTGCACTTTGTTGAACCCATGATGTCGACAATCTCTCTGGTATGATTTGAATCTAATCCAGGGATTTCTGAAGGATTCTGAAGGGTCTTGCGAAAAGGTGACAATCTTGCTCCTCAGATCTGCTGCTCTGGCGTCATCAAAGAAGTTGCACAAAAAAAGCATTCTTGATGTCAGTCCAGGATGTCAGGGATCCTGGTGGTAACAACTTGAGCAAATATGAAGCTTCTCCAACAAGTGACTACTTGAAGAGCTTACAGAAAAGATAGTCCTCAGGGACTCCATTGATTTTAATGGCAGTCACTAGATTCTCAAATCTCTCCAAATGATCCATAGGGTGCTCATGTCGCAGCCCATGGTAGGGTGTCTATGCCACAAGTCCAAAGAAGGCGGGCTTGATTTCAAAATCGTGTCTCTGAAAAGCTGGAGGACGATGATGGATCTGTTGGCGTAGTACTGGTTTGGACGGTTGTAGTCAGCCAGTGTTCTCCTAGCAGCTTGGGCATTAGCTTTGGGTTGAGCTTTCTGTAGCGTCTGCTTCTGCTTATGAGTAGTACTTAAGAATCGAATCCACAAGGAGCAAATGCACATAATAGATTTCTTATTTCTAAAGACTAAGCTAGGTGAATACATATATTAGTAATGAATAACCATATTAAGGAAATATTCCTTGTCAAGAAGTAAGATGCAATATGGAAATATGCTACTAATGCAAATGAAGAAATATTCTAGATGTAAATATAAATGTTAATATGCTAGATCTAGGGTTTTTAACTCCAACTCTCGTATGCAAGCAAAAGGAATGACCATCGATCGACGGCTAAGGCCTGGTGTCGATCGACGGTGAAATCAGAAGGAAGTATGGACGAGATTTAATAAGTCCACCAGACTTATTAGACCATCTCTCACATGTATCTAACAGCCTAGTTCAACATAATCTATTCTGGCACAGAACCTACTCTCATATTTGTCTATGTCCTACGAGATCCTAGTTAGATACTGTAGAATGCAAGCATTAAGCACAACTCAATTGATGGATATTAACTTAACCTAACAATCCTATTTTGGGGCTAATCCATAGATGTTATCATTCAACCCTAAATCTAATTAGTAACTACTCAAGCATGATCTTTGTCACAGAAATCATAGATGAAATAAAATATAAAAACCAAAGGAGTTCTAGGAGGGCTCTGAAGGAGTCTCTCCTTTCTCTCTTAATACAAAATGAAACTAAAAATGCTATGTAAAACTCTCTGTAAAAACTCTATGTGTAAAACTCTATGTGTCTTTGTCAAGACATAAATATAAAACCATAATTCTAGGTTAAAACTCGTCCATGGTATTTTCGT
Source organism: Sinapis alba (assembly GCA_012274485.2). Lineage (NCBI taxonomy): Eukaryota > Viridiplantae > Streptophyta > Magnoliopsida > Brassicales > Brassicaceae > Sinapis > Sinapis alba. The sequence goes on along the minus strand of MU105617.1, from coordinate 557,315 downwards.
CTTTCTGACTTGGGCTTTAATTATCAATCGATGGCAAGTGTGATGCATCGATCGCTCTTGAGCTTCAATCATCGGTCGACGCCAAGTGTGATTCATCGATCAACGCCAAGTGTGATTCATCGATCGATGACTTCGTCGACTGCCTAGATGATCAGCTATGAATTCTTCTCTTAAGGATCCAAAAGCTCCAAGTATCTCATATATCTCCAAAACGTTCCTGGACCTGTAAATACACTAAACCATAACCTAGACACACATAATAGACTCCAAATAGAGCCTACAATATGGACTAAAACTGGTAATAAATAGGCTATATCACTCATAAAGGTCTAACTATTAATGAAGAGAGATTTTTTGTATCTCGTATCGATGATACTCTGTCTTTGAGAGATAAGAGTTGAGTTAGGACAAGACCTCGCTTACATAACTTTTTGCGATTTCTTCCTGATTTTGTCTTGATATTGAAGTCTGCAAAAGGTTATCGTCTTATGTGACTTGCATTGATCGGGAACCGAGCATCTTTCTGGAGACAAATCCTGAGACAAGTCCTTAGAAGATACTGACCAAAATTTTTGATTTTTATAGCGCTTATTCTTGTGTTGGATGTATGAAAACAATTTATATGAGAGGAGCAGGTTAGGCTAAGCGTTCGTTTTTCAGAACAGTTGTTTGTTCGCCAGGGCCAGTCGACATACGTAATGTAAGAGCAAATACTTATATGTTCTAACTTGAGTTAGTTTTCGATTTATAGTCATGTGATGACTGTTTCTGGGAGTTGTTCGTGTTTGAAAATATACTTTCGAAATTATGCCACGTCTCTGAAAATTTGTTTTTCCTTTGTGTTAAAGTGTTTCTATGTTGCGAGAATATGTCTGGAGAATTTTTTCGCACTTGGTCGAAGGTCTCGTTTGAACTTGCGATAGGAAAATGTTTAAGTTTGGTCGCGTGGTAGTATATTCAAAAGTGTCTTTCTGTTTATTATTTTTCTATCATAAACCGCGTTTTTGTACAAAATGTTTGCCGATTTTAAAGAAGTATTAGTAGTGCTGCAAATGCTTAGTGTCGACAAAGGAATGCTTTGTGATGTGTTCAGAATTTGATCGACTCATGATTAGTTGATTTTTCCATTAACCATTTTGTTGTTAGGACATAGATTTGTTATGAAGTTTTTTTTTATGATTTCTGTTTTTGTGTTATAGAATGATTGTTTGGTTTTACTTAGGCGTTTTTAGCCGTAAAGTTACGAGATCAAGTGTTTCTTGTGATAAAAGAGATTGACCAGGCATTTATAAGTCAAATTGTGTTTACTTATTGTCGAAAAAGTTTTAAAAGTATTGAATACAAGAAAGTGAATATTTTAAAATGTGGGAGTATACGTCTATACGTACCCACTCCCCCTGTTTTTAGAGAGGGGGACATCTGAACTCGTCTTGTGACAAGTTGTCTACGTAACCCTTTTGAGGATCAAGCCGTCTTGTAGTTCACTTTGTTGCCATGAGTGTTTTACTCGCTTGGCGCAGTTGCGTTGAATGTTTTTGTCGCGGTGCCTGTCACTGGATTGACGGCATTTCCCAGAATTGATTTTTCCGAGTCTTGTGAGGCATTGGGCTCATAAGTTTGCTTGCTTTCTTCGTCCTAAACCGTTGCTTGAGTTGACGATTATGGGTTGTCTTTTTCAAAGCGTTTTCAGTCGAGAGCTGAGTTGTCTTCATACGCTTAGGTTTTACCATGGAAGTAGTCATGATTTTACGCAGCTTATGTTAGGCTAGGAAACAGAGGCGCGACTGTTATGGCATCCCCAGACTATTGCAGTTCCGTTGGGAGTTGGGAACTTGATGTAAAGTTGATAGGTTGATGGGATGGCCTTCATGGAGTTGATCCAAGGAATTCCCATGATTACGTTGTAGATGGACGGGTGGTTTACGATGGAGAAATTGACAATCTTTGTGACACCTTTGGCCATAACATGAAGCTTGATCGATCTGAGAGTCACTGACGTTGTGCCGGAGAAACCAGTTAGTGGGTTCGGCGTTGGTATGACTTTAAAAAAATGACGTTCATCCTTTGGAGAGTTTCACGGAAGATGATGTCTGCAGTGCTTCTGGTATATACAAGGATCCTGACGACTTCGAGATCTCTGATCACAAGCTCGATCACGAGCGGGTCAATGTGAGGTTTGTCGATTCTGGCAGTTTCATGTTCGGGAGTTTAAGAGGCGGAGACCAGTCTGTGCTTGATTCAGCCTTATGCTGATAAGCTTTTATCGACGAAACGGTGTCGTGGTAGTACTGCAATCTTCTGATGATCATGTTGACTCTCTGATGATTATTCTTGTTTCCTCTGTTGTCCAGCCTTCTACCACATTTTCCATTTTTGCCTGAGCGATTCCCTTGAGGCATTTTTCCGTAGGTGGGGTTTTGTCAGTTTTTTGTGGATGGTCAATGTCTCGAACGAGGTTATTTGTTCTGGTTACATTGGAGATTTTGCTTGCGAGTAGTTTTGTTGTCAGCCTTGCGCTAAGAACTTTGCAGTTCATGGTTGAGTGGCCTTTGGTCTGGTGAAACTCCCAGAAAGCGTTTTTGTCGTAAGATACGATTGGGGTCCATGTGTTCCCTGATGTTCTACTTTGTTACGATGTGGAGTCAATGGCATAGTTATGCGCTCCTAGAACATCTTCATCCTGGTGATGGACGTACTTGTCGTTACGAGGAGCCTTCTCTTTTTTGCTTTGATTCAGATGCAGCATCTTTTGCGGACGCTTTCGGAGGCTCGTATTTTTGCGACAAGACCTTTATTTCTTCTTCGTTGATAATAAAGTATGTGGCTTTCTGGAGAGCGTCCTGGATTGTGCACGATTCTTTAAGAGAAACCCACTTTCTGAATTTTGATTTGTACTAGAGTGATTTCCTTAGCGCATCGAGGGCACTTTGCCGCTGATTCCGTTATCTCTCGGCATCACGGCCCTGTACCTGCTCATGAAGTCTCGTATAGATTCATCTTATCTTTGAGCTAGGCTTCAAAGGTCAACGTCAGAGGTTTCTCTATCCATCAACATGGAGTATTGCTTAAGAAACACTAAGGAGAGTTGGCGGAAATTTCTGATAGAATTTCGCTTTAAGCAAGAAAACCATTTGAGTTCGGCTCCCTTGAGATATATGACAAAATGGAGGCAGTAGCCTACGTATCTTTCGTGCTCCTTGAGTTTGGCCTTTCCGATCGTGATCTGGAAAGAATGCAGATGCAATTTGGGATTGGTGGTGCCGTTATATATGGGGATCTTAATCTTCCCAGGGTGCAAGACTATCGTCTCTCTGATACGAGAGGTGAAGGACGTTTTCCGAATCTCTTCAAGAAGTCTATCGATCACATGCGCTGGTAGCGTGGTGAATTTGAGATTTCACTGGTTTTAGTTCTGCGGCTGTTTTTGTGATATATTCTGAGTTTGTCGGTGCTTGCTGCGAGTGCTTCGCGCTTGTTCTTTGGCTATCTCTTCATGTTCTACCTAGAAGATGTTCTCTTCTTGTCCGTCATGGTTTATCAAAGATGATTTTTGTTGAGTCTTTTGGCTTCATTTCCTTCTCTGATGCACACCAGCGTTTTCCTCCGAATGATCGGATTGATCACTGGGATCCAAGTTGACTCGGTTGAATTCGTTTTCTTCCGTTTCCTGACCGAGAGGTGGATGATTTTCTGCGCTTTGCCACGTTGTGACATGAGTCACCTTGCCAGGGTTCTGTCCAGACAGATCTCCTCGAACGCTGTGGTGTTTGCGGCAGCGTTGACTGCAAGGGTGTTCGCTTATGGAGTATTTTCAACGTTGTCATCACCGACATTGTCGTTGCAAGATGGTTGATTGTTCTGAGTTAGATTGTTCTGAGCCCCCTCCTTCTAGCGCCAAACTGTGCAAACCAGAGTTCGCACTCTCAATTTTCATAAATGGAGCTGGTTGATTGTTCTGAGTTAGATTGTTCTGAATACAAATTTGCGAGTAAAGAGAAAGATCTTATTACAGCAGGTTATAAGAGCTAAGGCCGCATAAGTTTTCAGCGAGTTATCTAGTTCTAACCACCAAAGTCTTATACCTAGTTTGAGTCGCAGCTCGATAACAAAAACAAAATAACTAAAAATCTTTTAAGTGCTAAAGTTGCCTAAAATTCTATGTGTCTCCGTTTCTCATCGAGTTGGTCCTCTTTATATATGCCTCCAAGGTTGGTCGTGTTTCCTTATTCGCCTTGATTCAAGTTTATCTTTTTTGGAGATCTTTCCTTATCTTCTAGAAAATCCATGTTTATCTGGGAAATTTGACATTTATCCTTTTCTTCATTTTTCTTTGTTTAAATTGAGTAAACCATCATAGCTTCTAGGCCCGTTATTTTTTTAAACCGTAAGTGGGATTTTATCGTGTTGTAAGCCATTTCAGACCGTTTGACGACTTGCACGTTTTTACAATTTTCTCAGAAAAAGTTGATTTTTCTTACGTGCATTTTTAATGTTGTTGATCGTATGAAATGAAGCAAGCTAGTCCACTTACTCTAGGATACAAAACACTTTCTTGCTTGTTTTCTTCGTAAAATCTCAACGGAAACTCTGATTGCGATGGAACGAGAGATATTTTGATCGATATTCAAAGGAGAACAAGATGATAGCCTTATTGGGTGATGAGGAAGCCTATTTGGAGATATGGAAGAGAGAGAGAGGGCTGTGTGGCGACTTTGACCAAAAAGAAAAGGTGTGTGGCGACTTTAACCAAAAGGAGAGGATGTGTGGTGACTTTGACCAAGAGGAGAGGCTGTGGCGACTTTGACCAAGAGAGAGGCTGTGTGGCAACTTTGACCAAGAGGAGAGGCTATGTGGCGACTTTGACCAAGAGGAGAGGTTGTATGGCGACTTTGACCAAGAGGAGAGTCTGTATGACGACTTGGGGGAGTTGTGAAGAAACTTGGGAGATGTGTGTGGCGACTTTGTAGAGAGAGGGAATGTGTGTGGCGACTTGTTAGAAAGACGGAGTGTCTGTGGCGACTTGGTAGAGAGAGGGAATGTATTGATGTCTTTTTTTTGGTTCACATACTCTTTGTTGATTGCTTTGTAGACTTTTAGAATAATTTCGTGAGTTTTTCCGTAAAAGTTACTCGAAAGTTGTTTTGCCGAAGATTGTCTTATAGATTTTTCTTAAGAGGTTTTTCTGCGGAAACTTTTTGAAATTCATTTTATGAAAGAGAGTTTTGTAAAAATTGTCTTCTATCGTAAAAACCTTCCGCAAGAATGTTTTTTCCGATTGCTTTCATTTTTGGATATAAACTCTTTTATTTCTTATGTGAAATGAAATACACGAAGTTTTGTTCTTCGTATTCCTATTTCAATAGGCTCGGGTTTTTTGCGGTGTATTTTCTTCGACATTTATGCCTCATATTTATTTAAAGCATACTTACTCGAAAATTTTTAGCCATTGATTTCGTCGTGACCAATTTTGACCCCAACATTTACATATTGTGAAAGTTTTTTGTCTTAATAATACCTAATAAATCTAGTATTCTAAATTTTATTCAAATATGTTTTACACATTTTTAGATATTTTATTTGTCGTACTACTACTTAATAGACCTAGTAGTCCAATTTTATTGTGTTTCTAAAAATATATATAGACTGAATTTTGAACATACAAAAACTAAAAGAGAAATTGCATTCCACAAACTAGCTTTAATACGTATTTAGGTAAATATACAATCTGTAAGGATAGTAGGTCTAGGCGTTTTTTTCTCTGACCATAGTACCCCTATCGTTCCATCTCCCTATCAACATCTTTGCATGCAAACAATATCTTTCTTCTAGATACCATGTCTGATTAACCAAGTTCACACGCTTTTTATTTTGTCAGACAAGTTGCCTTATGTTTAGTTATTCGAGACCACCACCCCCCTCCCCGCAACAAAATTACCTTCAATACTCCATACCTTTTAGTTTCCTCTTTATAAATTTCAAGTTTCTGTTAAGTCTGTATCCGTTTTAATTATAAGAATCTCTAATCTAAATCGTTTGTTAACTTCATCTTCCTCTCACATTCCTGAATCAAAAACACTATACTTTCAATGGATCGTGGCTTCGAGGGTTTTTGCGGTCGGTGAGGAACCTTTGGGTATTAGAGTTACCCCATACCACAAACCGTGATGTATAAGCAAAATACTCAACTCCCTCGATGACCAAGAAGTTGATGTATCAGAGGGATGCCGTTTGGTAAACTTGTTGCGATTGTCGGGGAGACACCCTTTTCCGGTCGATTGGGTCATCTACCTATGTCGAAGCAACTGAACGTGGCGAAGAAGCATGAAGTGTGGTTTCTCTTTGCTGGTAAACCGGTACGCTTTTCTATTAGAGAGTTTGCGATAGTAACCGGGTTGAATTGCCGTAATTATCTTCCCCAATCGAAGAAACGAAGCAAGAAAGATATATCGGAGAAACCGTATTGGGGTGCTTTGTTTGGGACCATGAATGAAGTCCCATCAGTTATGTAGTAACGATGCTTAGAAGGAAAATAGCCACACACGCAGAGAGAAGGATAAAGTACGCCCTACTCGCTTTGCTCGCAGCCGTAATACTGCCCACATCACACAACCCGCGTATTTCACACGCGCATGCGGAGCAGATCAAAGATCTTAACACTTTTCTTGAGCATCCCTGGAGTCATGTCTCATTTGAAATGCTAATGAGTAGTATAAAAGAGAGAGACGAGGTTTCATTGTCTCAAAACACCATTGCCCTTAAAGGCTTTGTTTTGTCTATACAACTTGTTATCATCGAAGCCGTCCCTTCTCTTACCTGAGTTGTCAGGATGGAGGTTCTTCTGGTTCTGAGGTCGACTCTGTAGAAGATGAAGCGGGTGCGGATGCTGACAGTGGTGGAAATAGGTGTATCAACACTGCCCACGTTCGTGACATTGATACTGCTTGCAAGGTACATGCTTCTCCCATTTTTTTTTGTGATAAGGTGATGCCCTCCATGCTATCCATTGTTGATTAATGTCACCAATATTTTTAGCACTCCATTTGTATTATTTATAGCACAATGTACTATGTATCAAAGTACTATCAGCTTCATTTATGATAATAGTTACCTTCGTGTGATGCGATGTTGAATCCGCTATTTGACTGTTGTGATTTCACAGGCCCTGGTATATTCTATTATTCCTGCCGCTGGCGAAGAAAATATTACTATCCTGGACTCTGCGTGGGGTGATGATGTACAAGATGTCCTTGTCGACAATCTGCTTAAGTGCATTGAAAATGAATTTTCATTTTCTAATGCTCATTTTATCAGGGGTTTGAACAAAGTGGATGTCCAGCGTATACGTCAGAAAGCCGTTAAAGAGAACGTCCCTCGGAAAAAAACAAAGTGAAGCTCACTCAAGCTGGCGCTGACGCTATCGATCCTGACCATATTGCTACCATCGTTAAAAATAGGGTATCAAAATATTTGAACTTGCTACTGGAGCAAATGAAGCATGTGGAGAAGTCCATTACCAGCTCTCAAAATCTCTTACGCACTAGTTTTTTGAAGAAATGTTTCTGAAATTCGAGAAGGCTATTATGGAGCTGATAAGGCCCGCTTCCCCTGCTCACAATCTCCCCCCCCCCATTCTCCTGCTAGCAAGACTAACAAGGTGTGTACCAGCCCTCATGTTGATGCTGGGAACATTATTCAAAACACCATGCGTTTCGCTGAGGAGGATATCTTACCAACTAGCAATGTAATGTCACTTACCACACATAGGACAGTTAAATGTTTTATCCCTTTGTCTGAACTTTATTTCGTTCTGCAATACTAGGTTCCTGGTCACGACAATATGCAAAATGAGGATCCCCCAGCTGGGCCTGGTAATGAAATTGGAACTAATGCCAAAACTGTAAGCTATGTCAACCCTATGTCATCAATGCCTAGCATAACACGATCTTGTATTTTTCCTAAAGAACTTATCAACTTAATTGCGTCGATATTCTCTTGTAGTAGCTGCTAATGTTTGGACTACAGTCTTGCTAGAGTAGCCCTTTTAAAACGTCTCTGAAATGTCACAACATTTTGGCATATTTGTAACATTATGTACATTTCAAACGAGACAGGGATCTTTCGCTGTTATAGAGCCAGACCCTTGGACCCCTAGAAGAGTTGGTAAGTAATGTTTTAAGTTTATATTGTCATAGAGCCAGAGTGAACCAATGTTTTTTTTGTTTTGTGTATTATTATGTTGACTTGTTCTTTTTTTTTTTGCCGCAATGTATGTTTTGCAATGTATGTCAATACAAAAAATAGAATCCCGTTGATGACGTGACGGCACCAGGGACGAAGAACCTTCTGATCGTTCCTAGAACAGAAAAGCGGGTGACAAAGACGTGGTAAGCGCTTCTTACCTTCAGCCTATAAAATCTGTGCTACACATACACCCTTTTTATATATGTTTTTTTTAATCATAGTATGCATGCGAACATTTTTCGTTTTCAATCTAAACGATCACTCTACTCTTATATCATATACATCGTGCTCGCTAATAAATTTTGTAGCCCTTCTCTATTTTTATGGGTACTGAGGACTTGGGGCATTACCATGTTTCTCACACATAGTTGATGCCAACTTTTTTTTTGTTGTCAGTATTCATTATTACTCTTTCATATATCTGCCTATTAGCAGACCGCACCATATGCTGCTGTCGATGCAAACCATCCCCCATCACAGTCTGTGGATGATGAAGCGATTTCCAATACGGTGTGTACAGAATGCTTGAAAGTTTTTATTACTATTGTGTTATTATATAATTTCCCTGTTCTATTTTTAACACCATTTCGCTGTCGTATCTTGTATATTCATTTGCTTTACGGATAATGCCGACACACTCCCTTCATTTTTGCTTGGTCTTACACAAGAAGAAAGATAACTCTCCAAGACAGATTGTACTGCTGCCGACAATTCATCGCAACATACGGAAGTGGATCACAATTCATCGCAACATATGGAAGTGGATCCCATTGTACATTGCACGGACGATGATCTGACAGTGCACATTTTAGGAAAAGCGTCCTAGAGTTGTACCTAAGGTCGCTAGTGGGAGAGTATCACTGCGATAAACGGGTGCTTACTCGTGCCTGGGAAGGTCACCTAAATGCAATGCGTAAGGATTCTAATATTGACTACGCCGCTAAATTCTGTGCACTGGCTGAGAAGATAAAAGTACCATTGTAAGTAATCCTGTATAGTGCTACGACTACATATATAACTGCTATTGAAATTTTAGCAGCTACTAACTTGTTAGTTGACCACCAACTGCCTTTTCTCCTCTCAGTGGTGTGAATGTTGATGGTTTGTCTCTCGATAACCAAGCCTTATCAACCATTGTTGACCGGTCGTCTCACTTACCTGCCAAGGTACGAAATGTTATTCACGGACGTACTATATACTTATGTAACCCATTTTACTCGTCAATTTGTCTCATCCCAAATTTGGTGGAACACATTTTTAGGTTGTTGATGTGCTGATCCATCACACTTATTAAGTGTTTTCATCCTACGCTGATCAGTGTCATGCCAAGAACTTTGTTATTCTCGATACAAAATTCGTTTCACTCATAGCGAAGACTTTTGGCAAGTTCTCCAAGTCTTCAAAGAAAGAGAGTTTTCGTTTCCCAGCCTCGTTTGGCGATTGTTTCTCTGGAGATGTAGAAGTTGCTGAAGCCCATCGTTTTTACTTCCCTTTTAATTTCGACAAGAAGCACTGGGCTGGCGTCTGCGTTGACTGTGTATCCTGGCAAGTTGTGGTATTAGATTGCAATGTCACTCTAAGGACCGACGGTATGATTGTGAAGGATTTGCGCCCAATTTCGATAATGTTTCCTTACCTTCTGAAACATCTTGGCAAACTGCTTGGAGCCAACGATTTAAAGCCATTGGCAATTGACCGCCCTCGTTCTATTCCACAGAACCCCAGCGTCTTTGACTCTGGCACCACTGCTGTTCTACTGATCGAAGCACATGCAGTTGGGGGGGGGGGTCGATGTCTGCAAATGCATCAACCCGGATGTTTTCCAAGATGAAGTTGTAAGGATTGCTGTTATGACTTACGAGGATAACGTTGGAGCCATTTGAATGGTTTAGCCTAGCTACCAAAGTCGTTTTATTTCCTGTTTGGTTTTCTGTTTTTCTACTTCCTTTGCACTTCGCAAAATGAACCCTTGTTATCCTGTCATGTACTCATGTTGGTCGGCTAATAAAATACTAAGATTTTTTTTTAGTTCTTAGTTTCTGTTATATTGCATCTCTCATCCTTTCGAACCTTAACTCGACAAATAATTAATCTGCTAAATTTCGTAACAGAAACATGTGGCACTCTTATCACTTTTGTAACTTCACTACACCCTTTGTGTTTGTATATTGTTTAAATTGTAATAAATAGTTGTAGTACTCCTCAATAACATATTAGCAATACACCAAAAATCCGAGCACATCAATTTTACATAATTTAAAAGCAACAATATTTTGACAAGTTCCATTTTTTTCATCACTTCCTAATTTTCAGCATTTTAAAGCTTACTGTAGCATTTTTAATATACGTATCACAGTTCTCCTAGCTTTGTAATCCTGCAAAATGTTTGTGATTACAATCTAACTTTATTATTATTATTATAGTTCTTTAGCAAGTTTTCAGCCCAATCCAACATTTATGTCGTTTTGTCTGCAATATAAAACTACTTCTCATGCTCTTTTACTTTTCTATAGAACTACTCGCCCACATTTTAGCCAATTCGTCGTCTCTACACTATCTGACCACGCGGAATGTCAATCCCCCCAAATCCCTTGTCTGCTCCGGTTCCAGATTCCGTGGATCTGAGCCGTCGTCGAGGAACATTTGGTAAATGGATTCCTAAAATCTGTCGGTGTGGAGAAAAGGCAATATTGAGGACTTCAGGCACCGCCAGAAACCCTGGTAGGCTTTTTTTCTGTTGCCCGAATGGATCGGAAGGGGTATACCAATTTCTCTCCTCTCAATTTCTATTTCAATTAGTTTCACCGTGTTTAAATTCCTATTTTGAGTTTTCTGAATCTATAATCTCAGGAAAAAAACCATCTTTTCACGTGGGCTGATGAGAGGGTACTAGAAGAGGTGGAGAATCTAAACCAAGTCGTTTGCGAGGTAAGTGGCCAGATATATGAGTTGAGAGCCGAGTTGTCTGCAATCCAGAGGGTCCGTAACTGTTGTTGTGCGATATGGTAAAACGATGAAGTCCCTGTGCCCCTGTGCCCCTTTTTCGCTAGTGTTTTGAATTGATAAATTATCCCCTGCTATGTAACGAATGGTTTTATGCTTGTTTTGATGTTTATTTTCATCCTGAATTTGTAGACAAGGTTATTTTTCTACTTCCAATTTTGAGATTGTTGATTGTGCTGGTCACCTATCCGAATTCGCTTCACATCCAACATATTTTTATAAAATGTCATCAACATTATAGAATCACTATTTGTAGAGGCTACATCATTTTTCATTCTTTGGCGGATTTGTGTATTTGTTTGTCACACGCCCTTTGAATGAAGATACTACAATAGCCACCTTGCCACACCACCTTGTTAACCTTGGCTGTCTACATAAAATCTTTTGTTGCTATATTTAACCGAAACAGTCTGCATCGTAACTATAAATATGTACCAATCCCGTTTTTGGGTCACTGGTCGGTAACATTTCTTATCCATTTTAATTGTACACTTTTTGTTTGTTTTTTTGTTCTGAGATGTTAGCACACGAAGGTTGGAGAGGAATATTATTTATTATAACATAGCGATACATCGTAAATCCGGCACCCCTTCACGATGGGCTACTTAACCGTACTATTACACAAGACATTATTATTTTCTTTTGTCCCATCATGATTCCACCTTCTTTTCTTACATCTCTTCCTTCGCTTCAAACTCACTCCTTCCTTACGTCTCTTCCTTCCTTCCTTACTGGATAGATTCCTTGCACGTGGCTTTGTTATGTCCCAAGCCCTTGCATCGGCTGCACAATGTCCTCCTTCTCATTCGTTTCATCTACAACATTCTTTTCATATTTAGTTCACACTAAAATTTATGTTATCCTCATAACATATACTTGTCTAATATGAACATATTACAAGTTTTTCACCCCTGGAGAAGAATCTAAGTTTTTTCGGCCTTCCCGGGGGGCGTCTTGTTATTGGAGGGCATAATTGCATTCCACCAAAATCAGAAACCAAATCACACACCCCATTATAGTCTGGCACTGGCAACACACTTTTCGCATAAGCTGACCTCGAGACTTCGATGGTGTAACCAGACAACACCAATGATTCCACACTAACCTTGCCTCTAACCGCAGCGGTGATAGCATGCGAACATGGGATCGAAAGCACTTGAAATTCATAGCAGCTACACAATCTGTCGCTAGGTTGACGTGATAACTTCCCCCATTTTTGTTACGGATTTTGTATTCATGATCCGCTATAGCACTGACTTCGTATCCACCGGTCATCTCAAAAATTTTAGTTACTAAACTTGCAACCTTCGGTGTTAGCGTGCCCTTATTCCTGTTAGCTGCATCTCTACGCGTCGCAAACTATCCTGTGAGCTTGCTATAATGAATTAACCAATGGTATCACTGGATACTCCCTTGCTTCACGCAACACCGAATTCCAAGACTCCGCAAGGTTGCTAGTCATCACATTATACCGCTTGCCAAGGAAATGAGATCTCACCCAGTGTTTTAACCCAATATCCAGTAGATACTCTGCACAGTCTGGATCCATAGTCTTGATCTCGTTAAAAGTTGTGTAGACTTCCTGCATACAGTAGGTTCGAGCAGCCTTTGCAACTAGGTACTCCAAATGACGTGCCTTGAAATTCGACCTTATGTTCCTCTTCAAGTGGACCACGCAAATGCAATGCCCTGCCGATGGATAAACCTGTGATAGCAAGTATTAACATAGTTTGTGTTTGCTAAATTTATTAATTTAGCTGATACTATATATTTTATATCAGACATACTATTTTATCGATATATATATTATTTTACCTTGCTAAGACCTTTGAAAATGGAAGCGTGCCTATCAGATACAAACATCAAATCTTCATGAGCCCCCACGAATGTTGTCATTTGTTTGAATAACCATTCCCAAGACATGTCGTTTTCACTGTCGACAATGGAAAATGCTAAGGGGAATATCTGGTAGTTTCCATCTTGAGCTGAAGCAGTTAGCAGGACGCCGGCATATTTCCCTTTCAAATGTGTCCCATCAACAACTACAACCTTTCGCATATGCTCGTACCCTTTTATCGACGCCCCAAATGCCACAAACATATATTTGAAACGTAAGGCACCATCTTCCATTCTCTTTGTTAGTAGCTCTGTTATCGTGCATGGGTTTGCGTCAACTAATCTATTGGGATAATCCGACAGCTGCTGGTAAGAAGACTGAGTGGTCCCTTTCACCTTGTCTATTGCTACATCTCGCGAACGCCCTGCCTTCCAGTAAGATATATTAACGTCATGGTCTCCCCTCATCATCTGACATATCTCACGTGGCTTTGGTCCTCCACATGCTCCTCCAAACTTGCTTCTCATTAGTTCCCCAATCACTGACGAGGTTGCTTGAGTCTGATATCCCCCACGTTCATCAACTAACATGAGTGGTCAGTAACCACCTTCCTCACCTCAAAAACGTCTGACTCCTTGAGTTTTACTGCATATACCCTCCATGGGCAATCTTGACCGCAACATTCAAGAACCATCAGACCTGGTTCCGACTTTTTACTCTTGTAACGAAACTTCTTGCTAATGGCATAGATAGCCATATGTTGCTTAAATGCTTCTCTATTCCAGAAAATCATTCTCTCTGCAACCTCGCCTCCGTAGTCCTCAACTCCACCTACAAAAGAGAATGTTATGTATGCATGATTTTCATAAAATTTTAACTTTCCTCACAACACTGTAGACAATCTATAGTCTGCTATTTTTTCCTTTAGCGACCCTACATAATTGGTATGTTACTCATTTTTTAACAAGTTTTTTCCACCTACTCTCCCTTCAATATGCTGCGAATGATAATTGCAGTTTCATAATTTTTGTATTGGCAAGCCTATAAAAGTTCTAAACTTGCAGAAGACTGACCATAACTCGATTTAAATCTTTCTTTCAATTAAAACTTATATATTGTAGCTTACTAATATTTTTCCTTTATCTACTTGGTTCAATTAAAACTTTCATTACCTCAAAGATACATTAGTACGATAGTTTATAAATAGTTAACAGTACACAAAACCGTCTAGCATGAAGAAATTATTATTGGCAGTACACAAACAAAACAAAACAGCATCTACCCGACATAAACATAATAACCTTCCCCACACCGATTCGAGCCCGGAATGGAGCTTACTAATATTACACAACAACACCAACAACGTTAAACTTCCAACCTACGCAACCATACGAGCAAATTTTCTCACTACACACCGTCTATCCTACTTCCTTCAGAAGAAGTTTCTATTCCACTGACAACAGCCTTGCTTGTTCCACTTCCCAACATTTTCCTGTCTGTCGGCATATTTGCCGCCGGTGTCTCAGCGTTTGCCCCAACGACTCCATCATCTGCATCTATCAGTATCCTCTCCGTGCAAACGAAGTTTTGCAATTCCACTCCAGCTCTAAAAATCATGTCTGCAAACATTATAGAAATATGTTTATTTCTCACTAAAGACTGCACTATATATACTCACTAAAGACTGCACTATATATACTCACTAAAGACTGCACCTTTTTTTGTCGTAGGCACCACATCACGCCCACCTTCTGCGACCATTGGGACAGTTCCTTCCCCATTAACATTGGGTGGAAGCTCTGAAACACTGTTATATGGCAACATGATATCTGGATGCATAATGCTATCTCTAACGGATGCATCATCGGTTAACATGACAATCCTCCCTCCTCCAACACCGGCTTCTAGTTTGGCCAAAAACAAGTGTGATGTTGTGTTAGATGTAACTCAATTCAATTTATACTTGAAACTATGTGTATTATTGTACCTTTATCTGAAAGATGCCTCAAATTTAGATCGACAACTTCCACCAACAGACTCTCCACTCCCAGGCTAACTCCAATCAGCCTTATAGCAGTGACATCCGTGCCCATGATTTCATTTGTTGACCCCGTTGAAGACCCGCAACCATCATCCATTTTGCCTCTGCACGTCTCCTCTTCAGTTGTTTTAAGTTCCTCTCCTTCTCCACATGGGTTGCATATGGTCGGTGCACCCATGTTCCCAGCACCAACAACAAGCCCCTCGTCCTCTTCTCCAGATTCTACTCATTTCCTTACACCATCCAAGACATCATCCCAGCATCAACCCACTGTCGAGCGAAGGCGTTACTGTTTACATGCTCTGGATAGTTCAGCAGGTCCATCCCAACATCCCAGAATACATGTGGCGCCTCTCCCTGGTTTATATCCCTTGTGCGCATGATAACTGCTCCTCTAGCATCTGCAGTTCTAAATATCATACTTTGTTAAAACCTTTCACTTCATACTCTGTAGACTCACATTATGACAACAAAAGTGTAAGCCATGCTACATAAACTTCTACCAGACCAAACATTTAGTTATCAATATAATCTCATCAGCTAATAAATACTTGTCCCTCTAACATACCTGTCAGGTCGTTAACTTGCCTTCCGTCAACCATTTCCTCATCATCATCGTCTAGCTCTGTAATCTCTCTGACTGGTACATTGGCAGTGTTATTGTTTGCAAGATATGTGTCCGCAAAGCCATCTCCAAATAAACCCGGTGGAAAATCATCATCACCTCCTCTGAAAACAGGGCGTTCATTACGCGTTCCGTTTGTGATGCACGATCACCAAATACAAGACCTGCATGATATCGTACAAGTTGTTGAATGTTATGCTTGACACCTTATTTGCAGAACTAACACAGAAGTGTTTAGGTATTTATGACGAACATTTACTATGTCGGAATTTAATACCTTACACGATTTTTGTCTCCTCTATCTGTTTCGTCCGTGTCGATGCACCTCCTCTACGCCTCTTTTTAAAGCCAACTCTCCCCATGAACTCTTCCCTATCTTCACCATACATATTTTTTCCTTTCTGACAAAATCTTTTGCTGCGATTTTCCTCTCCATGCAAGACATTCTGTCAAACATGCCTTTGCTCCCATTCGTGAATATGTGTAGAGGTAGCGGCACGTACAAAAGGAAGGGGAACATAACCTAGGTTAATCATTGCTAAGCCCCCAATTATCCACCAACACCGTTTAAGCTTCTACCCTATTTTCGTGTAACCTACAATCTATCTATATGCGGGCTTTATCGTCATTCTTCATCGGTTACCTTCTTAACGAGATCCACAATATTTTTGTATTGGCCATTTTACTAATTTGGAAAATCTTCTATGTATTTCGGCCCAATTGACTCAAACTAAAATCCTTAAATAACATTTTTAAATTATTAATAACACATAATTATTACACTATGAGCCTTTTTTCTTCTTTTGACTTTTCTTCTTTCTTTCTAGGTTCTTTTTGCCCTTAAGCTTCTTTCTATTCTTACTCTTTGCCATCTCTGAGAAATGCTTATGTAGTCTTTTGGTTTCTGTATTGTGTGTGGGGAAGATATAATTAACTAGAGGATATACATAGCCAATCGATCAACTACAAAACCAAAGATATACATAGCCACAAACATAATATATAAAACAACGATATGTACAAAGAGAAAGAGAGAAGCATCACCTAGATAATCAGCACCATAATTGAATTTTACAACAACGGGTCTTCATGGATGGATTTAAGGATGAGACTGAAGTTGGCAATGGCCCCGTGAAAGGACCAATCAATATTGCTGTGATCTGATTGAAGAGATTCCAGAGGAAGAGTGGAAAGAAGACGCAGCGGATGCGGCGTGCTCTCTGAAGCTGGTGACTCGCCATTGCAAGTTTTTTTGTCCCGTTTGAACAGTGGACAGGAACTTCTCCATGAGGTTAACCACGAGTTAACAAACACAACATGAAACTCTGCAAACACAAACACACAACATCACTGAAAAAATACTTGCTTCTAACACAAATGTGCATGAGTTACAGTATACTAATAGGCTTTAGCTATCTAAAACTCTCAGATCTCTGTAAACTATCTTTGTATATATGTAAATGTGAAAAGCTTTGAAGTATGATTACAGTTAAGCTCTCATGACGAACTCAACGATAATCGTCTAGCCTTATAGCGACGACTGAGAAGTTATGATTCATAACGTTGATATAGCCTATTTATTATCAGGTTATGTTTTAGAGTATTAACAGGTCCAGGAACGTTTTGGAGATATATGAGATACTTGGAGCTTTTGGAGCATCCAGAGGAGAAGAATCAGTAGCTGATTATCTAGAGAGTCGACAAAGCCATCGATCGATGGAATACACTTGGCATTGACCGATGATTAAAGCCCAAGATCGATCGATGTAGCACACATGGACTCGATCAGTGACAGCCGATGATCAAAGCCCAAGTCAGAATGACAAAATGCCTTGGACGAGTTTTGACCTAAATTTAGGGTTTTATATTTATGTCTTGAGAAAAACAGAGAGAAGACAAGTTTTTACACAGCATTATAGTTCTATTCATTTTTTATTAGGGTTAGGAGAGAAAGGAGAGACTCCTTCAGAGTCCTCCTGGAACTCAATTTGTTTTTATCTATTTTATATTTTATATCTATTTCATATCTATTTCATCTATGATTTCTGTGACAAAGATCATATTTGAGTAGTTATTAATTAGATTTAGGGTTGAATGATAGCAATCATGGATTATCTCAAAAATAGGATTGCTAAGTTAAGTTAATATCTATCAATTGAGTTATGCTTAATGCTTGCATTGTAGAGTAGCTAACTAGGATCTCGTTGATACGAGATGGACAACTACGAGAGTCGGTTCTATGCCAGAACAGATTCTGTTGAACTAGGCTGTTAGGCGCATGCGAGAGCTGGATAGAATATTTACATCTAGTTAATTAATAGAATATTTCCATATTTGCATTAGTAGCATATTTTCACATTGCATCCTACTTGTTGATAAGGAATATTTCCTTAAATTGATTGCTCACCACCAATATATATATTTACCTAGCTTAGTTTTTAGAAATAAGAAATATATTGTGTGCCTTTGCTCATGTAGATTATATCCCTAAGTACTACACTTGATCTCTCTTGGCAAGAGTATTATTGTGTGTGTTAAGATTGGGGTTAATTTGATAGTTAATTGTTTAGGATATTTATACCCTGCTAGAACAATGAACACCACCCATGTCAAATTTGGCGCCGTTGTCGGGGAGTATTGATCGCCAATAGATTTAATTTCTAGGATTTAGTCTAGGTTTGTTACTAATTTTAAGTTACTAATAATTTTTCTTTCCCTTTCTTTTCAGGTACATGCAAAGAAGCCCCAGGAGCAATAAAGGACAAGAACTAGCATTATCATCTGACCCTGACAGACTTGAACGCACGATCCGCGTCGACCGACACTTCTTCACGGACCGTATCGACCATCATTCAAACTCCACCGTCGACCGACATTGATCACTTAGCATCGATCAACATCAACCTACAATCATCGATCGACAACAACTTACTCACATCGACCAACATTGATCACTTAGCATCTATCGACATCAACCGACCCGCATCGATCGACAGAAGCAGACGAGTTCAGATGGTTGCGACTTTGATACTGATTAGGTATGAGAACGGAGACCTGCGTGACCCCGACGACCACTTGTGTAATGCAGCAGGTCAGAAAGTAGACGATCAAGAGACCATAATCCCTGATGCAGAACCAAAAGCAGACGCTGCAGAAGCTCAACCTGAAGCTAATGCCCAAGCTTCTCAGAGAACACTGGCTGACTACAACCGTCCAAACCAGTACTACGCCAACAGATCCGCCATTCGTCCTCCAGCTTTTCAGAGACACGCTTTTGAAATCAAACCCGCCTTCTGCAAACTTGTAGCACAAACACCCTACCATGGGTTGCGCCATAAGCACCCTATGAATCATCTGGAGCGGTTTGAGGATCTAGTGACTGCCATTAAAGCCAATGGAGTCCCTGAGGATTATCTTTTTTGTAAGCTTTTCAAGTACTCGCTTGCTGGAGAAGTTTCATATATATTGGCTCAAGCTGTTACCACCAGAATCCCTGACATCCTGGACTGACATCAAGAATGCTTTCTTGCGTAACTTCTTTAATGACGCAAGAGCAGAAGACCGGAGGAGCAAGATTGCTACTTTTTACAAGACCCTTCAGAATCTTTCAGAAACTCCTGGATCAGATTCAAATCATACCAGAGAGATTGTCCACATCATGGGTTCAACGAAGTCCAACTTCTCAGCACTTTCTTTAGAGGTATTGGATTATAGTACCAAATGGCTTTGGACACAGCCAATGAAGGAAATTTCAGCACTAGGAGGCCTGAAGAGGCTACAAGGTTGATTGAGAATCTGACATCCAGCAGCAGCACCAAGAACACAGACTTTGAGAGAAAGAAATCAACTCCAGCAATGAGCAAGGAGAAGATTGAAGAAGTCAAGGCAAAACTGAATAGTGTTCAGAAGTTTTTCAGGAAACATGTCACTTTTGCATAAGTGGAAGCAATGGAGTCTGGAGATAATGAGATTAAAGAGGATGTGAACTACGTTGATGGGAATGGTTTCCAAAGACAAGGGAATCAAGGTTTCAACAGGAACTCCTATGGGAATGGTCAAAGGAGTAATTGTAATTAGAGTTCACAGCGAAGGCCCTTCAAAAACAACATAGCTTATGAGTCTTCCTACTACCAGAACCCTCCTCCAGAAGATCAAGGAAGCAAGATTGAAGCAATGGTTGACGGAGTTCTAGAAGGACAGCAGAAGATGATCATGGATTTCAATGGAAAGATAGATGGGCTGTACCTCAACCTAAACGCCAAGTTCGAAAATCTCAACACCCTTGTAAAGAAGCTGGAGAATCAGGTGATGTAGACAAGTGAAACTATTAGGAGATATGAGAGCCTGATCAAGGAGAAAATAGACGCTGCAGAGAGTCACCATGTCAGTGCATTGACTGATGACGATTTTTGGGTAGAAGTCAAGAGAGAAAGGCTGCAAGAGGGGGATTCCCGTGTTGAAAACTCGAGTTTGTTCGACAGATCGTGCAAGCATAGATCGACGCAGGTCAAGGCACATCGATCGACGGTGCCCATAAAGTTACCAGAATCAGGAAAACCCTCAACCATCGACCAACAGAGCGACTGTAGAATCGGTTAATGGTTTCCAGCAACGAAACGAGTTCATCTACCGAAAGTCACGAATATGACAATTCCAGAGCAGATGATCATTCTGAAAAACAAAAGTGATCCTGGGAAGTTCGTGATTCCATGCTTGATCAAAGGTCACGAGTTCCCCAATGCCCTCTGTGACACTGGATCATAAGTGAGCATTATGCCCAGAGTTATGGCAGAAAAGTTGAACCTGAGAGTGAAACCTTCCAGTGATTCGTTCGTTTTTGTGGATTGCTCCAGAGTGGATTCAAGGGATATTTGTAGAGATGTCCTACTGCAGATTCAGAATGTCCTAGTCCCCGTAGACTTCCATGTTATTGATATCCAGATCAATTGGAACTCTTCACTACTACTTGGGAGAGCATTCATGGCTACCGTGGGAGCTATCTGCGACATGAAGGCTAACATGTTGTGCCTTTCCTTGATTGATCCTAATGTTAATTATCAAATTTATAAGAAAAAACCTGCCCTCACAAAGTTGTCTGATGATGCAGAACTTGTGGCCACATGCTTATGCAATTATGAGTTCAACGAGGAGCCTGAAGATGAAGCATCAATCGACACCCAACCCAGAGAATCGATCGACGTGTTTGCTATTCAGCAATAGGTCGACACCCACCATTTGTTATTGATCGACGGCCTAACTTCAGAACCAACCAACACCTGCCACGCAAATGGGAATTACACCCCAGCCTACCTCGAGTACGACGATGATTACAGATAAGAAGAGCTAATCGAGTATTGTGGTATTACAATGGAAGAGGCTGGCATTTTTCAAGTTCCCCACCAACTCGGGAAATCAACATCGATCGACGGCAACCATTCGCTATCGATAGATACTGACCAAGAAGCAGAGTCAGAACTAGGTACAAATGATGGCAGAATGCTTGCAATGGCCAATGGAGTTAGAATCTGTCCGGGCAACAACTTGGTAATCAAGCATCAATCGAAGGCCACCATACACCATTGACCGATGGAGAAGGAGAGATGATTGAATATCACGACCTAGTATCGGATGACGTCAGCTGGGCAAAAATGGATAAACGCGCATCGATCAATCCACCTCCTTCAGCGTCGATCGACATTGAGAAGCAGAAGAACGAGCTGATCCATAATATTCCATACACGTCTCCATATTTTAGATCGATCGACAAAATACAGCGTGCGTCAATCGACAACACCCTTCCGAAGTTTCAAAAACTTTGTACTTCAACTGCCAATAATCTGGAGTGTTCAATATCGATCGACAGGATCCACCCAACATCGATCGACGGGATCCACCCAACATCGATCGACCGCTGTATCGAGCATGGTACGAGATCCTATGATGGTAAGGGAAGAAGAGTTTTCCTTTAGGAAAAGAAAGATGAGTATGTCATCTACAGAGATGAGAATGGTAATGCACGAGCTACAGACAGAACAGTAGTGAATATGCAAGCAGAAGACATCAGAGCTGTTCTAGAGAGAGCTATATATGTTTACCAGAACATGCAGCAAGGATTAGTATGTCTATGAAGAATCAAAGAACATACAACAGAGCAGAGATTGATGATATTGTGCATGAGATCTACAAATCTCAAGAGATGTCACTGGATAAGTTCTACACGAGACTTGATGATGTCTACTATCCTATAGACAAATGCTTCATCTGTTTGACTACACGCATGGATGAGATGAAGCAAGATTTGGATACTATACAAATACAACATGTGATTAGGCTAGACGAACGAGCATCGATCGACGGCACCCTACAAGCATCGATAGATGGCACCCTACGACCATCGATCGACACTAAAGCCAACAGACAGATGACAGCAGCATAAACACAATTGGAAGATAGGTTTGATGAGATTTTTTTTTTTCTCAGTGCCTAATGAAGGAAATATTTCTCAACAGTTGGAAGATATATCAGAGACTACAGCTGCAAGACTTAGAATGCTACAACGCAATTTTGAGAACCTACAAAGAAGAATGCATTCAATGGAGGTTGCTAGAGAGGTTACAAAGAATGAGAAAACCAGAAGTGATGAAGCAATGAAGAGCTTTATTGGTACATGGTTTCAGATGAGCAGAGAAGATGTAGACACTTGTTTTCCAAGTGTTGATCCACCTCCATACTAGTCAGAAAGTTCAAACGTCGAGTTTAAGACTATAACAAGCGCTGAGTGAGAGGCAATTCACTCTTTAGTAAGTTTTAATTAGTTTTTTAATTATATTAGTCTAATTTCAGAATTTTTTATATTATTGCAGGTTTTTAAAAGAAAAACGAACATGAGTTTGCACAGAGCATCGATCAATGGCTGGCCAACATCGATCGATGTAGTAACCTTAGCATCGATCGATCGCCACTTAATTGTGTCGAACGACGGTCACCATCAACAAACATGTATACCGTTTTCCTTTATTAAATTGTGTCCTTATGGTTTATTTTTTTCACCAATCAAGGACTGAATAACACTAGTAATAGTGTTGTTTAAGTCTGGGGGAGGTTTACTAATATTTTTTTTCTATTTTGAGTTTTATTCTTATTAAAAAAAAGAGTAGAAATATTACAGGTGCAACATCGATCGACACCATAGTGTCACCATCAGTCGACAATGGATCACGACCATCGATCGATACAACATACCTCATATCGATCGACACTCTATTACAGAGTCTAGTATCGAGTTTCTCTCTTAACTACTTACTTATGATTTAAATTTTCCTAACCAATCCGGGGCGGATTACACTGGGGACAGTATAATTTAAGTATGGGGGAGATTCGCTAACGCTATTTGATTTGTTTTGATTTTTATTTGTTATATATATATATATATAAGTTTTTAAAAAAATTATTGAGTCAAAATAGGATTATGATCAAGATTTATTATTGACTAACCACACTTTAGCACCATTCTTAGAAAGTTGTTTGCAGAGATTACTAGAGATACCAAAGTGGATCATCCTGTCACTATATCACACTTGCTTAGAAATTTTGAAGGCACCGAAGCTGATTTTCAACACTAATCATGACACTATTAGCTTGCTTTGGAGCTTGGTATACATTGGATCAGATTTCTTTTGCAAGTCTGTAGGTACAAGTCATTGCACTTTTGGTTCCCTTCTCTCTTTCTCTTCAGCATGTACTTAAAAGCTTAAAAGATTGAGATTGAGATGACTTCCCAATGACCCCATTATTCTAATTTAGAGAAATGATCACACATTGTTGGAAGCGAGAGATAGGTAAATTACCAATTCCTCATTATTCGCCTACAACTTTTCCCAAGAAAAAAAAAAGAAAAAAAGAAAAAGAAAAGAAAAAGAAATCTAAAAGAAATCTGAGAAGAGAGAAAAGAGGGAAGAAAGGGATCAGAGAAGACTTTGGGCCTAGTTGTTCAGATACTTGCAAAGGTAAGAATCTACGTGTCCTTTGATCTTTACTCCCAAGGTAAAGCATGCACTTTTATTTTATGCAAAGAAATGAGATCAGTAGAGGGGCGAGTCAAGCTAGTATTTGCTAAGTTGTTGGTAGAATGGATTTGGTTGCTATACTAGGATAGGATACATAAAGTTTCTCTGTGATTGACTTGATAGGATGTGGTTGCAACAAAGTAGGGTGATAGTTATATTTAGATACTATGTGAGTCTCCACTTTTCAAAACCTTTTTCACAGGCTTTGTTTGCTTGAGGACAAACAAAATGTTAAGTCTGGGAGAGTTGATATAGCCTATTGTTTTACCAGTTTTAGACCATGTTACAGGCTCTATTTAGAGTCGATTATGTGTATCTAGGCTATGTTTTAGAGTATTTACAGGTCCAAGAACGTTTTGGAGACATATGAGATACTTGGAGCTTTTGGAGCATCTAGAGGAGAAGAATCTGTAGCTGATCATCTAGGGAGTGGACAAAGCCATCGATCGATGGAATACACTTGGCGTTAATCGATGATTAAAGCCCAAGATCGATCGATGTAGCACACATGCCGTCGATCGTTGACAGCCGATGATCAAAGCCCAAGTCAGAATGACGAAAATGAACTGGACGAATTTTGACCTAAATTTAGGATTTTATATTTATGTCTTGAGAAAGACAGAGAGAAGACAACTTTTTACACATCATTTTAGTTCTATTCATTTTGTATTAGGGTTATGAGAGAAATGAGAGACTCCTTCAGAGTCCTCCTGGAACTCCTTTGTTTTTTATCTGTTTTATATTTCATATATATTTCATATATATTTCATATATAATTTATGTGACAAAGATCATATTTGAGTACTTATTAATTACATTTAAGGTTGAATGATAGCAATCATGGATTAACCCCAAAATAGGATTGCTAGGTTAAGTTAATATTCATCAATTGGGTTGTGCTTAATGCTTGCATTCTATAGTAGCTAACTAGGATCTCGATGATAGGACATGGACAACTACAAGAGTAGGTTTTGTGCCAAAATAGATTCTGTTGAACTAGGTTGTTAGGCTCATGCGAGAGCTGGTCTAATAAGTCTGGTGGACTTATCAAATCTCGCCCACACTTCCTTCTGATTTTACCGTCTATCGACACCAGGCCTTAGCCATCGATCGATGGTCTTTCCTTTTGCTCGCATACAAGAGTTTGAGTTGAAAAGGTCAGAATAGTTAACATTTGAGTTCTAGTATATTTACATTTTCGTGCTTCCTAACTCCTATAATTCATTTAGCTTGAAACCTTAGATCTAGCATATTTACATTCATATTTACATCTAATTAATTAATAAAATATTTTCATATTTACATTAGTAACATATTTCCATATTGCATCCTACTTCTTGACAAGGAATATTTCCTTAAATGATTGTTTACCACCAATATATATTTACCTAGCTTAGTCTTTAGAAATAAGAAATCTATTGTGTGCATTTGTTCTCTGTGGATTCAATCCTTAAGTACTTCACATGATCTCTCTTGGCAAGACTATTATTGTGTGTGTTAAGATTAGGATTAATTTGATAGTTAATTGTTTAGGATATTTATACTCTGCTAGAACAATAAACATCACCCATGTTAAACGTCAATAACAAACAACAAAAAAGCATAATCCTTCTCATTCTGAGTCTTTAGATATTTCCCTCCACCTCAATTATCTTCAAATTTCCTCCTCCAACGATAACTCTATAAACTCTTCTGCTTCTATCGCAACATCCTTCAACTTCAACTGCTTCTTCTTCTTCTTCTTCCGATAGTATGCCTAGTGATACTTATAAATATCCCTCCCATCAAAACCGCGCTTTTCCTCAAGCTTGTAAAGAGGAAAACTGTCCACAAACTCCTTTGAAGACATCCAAGAATCATCCGACAAAATATTACCCTTCCACCTGACCAACAGCTCCAATACCACCTTATCATTATATATCTTGGCCAACACTTCTTCTGGTTGCAACGGCGACTTTGCCTCAGTGAAACAAAGCGGAGGAAGTTCACTCACAACATCATGATTACCAAGGGCCCGCTTCAACTGAGACTCTGGACGTAACTAAAGCTTATACGACACCTTGCCCACTCTCTTCAACACACGATATGGTCCATAAAACTTCGCAGCAAGCTTCTGACATAACCTCTTCACCACAGACTTTTGGCAATAAGGTCTTAACTTCAAGTAAACCATATCGTTAACTTCAAACTTCAAACTCCACATCCCTCATATGCTTATCCTCTTGCATCTTCATTAATTGTTATGTTCTCTCCAAAAACTTCTTCAATTGGTCCAACATCACGTCACGCAACTTCAAAGATTCCTCCAACTCAAAGTTCTTAGTGGAACCCTCTTCATATATAACCAAACTCGGAGGTTCCTGTCCATACACTACGACAAACAGAGATGTCTTCAACGAGGTATGATAAGAGGTGTTGAACCAATACTCAGTGTTGGGGATAGATTGCATCTACCCCCATAGGCCCATCTTGACGAGATCTCGGCCCAGAGAAAGTATCAAAGTCGGCCCAGAAGGCCCAGATCACCGACTTCGAAGGTGACTCTATAAAGAGAAGATTGAATGGGAGAGCGGACACACAAACTCAGGAGAATAAGCCTAGAAGCTAGGGTTTCCTTTGGATTACTTGTTCTTGCTTATTTCTTCATATAAACTCTCAAAATCATTCAATAAAGATAAAATCGTTCTCTAAGATCATCTATCGACTAAAACTCACCATCAAAATCGATTCACCGAACTAGGTTACCGATTTCAGATTCAACAATTGGCGCCGTCTCTGGGGAGACGGCGATATAGAGATACAGGGTGTCGCCTGCATCTGGTTTTGCCAAGACTGGCGGGGTAGTCAAGTATCGCTTTAGCGCGGCGAAAGCCTTTTCGCATGCTTCATCCCACAAGAACTTCTTGTTTCCTCGTAGCAACTCATAGAATGGGAGGCACTTGTCGGTGGATCTGGAAATGAATCGGTTGAGGGCTGCGACTCTGCCGGTGAGGCGTTATATTTCTCGAGATGTCTTTGCGTCGGGGAGATCCAGGACTGCAGAGATTTGCTTCGGGTTTGCTTCGATACCTCGCTAGGTCACGATGTATCCAAGAAACTCGCCCGAGGTGACTCTGAAAGTGCATTTTGCCGGATTGAGTTTCATCCCGTATTTGTTCAGGGTCTTGAAGCACTCGGAGAGATGTCGAATATGATCTTTTGCGATGAGCGACTTGACGAGCATATCGTCAATGTAAACCTCCATAGTGACTCCCAGCTTGTCGGCAAACATTATGTTGACGAGTCGTTGGTAGGTGGCGCCTGCGTTCTTGAGTCCGAAAGGCATTACTCGGTAGCAGTATGTTCCTCTGTCGGTGATGAACGATGTCTTCTCTCGATCGTCAGGGTGCATCATGATCTGATTGTAGCCCGAAAATGCATCCATAAAAGAGAGTAGTTCATTCCCAGAAGTGGACTCCACCATCTGATCTATGTGAGGAAGTGGAAAGCTAGCCAATCTGGATATTTGACTTCGGCAATGGATCCTGCTTGGAGAAGTCTGTCAACCTCGTCGTTGACTGCCTTTGCTCTTTCGGGGCCCAATTTGTGTCGTTTCTGCTTAATCGGTTTATAAGTGGGGTCGACGTTCAGTCTATGAGCTGTCACTGCGGGATCGATGCCGGGCATGTCGGCGGTCGACCAGGCGAAGGTTCCTTTATTCGCGCAAAGGAAAGCGGTTAGCTCAGTTGCCAGGCTGTCACTGAGTTTGGATCCTATCCCGACCGTTCGATCTGGATTTTCGGCGTCGATGCCGACTTGGATCGTTTCTTCTTTGGAGGGGGATATTTCTTTTCTGGTTCGATAGCGTAGGTGACCTGCCTGCTTTTGAAATCGGTGATCAACATACTTCGCGCCAGTCGTTGGTTCCCGACTAGCGTGAAGATTTTTCCTTCTTTAATGGGAAACTTGACGCATTGGTGGTATGTTGATGGGACTGCTTTCATCGAATGAAGCCATAGCATTCCTAGAATTGCGTTGTACTGGGTCTCGGTATCAATTACGGAAAATTTTATTAGTTTGCTTACTCCCCCTACGAACACATTGAGGCGAATGGTGCCCAGTAAAGTTGTTGACGATCCATTGAACCCCGTGAGCGCACGGGAGGACGGTTTGACGTCTTTGAGGTCGACCATCATTTTAATCAATGTCTGTCAAAAGATGAGGTCGACAGAACTGCCGGTATCGACGAGGACTCGGGAGACTTCACAGGTACCGATCTGTAGCTCGACTATCAGAGGGTCGTTATGTGGATGATCGATATCGGTAAGGTCTAGCTCCGAGAATGCGATAGGTGTTTCCACTTCGCGCTTGGCTGGCCAGCGGTGAGCACTCACGGCTTTGCGTTGATACTCCTTGATGGCTTTCACTGAATTGTTGCATACAGGAGACCCTCCTGAAATGACATTGACCCGGCGGAATACACTAGGACGCTTGTCTGTTAATGATTTCCTGAGATCTGCCCGTGCTGAGCTTGTGCCGGATTTGAGCTTCTGGCGGAGGTCCTCCTCTGATAACTTAGACTTCTTCCTATGGAGGAGAATGTCGCGCATGTCGGTGCTGGGACGCTTTTTCTGGAGATGCCCTCGCAGATCTCGGTGGTCGGCACCTTCAAGAGATGGTGCTGAAGAACGAGCCGAGATGAGGTTGATCCGACGTGCCACGTGTGGCCTTTCGTCCTTGGTGTCAGTATCATCTCGCTGTTTCGGCGGGGCCGCTGCATCTCGATCTTCTTGTCGGACTTCTTGTGCTCTGGTCTTGTTTTGTTTGTTCTTCGTCCAACTTCCTTTTTTCTTTGCCTGCTTGG
Source organism: Sinapis alba (assembly GCA_012274485.2). NCBI lineage: Eukaryota > Viridiplantae > Streptophyta > Magnoliopsida > Brassicales > Brassicaceae > Sinapis > Sinapis alba. The sequence goes on along the minus strand of MU105617.1, from coordinate 528,659 downwards.
CTTTCGGCGGTTCGGGAGTGACGACGCCATTTTTAAACGCTGAGAACAGAGCTTATGCGAGTTGTTTGCACTCCTTTGTGTCATGGCCTTTAGCTTTGTGGTAGGTGCAGAACTTGGTCTCGTCGTAAGTTAAGGGTTTTCCCTCTAATGTTCTGTCCCACACATTCCATGGTCGCTCGGTGGGTGCTGTGGAAGAGGTAGATCCCGGTTCCTCGGCTACCGAGTAGACTTTCCCCTTTTTGTCGTTAGTGGGTTGATGTTGCCGCGGTTCCTGGGCGACAGAAGCCGTTTTTGTGGTCAATTGAGCTTTCAGCGCGTTCTGTTTTGCTGTATAAGCCGCGTTATCCTCTTCCATCCGTATGAAACAATTGGCTCTGTGGAGGGCATCCTCCAGAGTAATTGTGCTGTTGGTGTATAGGTCAGATCGGAAGGATGATCTGATCCATAATGCATTACGTAGCGCCTCTACTGCTGTTTTGTCTGGCACATCGACTTTTGAGACGAGATTCTTGAACCGTTCCATGAAGTCTTGGAGGGATTCTTTCTGACCCTGGGCTATTTTCCAGAGATCGGTGGCAGAGGCTCCTTGTCGGATATACATGGAGTAATGTTTAAGGAACTCGGTAGAAAGTTCTTTAAAAGTGCTGATGGAATTAGCGGCTAACCGAGAAAACCAAGTGAGGGCCGGTCCCGCCAGGCTTTCGACGAAGAGCTGGCAGTAACCGGCATCTCGTTCTTCTGCAGAAAAATAGGCTCGGCCCATAGCGATGTTGAAACTAGTCATGTGATCACTCGGGTCAGAATCGCCATGGAAAGATGGTATCCGGAGTTTATCCTGGTGTCGAACTCGGATGTCGGTTATCTTTTGGGTGAAAGGAGTTTTCTGAGTCGCTTCTAGGACTCGATCGATTTCCGGAGCGAAACTGGTGGCTTGATGAATTTTAGACGACATATCTTTGATAGTCCCTTGAAGACGCTGGAGTTCCTTGTTGGTCGCCTGATCGGTTGCTTGGTTGCGCACCGTAGTCTGGAAGAGACGTCGACGAGCGGTATCCGGATCTTGGTCGTCAGCTTGTGTTGGAGGAAGACAAGTGGCGGCGATCGTGTCCAGGCGTTCCTGAGTCGCTTTGTTTGCGGCTTCTTGCTGGTCAAGGCGTTGAACCACAGCGGCGAGAGATGCGAGAACGGTGTTTAGGTCGACTGGCTGTTGACCTGGTGGATTTGTCGGAGATCCCGCCATTATCAAGATCGACGTTCTTGATCGTTACTATCGGCTTTTCCCCACAGACGGCGCCAATTGTTCTTGGTCAGAGAAGGAAGTTTGGTGAATCGATTTCGATGGTGAGTTTTAGTCGAACCAGAAGAACTTCCTTCGCAGCTTTATCCTTGGTCAGAGAAGGAAGTTCTTCTGGTTGCGAACTCGGTAATACTTCCTCTACCATGTCATCTACGGCGGCCTGACCTGAAGCATCTCGTTCCTCGAGATCCAGGCTGAATTGAACGATGTCACGCTCGTTCTCGTTCAAAACCACCAATTCTTCACTCGTCGGTCTCGGAATCATTCCTCCGAGTGTAATCGCTCTGGGACCAAGAAGTCGTGGAGAGCTGCCGTTATCGGAGTCAGATGCGGTGGCGATTGCCTTTCCTTTCAATGAGCAACGGCGGATGGGAGAAGTCATCTTGATCGGAAGTAAAAGTTGCTAGAGAGAGAAAAAAGAGAGAAGTCAGAGAGAATGAGAATACCTTATCGAGGAAGCGAACAACATATAGAAGGATCGGAAGTGAAAAGGGGGGTTTTATAGAAAACTTAGTGCAGAAGACGAGCGGTCATCATAATTAGGTCTAAAAAACCTATGAACGATGACACGTGCCCCACTAGCCCCGAATCTCGAGGTAACATAGAAGAAAGGCGTGGAGCAGCGCGTAGCTATTACGGAGGAACATACCGAGATAGGCTGTAAAACTGAAGACCCCGGCATCAACGAACCCATTCAAAGAAATTCATCGGAAAACGACGAGATGACATTTTCGACGAACTGGGGGGTCTTATTGTTGGGGATAGATTGCATCTACCCCCATAGGCCCATCTTGACGAGATCTCGGCCCAGAGAAAGTATCAAAGTCGGCCCAGAAGGCTCAGATCACCGACTTCGAAGGTGACTATATAAAGAGAAGATTGAATGGGAGAGCGGACACACAAACTCAGGAGAATAAGCCTAGAAGCTAGGGTTTCCTTTGGATTACTTGTTCTTGCTTATTTCTTCATATAAACTCTCAAAATCATTCAATAAAGATAAAATCGTTCTCTAAGATCATCTATCGACTAAAACTCACCATCGAAATCGATTCACCGAACTAGGTTACTGATTTCAGATTCAACACTCAGCCCAACAGAGAAACCGGAACCATGTTCATGGGTGAGCAGATGAGAAACATCGATGGTAAGTCTCCAAACAACGATTCACAACTTAGGTTTGTCCATCGGTTTAGGGGTGAAACGAAGTACTACATTTCAGTTTCGTTTCTGCAAGTCAAAAGATCTCTTTCCTAAAGGAGCTCAAGAACAAACGATCACGATCCAAAAGAACACTGCAAGGAAAACCGTGTAACCAAACAATTTCATGCACAAACTCCATCACCACATCAACGGAATTGAACGAATGTTTCAAACAGATGAAATGACAATATTTACTAAGTTTGTCAACAAACACTAGTGTGACATTAACTCCACCCGACAAGGGTAATCCTTCACTGAAATCAAGACTGATATCCACCCAAACTCTATTCGGCACCGACAAAGGATGCAACAAGCCAGCATGTGATAAAGTAGAATGCTTGTGCGTTTGGCAAATCTGACATGCCGCCACATAGTCTTGAACTTATTTGTGCAAACCTTCCCAAACAAACGACTGATGTATCCTCTGCATCATCTCCAGAACAATTTAATGACCTCCCATTTTACTATCATGGCATTCCGAAAGAATCAAAGGTATAAACTGAGAAGATTTCGGAATCAACAGTCGCTTCTTAGACCACCACTGCCCATCAGTGATCTGATACTTCGGCACACTTAACTCTCCCTTTTCATACTGCATTTTCAACTTCTGAATATGATCATCCTCATCAATCTCCTTATACAAATCCTGCCACAGAAAAGTAGTTGGAACATCAAGTGTCAAAAGCAGAGTAGCCATCGACATACTCCTATTCAAGCCATTTGCAGCTTTATTTTCACAACCCGGCTTGTAGAGAATGTCAAAATCAAAGCCTAATAGCCTTGTCAACCATCGCTGATATTCCATATTTTCTTTTTGCTCTAACAAATACTTGATGCTCCGATGATCTATATGTACAATGAAATATGATATACACAGAGGAAGAGAAAAGGGGTCGATTCTTACCGTGTGCAAGACGGATGATGTTCCTGCTGTGGGGAAGACTGCTGGAACCGAGGAAAAATCTTGGGCTCCTCCTCGTGTTGGGATAAAATTGAGGAATAAGTGCGCGGTGAATAGGAAATATGCACCTACGAAGAGTCTAAGATGAAGACTGCTGGAACCGAAGAAACATCTAGGACTCCTTCTCATCACTGTGGGTGCAAACTCCTTTCACCGAAGGGAAGATAGATGAGATCGAAGAGCCAAAGAAGAAGCGTAAAACAAAGGCTAAGGCTTAGAGACTTGTGGTTTAACATATTCTGGATGTTTATTATGTATCTCGGTTTTTCTTTTGAGCTTATGTAGGATGTATTTGAAAATTTGAAAATTCCATGAGTTGAACCTATGTAAGATGATATGTAAGACTATTGTATGCTTGCGTTGTTACAGGTTTGGAATACTAGAATACTAGGTATTACTATGTGCTAAAACCAAAAAATAATTACTAGATATTACCCCTGTTCAAAAATGCGGGCGTGGAGAGCAATTACAGAGCATTGAGGCGTTCGGAAGAGGCCGGCTGCGGTGATTTCATGAAAATCGGCTAAAAATTGGGTTCATAAAAAGTTCTTTTTTCAGGATTTGAATGCCTAAATCAAATTGTACATGCGAGATCTACGAGCTCTATGAAAAATCAATAATAAAAATGCAAGATTGAGTGAATGTTTATAGATCTAAACTAATAGTTATGGTGAAAGTTGCAGAAACTCCAAACGACAATAAAGGAAAAAGAAAGTTTAATTACAATTTTTCCAGTATTTTTAAAAAGAATAAAAAATCATGCTTCTAAGGGAATCAAAGACATGAGTTAATGCTTTCTAAGCAATTAACCTTCCACCAAACTACAACACAATGCCCGTATTATTATATAAATTGATTAATATATATATATTTTTTAGAAAACATTGAAAAATCACTCAAAACTAAGCCCCGGTTAATCTTTGATTACTCTTTGATTTTCTATTAACTCGCTAGACCTGAACCAGCCGTCTGATTCATGCCTGGCGTAGTTTCGAATATTGGGTATTACTAAGAAGACTAATAAAACTTGTCTAAAACATGCGAAAGTTTGAAACAAAAATATGTCTAAAACATATAAAATTTTGAAAAAGACATGTATAAAACATGATACAAATTTGCAACACAAAAATATGTCTAAAACGTATTAAAAAGGAGCGAACAAGTGTTTGAATATTTACACATAGTAATAATCAAGGTAGTAGTAATATTTCTTTCTTCATAGTAATATTTTTGCAAATTACAACATTTTTTAGTAATATCACATAAAAATTTCAAATTTATTAGTAATACCAATGTATTTAGCAGTTTTAGATTGTATATAACACAATGGCAAGAAATAATTCAGAAAATGTGTATTTTCTATTATTCATCTCATTATGGCCTTCCCATCAAGAAGTTAGTATGGAAACACTACTTTGAACTATCTTGAACTACTTTAAAATATTTTGAATTACTATGTATCATTAAGGTAGTTCAAGATAATTCAAAGTAGTACCTAGTAGTTCATATTACACATAGTAGTTCAAAGTAGTACCTAGTAGTTCAGTGTTACCTACTAGTTCAAAGCATAAGAGTCCCATGCTACTCGGGGTAGCAGAAGTAGTTCCACATTCAAAATACTCATACAAACATTTGTCTCTTCTTCCCCTTGCCATGCCCCTTCCCCTTCCTCGTCCTCTGCCTCCTCCATGAGATACTCTGGCTGATTGAAACCTTTGCTTTTGAGTGGGTCCTTTCTTTGTTTCATATACCGAAGGAAGAACTTTAAGTGCTCAAATTTCATCTGGTATAACCTATTCAAACATATGAGGAACAACGTAAATCATCCTACAATACACCAATGCCCAGAACTCCACCAAATAGTATTTCAAACAAAACTCTTGTAGATGGAGGTCCCTTCCTACGCTCAAGAACTTGACAGCAGCTACTGCATGAACATATGGAATTTAAACTATGTCAAAGCACCTGCAACTGCATATTTTTCTTTCCAAATCAACCGTATAAACCTTTCCGTCACTATCATTAACATTGTACTCAAGATAAAAGCTGTTTATCTCAGTAACACCTAAACACCTTGCTACCAAACATCTTTTTGAAAATTCCTTTTCCACTATAAGCACAAGCTTCTTTGTGAATGGTCTATCAACTGCCTTCTTCCTATGTTTGTTAAACCATTCAGAAATTTTTTGAAAATGATAACATCAATCACCGATAGCAAGAAGTATTTCCTCGTGTCCCTAAAAACACAATTAATAGATTCTGCTGCATTTGTTGTGTTAACATTGTTTCTATCTTCTTCAAAGTAACATCTTGCCCATTTTCCCACTTCAAACTTTTCTCCATATACGCTGCTGCAGAAAGATACTTTCTGGTAAAATCAAGAAAGAGATCATCGAACTCAGCCACTATATAAACATGTGCACACTCTCTAAAATTACTCGCGCAAATGTCTTATGTGGTTGACAACATGTCCTTTCACATTTTGAGACAAATGCAAGATACAATACCCATGTGCGGCCGTTGGGAACACTTCATGTATTGAATTAATTAAGCTTCCATTTATATATGAAAGAAACACCAAACTGGGTTCATCTAATATCACTGAATTCAACTTATTCAAAAAACACGACCAGCTATCATCTTTCTCACCATCAACTACACCAAATTTAATAGGGTAATGGTGATGATCAGGATCCTGAGCCGTCGCAACAAGCAAAACTCCACCATAAACATGCTTGAGATGTGTTCCATCCACAATGATAACTTTTTTCATAGCTGCAAACCCTTCTATGGAAGCTTTAAATGCAAAAAATTGATACTTAAATCTTTTCATCGCATCCACTTCAACATAACTTATTAAGACAAGATTCTTTAACTGAAGCATGTACATATAAGAGTGTATCTGAGAAAAACTCTCTTCCAGAGTACCTCACACTTCATTAGTAGCCATCTTTTTTCCTCTCCATGTTGTGACATATGATACATCAACACCAACCTTGTGGGTAACCATACAGATCAGATCATTTGGAGTTGGTTTGTCATATCTATCGAGATATTTTTCACACAAAACAGATGCAACAACTTGTGGTGTGCCTCTCTTTCTATTTTTGAGGGTACTTGTAGTTACAACAGAGCATGTGTGAGACTTGATGTAAGTTCTAACCGTCGAATGATCTGAATTCTTAAGCTTTGCTACTCACAAATACTACTTGCAACCTTCATTGGCTCCTCCACTTTTTGTCACAAATCTCACAATATCAGACTTAACTGTTTCATACTCAAAACAATTCTTATGTGAACCCTTTTGAACTAGAACTTGCATGGATGTCTTAGTTCTGAATTCTTGACCCTTAGCCAAATTGATACCATTATCCCATTCTTCATATACTATTGTTGTGGCTACAACTCCCAGTCTTGCGGCTTCAACTTCTGGTCTTGCGGCTTCAACTTCCGCTCTTACTTATGTACCTTCATAGCATGCTCAACATTCTCATGTATCTCAAAGTCTTCCTGTTGTTCAGCTGTGTAGAGCGTGACCATGCCATCCATCTCATCTTCTGCAGTTGCACCTTCCTCAGTCCCATCTTCTTCGGTTCCATCTTCCTCACATGAATTTGTATCAATATCCTCTCTATCAGAAAGACCAACATAGCTATCAGCTCCACCATCCTCTCCTGAAAGTGGCAGTCTACCATTTGTATCATCTATGTCATTGTTGTTCTCCACATGTAGAACATTTCAATATTTCTCATTATTCACTTTCAATAGATAACCCAAAACACCTTCATCACACCAAATATATGATGGCTTGTTCGAATACAATGTCATTGGAAAGTAACTAATCTATAGCATCCCATCTACTTTAATCTTTCTGCATATATGCTCAACCAATCCAGAATACATAACCTCTTTCACATATGTCTTCATCACTAGAGTATGAATTTCATCTTCTTATGAGATCCATTTTATACAACCCACATTATCGTCTAACACCATTTTAGTGTTTTTTTCCTTCAAAATAATGTTAAACATAGAGAAATATTCATAGTTTTCTTTAAACATCATTTTTATATTTGTTTAATACCCCAATGATCTTTAAATATAAACTTTGACTTTTTTGTTACCCATAATACATACAACGTAAATAATACTTTCCTACGAAAATCGCATGGAAAATGTTACTAAATTACTTCAATAATCACCTTCGAAATTGCCAAATAGAACTCTTGAAGGAAGAAGGTCAAATGTGGTTGGAGAATAAGAAAAAGATTAACACGTGTTAGAGGAAGATAGGTCATTTGGGAGTGGAGACCGCATGTAAATTTGGGTTTAATGTATTGATTTTATGATAGGGAGGATCCGCGTAAGATTAAATATTAGAAGAAAATGAATTCCATGAGCTGTTATAATAATATAAAGAAAGGAAGAGAGAGTGAAGTCCGCAGGTTTGATGGAAACTAATATAAAAAGAAAGGGTAGTAGGAAAGGAGAAAAATGAGGAGATAGTGAGAAAATGGACACCGTAGTCAGAATAAAAAAAATTTGTAAGTGGGATATACTAGAGTACTTTCCGAACGGATAATCTTGATTGATCAGACAATCTGAGCAGGAAGTCGATTGAGACGACAACCAAGAGAAAGTCGATTATATATATATATATTTTTAATTAGATATGAGTCGCGTGACCCGATATTGTTATGGTTGGTTTTAAAAGAAAATAGAATAGAAAATGGATTTTAAGAAGGGGTATATTAGAATTTTATAAGAGGTTGTATGGAGAGTAACTCCATATGCCCCTATGAGAAAAAAATCATTTTCCTTATCCCTCTCTATTCTCACTACCCTTTTGTTATTGTCCTTACCAAATGAGTCTTTTATTTGTTTAATATATTTCTTCCACCTCGTTAATTCATTTATTTCTTCAATTAAATAAACCAACCATATCCAACCAGCAAGATGGTCCACAAGACAACCTTAACTAATCAAATCTCACATGGTCCACATGTCTGCATTTTCTCCTTCTCCTCTCGTAGAAGCTCATCTTCTTTATTCCCCATTGTCGATTTTGAAGTTTCAAAAACAGGTAATTCTTGTCCGTTTTGATGATTTTTTTTTCTGGAAAATCATTAAAATATTGTGGATATCATGTGTAACTTTTAAAAAGTAAGAATTGATGAAATTTTTGAGAGATTAAAAATGATTTTGGAAACTGTGTTTATAGATTTTGGGTATATTTTATGTATGTTTTGATGAAATTCTTTCTGGATTACTATTAAAAAGAAGTGTATATCTCGGCTAATGTAAAAAAAAAAAGATTTAGTGAAAAAATTTCAGAGATTAAAAAGAATTATGAAAATTGTGTTTCTCGATTTATGGTATATTTTATGTCAGTTTTTGATGTTTTGCGTGTAATTTTATTAACATGAATTATATATCATGGGTAATGTAAAATCTGAACAAAATCATCCTAAAAAGATGATTAACTAGTGCAAGAAAATTTTATGGGTATTATTAAGAAAACTAGTTTACTAAGACAAAATGGTTTTACTTGTATTACTGATATTACGTTGTTTAGAAGTTCAACTAGTATTACTATGTATAATAATGAAATGCATTAGTCTTAGTAAGAGAAGATTTTACGGTGTGAGAATTAATTTGAAGATTCTTAATAATGCTAATTTTAATGATAATTCCATTTTATTTCAGGGAAAATGCAAAATCCACTTTGTACAATCATTTGTTTTGATTACGGGGGATATTATATGAAAGATGGTGCTGAAATAAAATAGATATCGAGAGATGGTGAAGGAGAAGATGAAATTCACACGACTGTGTTGAAGAAATCAGTGGAAGAGGTCACATACTCTGCTTTGGTTGAGCGTTGACATGGTGGTATTTATTGTTCTAGCAAGGTATAAATATCCTAAACAATTAACAATCAAATTAACCATAATCTTAATACACACAATAATACTCTTGCCAAGAGAGATCATGTGTAGTACTTAGGGATCAAATTCATAGAGAGCAAAGGCACACAATATATTTCTTAGTTCTAAAGACTAAGCTAGGTGAATATATATATTGGTGGTAAACAATCAATTTAAGAAAATATTCCTTGTCAAGAAGTAGGATGCAATATGGAAATATGCTACTAGTGCAAATATGGAAATATGCTATTCATTAACTAGATGTAAATATGAATGTAAATATGTTAGATCTAAGGTTTCAAGCTAAATTAATTATAGTGGATAGGAAGAACGAAAATATGAATATTCTATAACTCAAATGTTAACTATTCTGACCTTTTTAACTCAAACTCTCGTATACGAAAAAAGGAAAGACCATCGATCGACGGCTAAAGCCTGGTGTCGATCGACGGTGAAATCAGAAGGAAGTGTGGGCAAGATTTGATAAGTCCACCAGAATTATTAGACTAGCTCTCGCATGCACTTAACAGCCTAGTTCAACAAAATCTATTCTGGCATAGAACCTACTCTCGTAGTTATTCATGTCCTACCATCGAGATCCTAGTTAGCTACTCAAGAATGCAAGGATTAAGCACAACTCAATTGATGGATATTAACTTAACCTAGCAGTCCTATTTTTGGGCTAATCCATGATTGTTATCATTCAACCCTAAATCTAATTGGTAACCACTCAAACATGATCTTTATCACATAAATCATAGATGAAATAGATATGAAATATAAAATAGATAAAAAACGAGGAGTTCATTTCTCTCCTAACCCTAATACAAACTGAATAGAATAAAATCTCTGTCTCAAAAAAACTCCATGTTCTGTCTTTCTCAAGACATAAATACAAAACCTAATTTTAGATCAAAACTCGTCTAGGGCATTTTCGTCATTCTAACTTGGGCTTTGACCATCGGCTGTTATCGATCGATGGAAAGTGTGCTACATCTATCGATATTGGGCTTTAATCATCGGTCCACGCCAAGTGTATTCCATCGATCGATGGCTTCGTCGACTCCCTAAATGATCAACTATGGATTCTTCTCCTCTAGATGCTCCAAAAGCTCCAAGTATCTCATATGTCACCAAAACGTTTCTGGACCTGTAAATACTCTAAAACATAGCCTAGACACACATAATAGATTCTAAATCGAGCCTATAACATGGCCTAAAACTGGTAATAAATATGCTATATCAACTCCCCCAAACTTAACATTTTGCTTGTCCTTAAGCAAACAAATATGTGAAAGAGGTTTTGAAAAGTGGAGATTCACATAATATCTAAGTATAACTATCATCCTAGTTTGTTGCAACCACATCCTATCAAGTCAATCACAGAGAAACTTTATGTACCCTATCCTAGTATAGCAACCAAATCGATTCTACCAACAACTTAGCAAATACTAGCTTGACTCGACCCTCTATTGATCTTCATTTCTTTGCATAAAATAAAAGTGCATGCTTTACCTTATGAGTATCGATCAAAGGACACATAGATTCTTACCTCTGCAAGTATCTGAACAACTAGGCACAAAGTCTTCTCTGATCCCTTTCTTCTCTTTTTTCTGTTCTCTGAATCTTTTTGATTTCTTCTTCTTTTAAGAAAATATTCCTTGTCAAGAAGTAGGATGCAATATGGAAATATGCTACTAGTGCAAATATGGAAATATGCTACTAATGCAAATATGGAAATATGCTATTCATTAACTAGATGTAAATATGAATGTAAATATGTTATATCTAAGGTTTCAAGCTAAATTAATTATAGTGGATAGGAAGAACGAAAATATAAATAGTCTATAACTCAAATGTTAACTATTCTGACCTTTTTAACTCAAACTCTCGTATGCGAAAAAAGGAAAGACCATCGATCGACTGCTAAGGTCTGGTGTCGATCGACGGTGAAATCAAAAAGAAGTGTGGGCAAGATTTGATAAGTCCACCAGAATTATTAGACTAGCTCTCGCATGCACCTAACAGCCTAGTTCAACAAAATCTATTCTGGCATAGAACCTACTCTCGTAGTTATCCATGTCCTACCATCGAGATCCTAGTTAGCTACTCAAGAATGCAAGGATTAAGCACAACTCAATTGATGGATATTAACTTAACCTAGCAGTCCTATTTTTTGGCTAATCCATGATTGTTATCATTCAACCCTAAATCTAATTGGTAACCACTCAAACATGATCTTTGTCACATAAATCATAGATGAAATAGATATGAAATATAAAATAGATAAAAAACGAAGGAGTTCATTTCTCTCCTAACCCTAATACAAACTGAATATAATAAAATGCTCTGTCTCAAAAAAACTCCATGTTCTGTCTTTCTCAAGACATAAATACAAAACTTAATTTTAGGTCAAAACTCGTCTAGGGCATTTTCGTCATTCTAACTTGGGCTTTGACCATCGGCTGTTATCGATCGATGAAAAGTGTGCTACATCTATCGATATTGGGCTTTAATCATCGGTCGACGCCAAGTATATTCCATCGATCGATGGCTTCGTCGACTCCCTAAATGATCAACTATGGATTCTTCTCCTCTAGATGCTCCAAAAGCTCCAAGTATCTCATATGTCACCAAAACGTTTATGGACCTGTAAATACTCTAAAACATAGCCTAGACACACATAATAGACTCTAAATCGAGCCTATAACATGGCTTAAAACTGGTAATAAATATGCTATATCAACTCCCCCAGACTTAACCTTTTGTTTGTCCTCAAGTAAACAAATATGTGAAAGAGGTTTTGAAAAGTGGAGATTCACATAATATCTAAGTATAACTATCATCCTAGTTTGTTGCAACCACATCCTATCAAGTCAATTACAGAGAAACTTTATGTACCCTATCCTAGTATAGCAACCAAATCGATTCTACCAACAACTTAGCAAATACTAGCTTGACTCGACCCTCTATTGATCTTCATTTCTTTGCATAAAATAAAAGTACATGCTTTACCTTGGGAGTATCGATCAAAGGACACATAGATTCTTACCTCTGCAAGTATCTGAACAACTAGGCACAAAGTCTTCTCTGATCCCTTTCTTCTTTTTTTTTTATGTTCTCTAAATCTTTTTGATTTCTTCTTCTTTTATTTTTTTATTTTTCTTCTTCTTCTTCTTCTTCTTTTTCTTTTTCTTTTTCTTTTTCTTTTTCTTTTTCTTTTTCTTTTTCTTTTTCTTTTTTTGGCAAAGTTGTAGGCGAATAGTGGGGTCACTGGTAATTTACCTATTCCTCGCTTCCAACAATGTGTGATCATTCCTCTGAATTAGAATAATGGGGCCACCAGTAGTGTACCTACCCCTCTACATCTCGGGAAGTCATCTCAATCTTTTAAGCTTTTAAGTAGATGCTGAAGAGAGAGAGAAGGGAACAAAAGGTGCAATGACTTGTATCTACATGCTTGCAGAAGGAACCTGATCTAGTGTATACCAAGACCCAAAACAAGCTGATAATGTCAGGATTAGTCAGAAATGAATCTCGGTTCCTTCAAACTTTCTAAGCAAGTGTGATATAGTGGCAGGATGATCCACTTTAGTATTTCTAGTAATCTCGACAAATAACCTTCTAAAAATGGTGCTAAAGTGTCGTTAGTTAATAATAAATTTTTGATCATTATCCCTTTTTGATAATAATAAATGTTGAATATGAAATCGGTAACCTTGATCGGTGATCGATTTCGATGGTGGGTTTATCAAAGAGGCGATTTCGTGCACAAATCAAAGGAGTATATTGAATGTTTCATGAAGAACAAAGCAAAAACAAGTAATATGAAAACCATAGTTCTAGGTTTGCTCTGGTTGTCTGTGTGTGAATGTGTTCTTTCCATTCCATCTCCTTCTTTATATATGCACCCCTTTGTCTTGCCAAAGTCGGTTTGGCGATATGTGGGCCGACTTCGATCTTGTTTTCGGGCCGTGATCACACTTAAATGGGCCTATGTCAGGTAGATGAAATATATCCCCAACAATAAGTCCCCTCTAGTTCATCGAAAATACCATTACTGCTGTTTTGGGTGAATTTCTTTGAATGGGTCCCTTGAAGATGTGATCTCGGTTATCTTTTCTCCTTGATAAATAAAGGAAAGTCGACTTTCCGACATCCCTCAGTTCTTCGTACTTCTTCTCGGTCAATCTCATTCTACGTAGAGGTTACACGCTTTTTATCCATAAACGGATAACTTTCTTGAGATTCGGAGTTAATGGGACATGTGTCATCATTCATAGGTCCCTAGACCTAATTATGACGACTGCTTGTCTTCCGCACCAAGTTTCCTTATAAAAGCTCCTTCCAACTCACACTTCTTTATTTCTTCGCTGCTTCAACGAAAGGTATCCTATTTCTCTGCCTTCTCTCTTCTTTCTTTCTCTAGCTTTTTTCATTTTTCGATTAGAATGTCCTATCCCATCCGCCGCTGTTCCTTGAAAGGGAAAGCAATAGCCACCGCCTCCAACTCCAACAACAGTATCTCTCCACGGCTGCGCGGGCCGAGAGCGATAACACTCGGAAGAATGATTTTGAGACCGACGAGTGAATTGACTCCATTTATAGCAAAATTCTCTATTTATCGCAAAATTCCCAGAACTTGTTAGAGGTGAACTGACTCCCATTATCGGTGACTATCTCGTAGGGTAATCCATGCCGACATATGATGTATTTCCAGACAAAACTCTAGACTTCCTTCTCGGTGATCTGGACGTAGGCTTTTGCAGGAAGCGTCTCTGTCTAGAACTAGGTAGGAGACCGACTATATCCATTGCCCACCGCATGAACGGGTATGGAGCTGTTGAAGTCTTCAATAGCTCGGTTGGAGAGTGTATGTTGGGAGCGTGTCGCTGGCATTTATCACACCGAGATGCATATTCCTCGCAATCGTTGACCATGGTCGGCCAATAATGACCTTGAGACTTTAGTTTTAATGCGAGAGATCTACCTCTGCAGTGGTTGCCTCCTTCGCCTTCGTGGGTTTCGATCATGACGAGCTCCGCTTCTTCTTTTTTTACACAGGTGAGTAGTAATTTGTTCGCGGTCCATCGATTTAACTTACCGTCTATCAACACATAGTTGGAACTTTTTTCTTTGAGTCGACGAGATTCCCACTTATCTTCCGGGAGTATTCCTTTGTTGAGGTAATCGAGAAAATGAGTTCGCCAATCTTCATCATTTCCTTCTGAGGAAGTGATCTCGGTGACATTGGAGGAGATAGCGAGGATATCTTTGCCTTCCGGTAGTGTAATACTCGGCTTCTCCACTGTATGGATCGGGATCCTCCTTCTGACTTGATCTCGTTCGTTGCTTCCCAGCGCGGCTAACGCATCTGCAAAGAAGTTACCTTTTCTAGGAACCTTGGTGAGTTCAAAGTGATCAAATTCTGAAGCCAAGCTTTTGGTGACGCCGAGATAAGCATCCATTCTCTCGTTTTTGGCCTCATAATCTTCGCTATATTTACTGGCAACGAGTTGAGAATCGCAGAAGGCCTGCAATCGCTTTGCTCCAACTACCTTTGCTAAGCGAAGTCCTGCGATTAATGCCTCGTACTCGGCTCCATTGTTGGACGCTGCGAAGCCAAGTCGGAATGATTGCTCAATGAGTTCTCCGGTGGGCGATTGGAGGTGAACGCCTATTCCTGATTCTTTGTTAGATGATGCCCCATCGACGTGCAAGATCCAGCTTTTGACCGGGATGTCGAATTCTGCTGCCTGATCTAGGGGGATCTCAACAATGAAATCGGCTAAAACTTGAGCCTTGATGGCTGGTCTGATTTTGTATGGAATGTCGTACTCGCTAAGCTTGATTGCCCACTTGGAAAGTCTTCCCGACTGGTTGGCGTTTTGTAGTATGGTTCGCAGAGGCAGGTCGGTAAGAACGACTATAGAATGAGACTGGAAATAAGGGTGTAGTTTCCTTGCCGACATGACGACGGCGAGAACCATCCTTTCGAGTGTAGGGTATCTCATCTCGGCGTCGGTTAGACGCTTGCTGATATAGAAAATAGGATGTTGTTCACCTCGGTCCTCCTTAATGAGGACGCTGCTTACCTCTGAGGGAGAGACTGCGACGTAAAGGTACAAGGTATCACCTGCGTCTAGTTTTGCTAGTACCGGCAGGGTTGTTAGGTACTGCTTCAATGCGGTAAAGGCCTTTTCTCATGCTTCGTCCCACAAAAATCTCCTGTTTCCTCGTATCAACTGGTAGAATGGGCGACACTTGTCCGTAGATCTCGAAATAAACCGGTTAAGGGCTGCCTCTCTTCCGGTAAGACACTGAATTTCTCAAGACGTTTTGGGGTCGAGTAAGTCTAAGACCGTGGAAATCTGTATTGGGTTTGCTTCGATTCCTCATTGTGTCATGATGTACCCGAGGAATTCGCCTGAGGTAACTTCGAAGGTGCATTTTGCCGGATTGAGCTTCATTCCATACTTGTTTAGGGTGTCGAAACATTCAGAAAGATGTCGGATATGGTCTTTGGCGACAAGTTATTTGACGAGCATGTTGTAAATATAGACCTCCATGATAATTCTCAGCTTATTGGTGAACATTCTGTTGACGAGTCGCTGATAGGTGGCCCCTGCTTTTTTGAATCCAAAGGGCATTACTCGATAACAGTATGTTTCTCGATCGGGTATGAACAACGTCTTCTCGCGATCATCCCGATGCATCATGATTTGATTATAGCCCGAGAAGGCGTCCATGAAGAAGAGTAGTTTGTTTCCGGCTGTAGACTCCACCATCTAATCTATGTGAGGCAGAGGGAAACTATCTTTCGCTTAAGCTTTGTTCAGATCCGTGAAATCGATGCATACCCTCCATTTCCCATTCTTCTTTTTGAAAAAAACTAGGTTAGCTAACCAGTCTGGGTATTTAACCTCAGCGATAGATCTGGCTCCGAGAAATCTATCGACCTCGTCGTTGACAGCCTTGGCTCTCTCGGGGCCGAGTTTTTGCCGTTTTTGCTTGGCTGACTTATACGTTGGATCAACATTTAGTCTATGAGCTGTGGCAGTTGGGTCGATACCAGGCATGTCGGCAGTCGTCCAGGCGAAGGTCGATTTGTTTGCGCGGAGGAAAGTAGTCAGATTTGTTGTCAGGTCGTCGCTGAGTTTGTAGCCTATTCCCACGGTTATGTTTAGATTCTCGGCGTCGATGCCAACCTGAATCGTTTCCTCCTTTTGTGGTGACAACTTCTTCTCCGGTTCGATGGCGAAAGCGACCTGCTTATTTTTGAAATTGGAGACCAACATGCTCCGTGCGAGACGCTGGTTCCCGTTGAGTGTGAAGATCTTCCCTTCCCGTGTAGGGAATTTGACGCTTTTGTGGTACGTTGATGGAACCGCCTTCATCAAATGAAGCCATGGTGTTCCTAGGATCGCGTTGTACTGGGTTTTGGTATCGATTACGGAAAATTTGACAAGTTTACTTATTCCACCGATAAACACATTGAGGCGTATGGTGCCCAACAGCGTTGTAGACGATCCATTGAATCCGGTAAGTGCCCTTGATGAGGGCTTGCTATTTTTAAGATCCACCATCATCTTGACCAGCGTTTGTCGGAAGATGAGGTCGACTGAGCTTCCAGTATCGATAAGGACACAAGTGACTTCTCAAGTGCCGATTTGGAGCTCGACTAACAGAGGGTCATTGTGCGGATGATCTATGTTGGTTAGATCGAGATCCGAGAATGCTATGGGTGTTTCTGCTTCATGTTTTGTCGGCCATCGGTGAGCACTCACGGATTTGCGCTGGTACTCTTTTATAGCCTTTACCGAGTTGTTGCATATGGGAGATCCTCCAAGAATGACGTTGACTCGCCGGAAGACGCTGGGGCGCTAATCTGATAGTGATTTCCTAAGATCAGGTTTTGCCGTGTTCGTTCTGGAGATGAACTTATGGCGGAGATCCTCGTCTGAGAGCTTTGTTCTTTTCCTTTGGAGGAGGACATCTCGCATATCAGTGATTGAACGCTTTTGTTGGAGGTGTCCTCGAAGATCTCGGTCGCTGGTATCCTCGGAGGAAGAGGATGTCAAAGGTTGTGACGAGATGAAGTAGATTCGGCGAGTCACTTGTGGTCTCTCATCCTCGGTATCGGTATCATCTCGTTGTCTAGGTGGAGCGGCTGCGCCCCAATCCTCCGGGTAGACCTCCTATGTTTTGGCGTTCGCTTGCTTGTTCTTGGTCCAGCTGCCCTTTTTCTTGTTTGCTTAGATTTTTGTGGGTCGGGAGTGATGACACCGCTCTTAATTGCTGAGAATAGGGCTTCTGCGAGTTGCTTGCATTCCTTTGTGTCGTGACCCTTGGCTTTATGGTAGGTGCAGAATTTAGTTTCATCATAAGTTAAAGGTTTCCCTTCTAAGCTTCTGTCCCACATATTCCATGGTCGTTCGGTTTGTGCCGCAGCTGAAGGGGCTCATGCTTCCTCAGTTACCAAATAGACCTTACCCTTCTTATCATTGGGCTGATGCTGACGAGGTTCTTGAGCAACGGTTGCCGCCTTCGGTGTCAGCTGGAGTTTCAACGCGTTTTGCTTTGCAGTATAAGCCGCGTTGTCTTCCTCCATACGTATGAAACAATTGGCTCTGTGGAGGGCGTTCTCCATAGTGATTGTATTGTTTGTGTACATATCAAATCGGAAGAATGATCTGATCCATAGTGCATTGCGTAATGCTTCCACCGCGGTTTTGTCTGGGACATCGACCTTGGAGACGAGGTTCTTGAAGCGTTCCATGAAATCTTGGAGAGATTCCTTTTGGCCTTGAGCAATTTTCCATAGGTCAGTCGCCGAAGACCCCTGGTACATGGAATAATTCTTCAGGAAATCGGTAGAAAGTTCCTTGAAAGTGCTGATGGAGTTTGCTGACAACCGAGAAAACCAAGTAAGGGCTGGCCTTGCTAGACTCTCAACAAAGAGTTGACAATAACCGGCGTCTCGTTCCTCAGTGGTGAAGTATGTTCGGCCCATGGCAATGTTAAATCTGGTCATATGGTCGCTAGGGTCGGAGTCTCCGCGGAAGGATGTTATCCAGATGTTTTTCCTGGTGCCGAACTCGGACATCAGTAATCTTCTTTGTGAAAGGGATTTATGGGTTGCTTCCAAGACTCGATCGATCTCTGGTGCAAAACTTGTGGCTTGATGAATTCGAGACGACATATGCTTGATTGTCCCCTGAAGGCGAAGAAGCTCTTTGTTGGTCGCTTGATCGGCTGTTTGATCTCATGCCGCAGTTTGGAATAAACGCCGTCTAGTCGTATCAGGATCTTGATCGTTTGCTTGCGCAGGAGGTAAACATGCAGCGGCAATTACTTCTAGACGTTCTTGAGTTACCTTGTTTGCAGCGTCTTGTTGATCAAGTCGTTGAACCACGGCGGCGAGAGATGCCAAGACGGCGTTGAGGTTGACTGGATGTTGACCTGTTGGATTCGTCCGAGATCCCGTCATCGTTTTGATCGGTGTTCTTGATCGCTACTGTTTGAACTCCCCACAGATGGCGCCAATTATTGAATCTGAAATCGGTAACCTTGACCGGTGATCGATTTCGATTGTGGGTTTATCAAAGAGGCGATTTCGTACACAAATCAAAAGAGTATATTGAATGTTTGATGAAGAACAAAGCAAGAACAAGTAATATGAAAGTCCTAGTTCTAGGTTTACTCTGGTTGTCTGTGTGTGAATGTGTTCTTTCCATTCCATCTCCTTCTTTATATATGCATCCCTTTGTCTTGCCAAAGTCGGTTTGGCGATATGTGGGCCGACTTTAATCTTGTTTTCGGGCCGTGATCACACTTAAATTGGCCTATGTCAGGTAGATGCAATCTATCCCCAACAATAAATTCCTTCAAACTTTCTAAGCAAGTGTGGTATAGTGGCATGATGATTCACTTTAGTATCTATAGTGATCTCTGCAAACAACCTTCTAAGAATGGTGCTAAAGTATGGCTAGTCAATAATAAATCTTGATCATAATCTCCTTTTGATCAAATTTATTTTCTGAAAAACTTATATATATATAGCAAATAAAAATAAATCAAATAGTGTTAGCGAACCTCCCATATACTTAAATTACACTGTCCCCAGTGTAATCTGCCCCGGTTTGGTTAGGAAAATTTAGATCATAAGTAAATAGTTGAAGTAGAAAAATCAATACCTCTCTCTGTAAGACAATGTCGATCGATGGTAGTTATGTTGTGTCAATCGATAGTCGCGATCTATGGTTGACTGATGGTGACTCTGTGGTGTTGATCGATGTTGCATCTGTAAGTTTCTACTCTTTTTTATAAGTATAAAACTCAAAATAGAAAACAATATTAGTAAACCTCCGCCAGACTTAAACAACACTATCACTAGTGTTATATAGTCCGAGATTGGTGAAGAAAATAAACCATAAAGAAAAAATTTAATCAAGGAAAACGGTATACCTGCTTGTTGATGGTGACCGTAGATCGATAACAAAGGGTGGGTGTCGACCGATTGCTGAACAGCAAACGCGTCGAACAATTTTTTGGGTTGGGTGTCGACCGATGCTCCATCTTCAGGCTCATTGTTGAACTCTTAATTGCAGAAGCATGTGGCCACAAGTTCTGCATCATTAGACAATCCAATCAGAGTAGCCTTGCTCTTATTCTTGATAGGTTCATAAAAAAATATTTTGATCAATTAGAGATAGATACAACATGTTTTGCTTCATATCGTAGATGGCTCCCACTGTAGCCATAAATGCTCTCCCAAGTAGTAGTGAAGAGTTCCAACTAATCTAGATGTCCATCACATGGAAGTCTACTGGGACTAGGGTGTTGTTAATCTGCACGGCACATCTTTTACTATCCCTCTTGAGTTCACTTTTGAGCAGTCTACAAATGTGAAAGAGTCATTGGAGGGTTCCACTTGCAGGTTAAGCTCCTCTGCCATAGTTTTTGGCATGATGCTTACTGATGATTCAATATCACTGAGGGCACTGGGGTATTCATTGTCTTTGATCACACATGGCACCGTAAACTTCTCAAGGTCATTTTTCTTCTTCAGACAAGTCCTGTGTTTCATCCTTTCTCTGAGATGATTGCATATGATCTCTATATCCTCTTCTGTCTCCCTTGATTCCCTGAAAAACATCCACAACCTGTATGTATAATAAGCTTCATCAAAATGGATGACTAAAGTAATTTTGGAGACTCTTTAGACAAAGCTATCCATCTCTTTTTTGTTGGCTTCTCTACATTGATGTTTGGGGATCTTTTGCTTCCTCTTGGAATGGCCTTCGTCTTCTCTATCAAGATCCATGGCTTCAGATGTGTCAGTATTCTGTGTTGAAGCTGTCGTGGTTGGACGCACAATCAAACTTGTATTGATGCTTGGTAGTCGAGCCAGCTTTCTCATCTGTTGATCGATGCTAAATGAGGTGCCTCGATCGATGCTTTTATCTCTCGGTCGGTCGATTTTCTTGTGTCTGTATCGGTCGACGTTAGTCGATTCGCACGAAACTACTAATACTGCAGGAGCTGTTGTCGATCGATGCTCATTAGTTGGTGTCGATCGACACCAATGAAAACTGCCGAATGAACATAGAACTTTCCACACAAAAATCTCCTTCTTGGAGCTTTTCTCTCTTAACCTCTTGCCAAAATCATCATCAATCAATGCGTTGACGTGGTGCTTTTATCCAGCCTCCTTGATTCTTTGACCTGCTGCATTACACAGATGACCCTCGAAGTCATGTAGGTCTCCATTCTCATCCCTAATCAGTATCAAAGTCGCAACCATCTGAACTTGTCTGCTTCTGTCGATCGATGTTGGTCGGTTGATGTCGATCGATGCTAAGTGATCAGTATCAGTCGATGTGAGTAAGTTGATGTTGATCGATGAGTGTAGGTTGATGTCGACCGATGCTAAGTGATCAATGTCGGTCGATGGTGGAGTCTGGATGATGGTCGAAACGGTCTGTGAAGATGTGTCGGTCGACGTGGTAGAAGTGTTGTCAATCGATGCTTGTCGTCTTTCTTTGTGGATCATGCGTTCAGGTTTGCCAGGGTCAGAAGATAATGCTAGTTCTTGTCCTTTATTGCTCCTGGTGTTTCTTTGCATGTACTGAAAAACTAAGGAAAACAAAAATTAGTAACTTGAAAATTAGTAACAAACCTAGACTAAATCCTAGAAATTAAATCTAATGGCGATCAATTCTCCCTGGCAACGGCGCCAAATTTCACATGGTGGTGTTTATTGTTCTCGCAGGGTATAAATATACTAAACAATTAACTTAACACACACAATAATACTCATGCCAAGAGAGATAAGGTGTAGTACTTATGGATCGAATCTACAGAGAGCAAAGACACACAATAGATTTCTTATTTCTAAAGACTAAGCTATGTGAATATATATATTGGTGGTAAACAATCAATTTAAGGAAATATTCCTTGTGAAGAAGTATGATGCAATATGGAAATATGCTACTAATGCAAATATGAAAATATGCTATTAATTAACTAGATGTAAATATGAAAGTAAATATGCTAGATCTAGAGTTTCAAGCTAAATGAATTATAGTGGATAGGAAGCACGGAAATATAAATATTATAGAACTCAAATGTTAACTATACTGACCTTTTTAACTCCAACTTTCGTATGTGAGCAAAATAAATGACCATCGATCGACGGCTAAGGCCTGGTGTTGATCGACAGTGAAATCAGAAGGAAGTGTGTGCGAGATTTGATAAGTCAACCAGACTTATTAGACCAGCTTTCGCATGCGCCTAACAACCTAGTTCAACAGAATCTATTATGGCACAGAACCTACTCTCGTAGTTGTCCATGTCCTATCATCGAGATCCTAGTTAGCTACTCTAGAATGCAAGCATTAAGCACAACTCAATTGATGGATATTAACTTAACCTAGCAATCCTTTTTGGGGGCTAATCCATGATTGCTATCATTCAACTTTAAATCTAATTGGTAACTACTCAAACATGATCTTTGTCACAGAAATCATAGATGAAGTATAAAATAGACAAAAAAGAAAAACAAAGAAGTTTCAGGAGGACTCTGAAAGAGTATTTCTTTTCTCTCATAACCCTAATACAAAGTGAATAGAATAAAATGCTCTGTCTCAAAAAAAACTTCATGTTCTGTCTTTCTCATGACATAAGTATAAAACCCTAAATTTAGGTCAAAACTCGTCCAAGGCATTTTCGTCATTCTGACTTGGGCTTTGATCATCGGCTGTCATCGATTGATGGCAAGTGTGCTACATCGATTGATCTTGGGCTTTAATCATCGGTCGACGCCAAGTGTATTTCATCGATCGATGGCTTTGTCGACTCCCTAAATGATCATCTACGGATTCTTCTCCTTTAGATGCTCCAAAAGCTCTAAGTATCTTATATATCTCCAAAACGTTCATAGACCTGTAAATACTCTAAAACATAGTCTAGACACACATAATAGACTATAAATAGAGCCTATAATATGGCCTAAAACTGGTAATAAATAGGCTATATTAATCGTATTTGCAGAAAGATAAAGGTAGATGAATCTAAGATGGAAGCGAAGCTTAGTTACTTTCCAATGGCATTGCATTCGAACAAGCCATCATATATCTGGAATGATGAAGACGTTTCTGGTTATCTACTGCAAGTTAATCATGAGACGTGTAAAAGTGTTTCACATGTGGAGTTCAACTATGTAGAAACTAATGTTAATGGCGGTCTATCTGATAGACAGGCTACTGATATGGAGACTAATGACATAGAGGCTATTGATTCAGAGGCTATTGTACATAGGCTACTGATATAGAGGCTGGTTATGAAGATGGTATCGAGAATGATGCAATTGATAATGAAGGTACTGGTGGTGTGCTCACATTTTACAAAGATATTGAAATGCATAAGAATGTCACCGAAAGAGATGAGCATGTGTTTGAAGATACAAAAGCAAGACCATCAGTTGAAGTCGCACTAGTTATATATCATGAACGAGAGGATGGTATGTATTTGGTTTTAGGTCAAGAATTTAGAAAGAAGGAGGCAGCAAAAGTTCATATTCAGACGACTTCACATCTAATTCAGATCTCCGTATACAAAGAGATATGTGATAAAATTCCGAAGAGCAAAAGAAGGATGCAAGTGGTTTGTGCGTCTTGCAAAATTGATTAATTCAGATCTTCGGACGGTTAGAAGTTACATCAAGTAGCATATATGTTTTGTTGTTACTACAAGAACACTGCCTAATAGAAGGAGAGACACACCACAAATCGTTGAATCTGTTTTGGCTAAAGATTATCCCGATAGTTTTGAAACACCAGCTCCTAACGCTCTGATCGATTTGGTTCAGCACATGGTTGTTGCAGATTGTGAGAAAGATGATAGTTGGATATGGTTTATGAAACAGTTGAAATCAGTGATATCATATGTTTTTGGATTGGTGTTTCTTTCAGATAGAAACAAAAGCTTGATAAAGGTAGTAAGGCTAGTGTTCCCTCAGGCCGCTCATGGGTATTGTATATGGCATTTGTCTCAGAATGTTAAAGGATACATCCGTAACAACAGAGATACTTGTGCATTCAAGTTTAGAGAGTGTGTGCGCGCTTATACAATGGCTGAGTTCTTGGACCTTTATCATGCTTTTCGCAGGAAGTATCCTAGTGCAGCGGAGTATCTTGACAAAAGTGTTGAAGAGAGGAAATGGGCTAGATATTACTTTGAAGGAGATAGATACAATGTTGACACCACCAATTCAGTAAAGTCTTTTAATGGTGTTATTAAGGAGGCGAGAAAGTACACCTTAGTACCAATGATTGATGTCATTATTGGAAAAATGGGTGAATGGTTTTACAAACATAGGAAGAAGGCAGCTGAAATACCACCCAACCTAAAGCGTGTGCCTATTCTGGAAATGGAAATGTCTAAAAGATGTGTTGACATAGGGTTTCTTTTGGTTGAGGAGTTAAACAGCTTTCATCTTGAGTACAAAGTCACATGTACTGACGGGAAGGTTTATACCGTTCATATGGCTATGATGACTTGTACCTGTGGGCAATTTGATTAAAAAAAAAATATGCGTGCATGCAATAAATGTTGTCACATTCATAATTGATAAAGCGGGAAGGGAATTCCATATATCTGAGTATTGTTCCAAGTATTATTTGGTGGAGCAATGGGCTTTGGATTATACCAGGAAAATATATCATGTTCCTCATATGTTTGATTGGGTTATACCAGAAGAAGTTAGAGCAATGAAAGTACTTCCTTCAGATTATGAAGTCAAGAAAGCAAAACCGCAACAAACAAGGTTTCTATCAACAAGGAATCTCGTGGAAGAGGAAAAAGAGGCATAGGGAGTGGCAGAGGGGGAGCCATATGCACAGGCAGAACCAGAGGAGGAGTATGGCAGCGTATTTTAAATGTGGAAGTGGTTCGGGTTCAGGTGTTTGATTGTTGACATTACTGGACTACTAAAATTACTGGTATTATTATGTGTTATCTGGACTACTAAGATTACTGGTAGTATTATATGTTATGTGGACTACTAGGATTACTTGTATTATTACATGTTATTTGGACTATATATATATTAGTAGGAGTATTTATGTTTATAGTCCAAATAACATGTAATACATGTTAGTAGGAGTATTTATGTTTATAGTCCAAATAACATGTAATTTGAGCACATCAAATTTAATATCGTTTCCGGGTACTCTTTCTTATTGCATTAGATTTAGTTTAGAGTATAGTCTAGATTTTTGTTTTCTGTTTACTTAAGTTCTTTCTCTTTTCTTCTTAAAACATGTACTATCTGAAAAGTACTCGGATTTTGGACAACTAGTGTTGATTGACACAATGCTAACATCTATTGACATCGTTCGGCAGAAGGCATGAATGTCTATGATCATGATTTTGAAGGCCACTGAGAAAGGTGTTTTATGAGATCTAGTGGGTCGAGTGCGCAAGCAGGCCAATTTATTGATGAACAGGAGGCTGCAATCCTTGATGAAATCACTGTTTCTATGAATGTTGGTGAGGAATGTCAGAGGCCACTACAAGACTAGTTCAAGCCGGATCAGTTCTACACCAACATCAGAGGCCACTACAAGACTACCAAAAACTCAGAGGAGCAATTTTAATTTTGTGCTGAGTCTTCAATACCTCATCCATGTTGGTCAGAATTATTTACATGGTCTTCTTACGAAACATCCAATGGATCACATCGAGATGTTGGAAAATATAGTCTTTGAAGATTACATACTTTGTAAGCTCTTTCCATTCTCTCTTGCCATGAATACGAGGAACTGGCTGAAACAATTACTGTCAGGATCCTTGACTTGCTGGAAAGATATATAGATTTCTTTATCAACAATTTCTTTGGTGATGCAAGATATTGGGATGTGAGAAATAAAATCTTCGCATTCTCCTAGGATAACCATGAAGCTTTTAAGGATGCTTGGAGAAGGCTCAAAAGATACCAGCTAAACTGCCCACAGCATGGTTATTTGGAACCTCAGTTGATTAACAATTTTTCAGAGGTCCCAATCTAGATTACCAGACTTCTCTTGATGTTGCTAGTGAAGAAAATTTCAATACAAGAAGCCTCGAGGAAGGAAAAAGGTTGATTGAAAATGTGACCTCAAGTGACGGTTTTAAAAGATTGGATGATGAAAGAAGGGAACCGATTGAATCCATAGATGAGAGCCAATTGGCAGAAATAAAAGTAAGTTTAGAATCAGTTCAAGCTCTAGTAGTGGGACATAGTCGATTGATATAGTCTATTTATTACCATTTTAGGCCATGTATAGGCTCTATTTAGGGTATATTATGTGTGTTTAGGCTATGTTTTGGAGTATTTACAGGTATAGGAACGTTTTGGAGATATATGGAGATATTTAAAGCTTTTGGAGCACTTAGAGAAGAAGAATCCATAGCTGATCATTTTATGTTTATGTCTTATTTATTAAAGAGAAAAAAGAGAAAGAAGAAAAGCAATTATTCTATTATTCTATTTTTTGTATTAGGGTTAGGAGAGAAATGAGGAACTCCTTCAGATTCCTCCTGGAACTAATTTGGTTTTTATTTAATTTATATTCTATATCTATTTCATCTATGATTTATGTGACAACGATCACGTTTGAGTAGTTATCAACTAGATTTAGGGTTGAATGATAGCAATCATGGATTAGCTCAAAAGTAGGATTGCTAGGTTAAGTTAACATCCATCAATTAAGTTGTACTTCATGCTTGCATTCTAGAGTAGCTAACTAGGATCTCGAAGATAGGACATGGACAACTATGAGAGTAGGTTATATGCCAGAATAGACTTCATTGAACTAGGTTGTTAGGTGCATGCGAGAGCTGGTCTAATAAGTCTGGTGGACTTATCAAATCTCGCCATACACTTCCTTCTGATTTCACCATTGATCAACACCATGGCTTAGCCGTCGATCATTGGTCTTTCCTTTTACTCGCATACGAGAGTTGGAGTTAAAAAGGTCAAAATAGTTAACATTTGAGTTCTAGTATATTTACATTTACGTGCTTCCTATTCCCTATAATCCATTTGGCTTGAAACCCTAGATCTAGCATATTTACATTCACATCTACTTAATTAATAGCATACTTCCATATTTGCATTATTAGCATATTTTCATATTTGCATCATTGGCATATTTCCATATTGCATCCCTACTTTTTGATAAGGAATATTTTCTTAATTGATTGTTCACCACTTATATATATATATATTTACCTAGCTTAGTCTTTAGAAATAAGAAATCTATTGTGTGCCCTTGCTCTCTGTGGATTCGATCCCTAAGTACTACATTTGATCTCTCTTGGCAAGAATATTGTTTTGTGTGTTAAGATTAGGGTTAATTTGACAGTTAATTGTTTAGGATATTTGTATCCTGCTAGAACAATAAACACACCGTTGTCATCGATTTTATCCAGGTGATGAGGATAAAAAATTTCAATTGAAGAAGAAGATCAAGTGGGTTCTATCGATTGAACTGACTTTCAAGGTCAACAATTTGGTAGACAGCAAGGAAGCAGGAGTACTCACAGATATAAACCAGCAATTTCAATATCAAGAACATGGCCAGAACAATGGCAGCTTTACGGGAAACAGTGATGCAACTTTAAAAGCATGGGAAGGTAAAGCAACGTCAAAGATGAGCCAAGTTTTTGCAGGGAATCAGAAGATGGTTTCTGATTTTGGTGGGAAAACAGACTTCATATATTCTGAGCTGACAAATAATTTTGAAGCTCTGAGTGACCATATTAAAAGGTTAGATGGCCAAGTCACACAAATCTTCGGATTTGTCAGAAGAGAAGAAGGATTCCTACCTAGAAGGACTGATACTAATCCAAGGCACCATGTTATTGTTGTAACATTGAGAAGTGGAAGACAACTCACTCTGAACGTGAAGAAAGAAATCACCATGGACGAATTTGTGGAGCTTGAGAACACTAAGAAGGATGATTCATGACCAGCATTGATCGACGCTTATGAGTGTCGTTCAACATCTCTTCTAGTTCTGATCGAACCTTGCTGATCAGTCAGAAAGGCTACAACAAGACATCCATGATGAAGCATAGTCGTAAATTGACGAGAGCATTAATTGACATCATACAAGTGTTATTCGACACCCCCATTCGGTCAGACCCACAAACTTAAAAATCTTCAGAGCCAGTCGTGGAGAGAGTATACAAACCCAACACTCCTATTCCCAAAAATCCAAGAAAGTCAAAACAAGAGTTGGATAGTTCCAAGTGCAAAGAAGCCATCAACAACATCATCGTTGAGATGCCTCTTGTTAATGCCATCAGGATCTCTCCTACAATCAAGAAGTACGTGAAGTGGATTGTGACAACGGGTTTTTAACCCAACGAAAAGGTAATGATTGTCTCCGAGCAAGTTAGTGCTTTAATTTAGGAGAGAACTCCATACAAACTTCTAGACCTCGATAGATTTGTTTTTGATTACAACATCTTCACTAAATGATTTAATAGATTCCTTTGCAATCTAGGCTCCAGTCTGAACCTAATGTCTTACTCAGTTGCAATGACCCTTGGGTTAACACAATTCAAACCTACTAGAATCACTCTTGTCCTTGCCGATAGATATGTTTGAATCACAGGAGGTATCCTTGAAGACATGTCGATAAGAATAAAGGAATGCTTGATACCTACAGACTTTGTAGTATTGAAGTATGGACATGAACATAAAGATCCACTTATTCTGAGAAGGCCATTTTTGGCCACAGCTAGCGAAATCATTGATGAAAAGAAAGGGCATATATATATGGACGTGGTTGATTTGTTGATAAATTTTGACATCGAAGAGTTATTCAATAAACCTATTATCAATGGCCAAATCTTTTTTGTAGACCATCTGATTGAACTAGCTAAGGAGTCATTCAGGAAAATGTGTTATACGGACCCCTTGGAAAGAGCCACGGCTTCTGTAAGCAACGTGGTGCACCTAGATGACCAAGTTACTGAGTTCACCCATATTGATGGACACTAGTGAAGTAGTGATTCAGATTGATGCGAAGAACGAATTCGAGAATTCACCAAGTGTCGATTGATGCTCCACCAGTATCGATCGACACCCTCACGCGTCTAGTAACTAGAGTTTAGAGAAGGTCCCAAAAACTGAACTCAAAATGCTTCCAGATGGACTCAAAATTTGCTTTCATTAGTGAGAATTCTTACTTTGTTATTGTTAATGCTAACTTAAATAACAGAAAACTTAATTTATTACTAAACAGGTTGTGCAAGCATCACAAAGCTCTTGGGTATGCATGCAAATGATCCACTTGGAAGAAGAGTCAAAGTCATCTATTGACCATCAGAGGAGACTGGATCCAAATTTGAAAGAGGTGGTGAAAAGAGATAATGAAACTTCTTGAAGCAAGGGTTATCTATCCAATTTCAGACATCAATTGGGTCAGTCCAGTACATGTTGTTCCTAATAAAAGAGGAGTCACAGGGGTAAAGAATGATAAAGACGAGCTGATCCCTATGAGGAATGTTATCGGTCATAGGATGTGCGTCTACTACAGAAAACTGAACGCTACGATAAGAAAGAATCTTTTCCCTTTACCTTTCATTGATCAGATGTCAGAAAGGCTTGTTAATCACCCATACTACTGTTTTTTTATGGGTATCCAGGGTTCTTCTAGATTTATATCCATCTGCATGGAGGTTTTTATGTACTATTTCAGTATATGGATATGATTTGACATCATGCCTATGACAAATTTATGCAAGGTACTAGGTAGATGTGAGGAGAAGAATCTGGTTCTGAATTGGGAGAAATATCACTTTATGGTTTCTGATGGGATTTATTCTGGGACACAAGGTTTCAGCAGCTGGTATTGAAGTAGACAGACCTAAGAACGAGGTCATGACAGGTTTTCCAGCACCTACTAATGTGAAAGATGTGAGGAGTTTTTTGGGACATGTTGGTTTCTACAAAAGATTCATAAAAGATTTCAGGAAGATTGCTAGACACCTCTCACAGCTCTCCTTTTCAAATAGGTCAAGTTAGGCTTCACCTCCGAGTGCTTTATGGATTTTGAAGAGATCAAGATAGCTTTAGTGACTGCTCCCATTGTACAAGTTCCACACTGTAGGAGCCGTACCTGGGCAGAAGAAAGACAAGAAGTTTCATGATATTTATTATGCTAGCAGAACATTGGATGATGCGTAGAGAGATTATGAACCAACTGAAAAAGAATTACTGCTGTTGTATTCGCTTTCGAGAAGTTTTGACCCTTCTTGGTCGGTTCTAAGTTGATTGTTCGTATTGACCATGTTGTCAAGAATTACTTGATATAGAAGAAAGATGCAAAGCAAAGGCTTTTGAGATGGATTCTACTTCTCCATGAATTTGATATCAAGATCAAGGATAAGAAAAGAATAGAAAATGGAGTTGTTGATCATCATTCGCGGATAAGGATTGAAGATAACGTCCATATTGATGATTTTCTACCTACTGAGAACATCTAATTTAGTTTTGTAAAGAGAAGTGTTAAGTACAATAGGTGTTCAAGGATACCCTAAGAGTATCGCTAGACACCCGCGTATCGAGACATGGAAAATTAAAAATCTAAGAGCATTGCTAGACATTCTTTTTATCAAAACCAAAACACTCAAAGTGATTTTTTCCTAAGGATTTCTCCCTTGTTTGTTGATCGATTATGCTCGTTTTAAGCCTAACTCGCCCAATTTCTCACTATCTATCTGTCTAGTTTTCTTATTCACCCGATCTCTAAGGCATGTTTTCGAAATCTCTTAGTTTTGAGAAGTTCTAATGTTTGTGAGAATACTAGGAAATTTTAGAGTTTGGGCTTGAGTTAGAACGGTTTAGGATGATGGAGTGGTACATTTAGCATTACGAACTGTTAATGATATTGATTTCTCCATTTGATACTCGATATGAGTGAATTGGATTTTGGAGGACTCGGATTCACGAATGAGTGTTGATCGACACCTTCGGTTTTTTGTAGACACCTTCGTTTGTTGATTGTCACCTTTATTTGTCAATCGACAAAAGTTGTTGTGTTAGGATTTTTGCTGATATCTCGTTTTTCTTGGTGATCTTTGATGCATATGGATGAGAGAAGGGCAAAACGGCGCTTTGACCATGCAAAGAGTTCCAACTCTGGACCACCACCTATTCCTTGAGACACTTTGAGGATCCTGAAAAGGCGGTGGCAGACTAGTTTGTTCTACAATGCCTGACAATATCTGAGGAGTGGGATGACTATGATAGTTTGTTCTACAATGCCTGACAAAGTGTTGCTATTGAGACCACGTGCTTTGCTGATATAGTTATAGTTACTTTGAGGAGGCTTGGCACTAAGGGAGACATGTTAGAGATGGTCGCAAATCTCGGCATGGGAACTATGGCTAGAAAAAGTATACGATCTCTATCCTAATTTGGTCAGACAGTTCATGGCCACGGTTCAGGTCTACTACAAAAACGAGACGGTTAAGATGGCAAACAAGGGTACTTTGACCTTCTTCATCCGGGGCATCAGGTACAAGCTCCTCATTTTTTTATCTCTACAGCATCTACGGGTTTCAGAACCCTGAGTTTTCTTGTAATAATGTACTTCCATTTCCTGCTCAGCATGAGTCCCCGTAATTCGAGTGAGATTGTCATGGCGCAATTATGGGCCTTATTTGCTACCGGGTTTTTTGACTCAGAATCCGCTACTTAGACAAACATTCGCCAATCCATTTTACGCTACTTCATCAACGTATTTGCAAACATCCTGTTGTGTGAGATGAAGGTGAACAAGATGAGAGAAAAGGAGTTGACACTGATTTATTACTCGATCAGAGGAGTTGGATGATCCCTTTGGTACCATGAGCACCCTTAGACCATGTGGCCAAATCAGGGGCTGTTTTTGCTGAGCGCTTGGTCTCTTTGAAGACAAACCATTTACTGGACGAGTTCGAAGAAGGAGTCAGTTGGAAGGAATCTCACACCGATCTTACATCATTCCTGGATTCGTTTGGATCATACCACCGTCAGGCATGAGAGGTCTTTTATGGATGAGACCCACTTCGGGAGTGCACAGTGGCTCAAAGACGGTCGTCTTTGGACTTTTGTTTATAAGGCAGTTCCGCACTTGATCGAGCTACCCAACATGGGTGTCAGAAACATCAGAGGTGACCCCTCCACACTCGGATTCACTCCTAATCCCCTTCTCCTTGTTACTGTCATGGTTAGACTCCGCAGATGATCTTGTTCCCGTGCTTCCACTGCACCAGTTGTGGATGCTGATGCTCCTATAGTTCCTGCTGCTCCTGATTTTCCCTTTCAGAAGTTCCCACATATTCTGGAGATACCCATCGAGGATAGTGAAGACTGTCAGCGCATCGTGGTGGACGCTCTTAGAGCCATCTGGTCTAGAAATGAGAGATTTTCAAGTTGCAGATGTATTGGTCGACCGCATACTGGGCAAGATCTCCACCAGCTATTGAGAGTCCTGCGGAGATTCAAATGAGGATTCTGATGAGGAGTAGTGCTGTCCTTTTACTCCTTTATTATCTATGTTTTTACTTTCGCTTTGAGTTAGTTTAGATTTATGTATGCACTTATTTACATTTCTATTTACTTTGTTAGACTTTGAGGCTATCTAGTATCTTGCTATTAATGTGTGTTTGAGTGTCCAACAGTGCTAACTTTGTTGATTGATGAATCAAATACAATGATTTGGATTCCCTTACATGTTAACTAAAATGCAGATTTAAAATTTCTGAATAGTGTTGATCGATGCTATTTTTGGTTGCAATTGACACCCGAGACAGAGAGGTACATATTTTGCATCTCAATAAGTAGCAATTTTGTTTTATTTTTATAACCAATCTTAGACTGTATAACACTGAGATAATGTTGTTTAAGTATGGGAGAGGCAAATACTAACATTGTGTTTTGTTTTGAGTGTCAATTGAGTTATTTTATTGAGTCAAAACAGAGTATGTTGGAGATGATGAACCTTTTTGTTTTTACTAACTTCCTAACAACTCTTTAGCATCATTCTTTGATTTACTGACTAAGGTTGTACTGAATGGAAAACACCAAAGTTGATCGACATGCCAGTAACATTCATGCTTCCTGAGAATGTTTGTAGAAATCAAAGCTGACCTCTAATCTTAATCTACTTAATCACTTGTTTTGGGGTCTAGTATACACTCGATCAGATTCCTATGGGAAGGGAAGTTATGCATCAGTTCCCCTCTCTCTCCCCTTCAGAGTAAAAAGAATTTCAATAGGATTTGGTGGCTACAACAATTAAAGATTGATTCATGTAATTCTAGAAAGAGATATAGGTCAAAAGATATGAACTGGTGGTGGCTACAACCATCAGAGCTTGATTTATAAAGATATGTCCAAAAAAGTCAATCAATTAAGAAAATAAAATAAAATGATATCCTTCAAAGAAGGGAGACATTGACTAAGTGAATTGAGAAGAGAGGAAGTTAGGGAAGTAGAAAAGACTGCCTATGTGTCTAGAAATTTGATGGGGTAAGAGTTTATGTGTCTTTTGATTGATACTCCCAAGATAAAATCCACATATTTATTGCACAAATGAAGTCAGTGGAGGGGTATGTCAGATGGTGTCAGATAAGTTGTGGGTTGGATGGTCAGGTTGTTAAGCTAAGTCTAAGTAAATGGAAGTACCTATAAAGTTGGCACTGATCTGATGTAGCTTGGAACATTGTATAGGTGATGGTAGTAGTCCTAAGGAGCAGGTGAGTCCCTAGGTTTTTCAAACCTTTTTCACAGGTTCATTATATGTTTTGTTTGAGGGAAAGCAAAAAATAAATCGGGGGAAGTTGATATATCATGGTTTTTACCGGTTTTTAGCCATGATAGAAGTCTTTTCTATAGTCTATTATATACATATCAAGTCATTTTAGAGTCCTTCAAGGTCTAGGTATTTATTGGACATAATTGGATCTTTTGGATCATTTTGGAGCTTTGAAAACTTGAAGTAGATTTTGTTTATGCAGGAAGTGTCAATTGATACTCTTGATCATGTCAATCGACACCCTTTCTATCCACAATTTTAATGATGATTTAAAGAAATTACAAGTTTCCTCTAAAGTTCCATACATTGCACAAGATGACCCTAGACATATGTTAGACTACACATTAGGGTTTTTGACAGTTTTGTAACCTACGCTTCATACTTGGAAGAGAGAGCTTAGGATTGGAGAGAGAGATATGAACTCTTTCAGAAAAAGATTTTGAAATCCCTTTGTTCCTCTATTGTATTTATGAAGTTTATTCATAATTATTATGTTATTCATGATTATGTTTGAGTAATTTCATTGCTAGAATTAGGGTTCTTCAAGGGTTACTTGAATGGATTGTTAAAATTGATAATATTGTTAATCAATTGGTTATTTATCTAGTTAATCTAAATGCTAAGTTTGGGATTGATCACCTTAAACCTTGATCTTAGGATAATTGGGACAAGCGAGATATGGTCAATTGCATGAATAAAACTTAGATGAACTAAGCAGTTAGGCACATACAAGATTTTGTCTAAGTGGTTAGTGAACATATCAAACCTGAATTATTGCTTTTCTGAAAGTAGTGTTGAATGATATTCAAAGAATGATTATCGACACTCCACCTAATTCACATACGAGAGTTGGAAAATGGTTCTTTACAAAATTCATGCTAATCTATTTAGCTTACATTCCTGGAGCATCTATGAGTTCCCCTGGAGCACCTATGAGTTCCCCTAAGTCCAACCCTCCTCGTTCTGATAACTTACAACACTATTTATTATTTTTCTTTTGTTTACTGCCTTATATTATTTACATTATAGCTTTACATCAAAAACAATAAGTCTATTATGTAATTTTAGAGTTCTTGTGGATTTGATCCTTATATGTTACAACCAAAACTCTTATTTGAGAGACTAGCTTAAGACTAATTTGAGCACATCACAATATCCCTTCAAAGTGAGGCATTTCAAACAATTTTTTCTAATTATTTTACAAAAGTTTTTCAAACAAATTTTATGAAGTTTATTTTTACGAAAGATTATCTCGTAAAACTTATTTCAATAATTTTACGAAAAAAATTCCAAATAAACTTTACGAAATTTGTTTTACTAAAGATTATTTCGTAAAATGTTTTTTTTTCCGTAAAACCTTCTAAAAGAACGTTTTCCGGTTATTTCTTATTTGGATAGAAATCTCTTTGTTTTTTCTAGGAAGAAATATGAGGAGTTTGTTTTCTGTATATTTATTCAAGTGTGCATGACATATATGTAGTATTGTTATCTCAATATTTTCGGCTTGTTCTTGTAAATGATACAATTCTTGGAGGATTTTAGTTGTTAATTTCGTTAAAACTAATTTTGACTCCAACCAAATGTTATAATAAAATATTAATAATTTTTAGTTGTAAATATCGAAATTATTATCTCATAAATAGAAACGCTTTAATACTTACGTGTTATTAATTGTTAGTGTAATTGTCATCTATTTTCTAGAAAGAGGTAAGAAATCCATAATAATGATTTGTTTCAACATAAGATGGACTCAAGCTGAGTCGCTCATGTGTCATGCATTATATAAGTAACGTAATCTATTCTCTTATTCCTCCTGTTATTTCTCATTAATATTAATATAAGCCGTAAATAAACTCACCATGCAACACACACTTCAGACAATTTATCCTCAATTTAAGGTTCACTCAATTTGCACCCAAGCACCTGAACTTGGTATCCCTGCGTGTACCAGAAAGATCATATAATATCCTGGAGGAGCAATCTCAGCCGTTGATGGACCGAACGCCTCGATTTTATAAGAATTCGTTAGATCCTCATGAGTCACAGAGAATAGCTTCAAAATCACCATCCTCTGATTCATCGCAAAAGAGTGCGTAGTGAACGAAGGTGCAACTATCCTCACGGAGAGAAGATCAATGGTCAAAAACTGTGGTATGGAGAAAATGACGTTGAACAATCTCTTGTAACTGATGACTTTGTCGTTGGTCAATATATTTGGTCTTATTGAGTCAGACGTGAAAGACAGGTAGGGAGGAGAGTAAGCCTCGAGGCTTAATTCCGTTGGATACTCGACGTTGGTGAAGTTGTAATAAATGTGAGGATTACTACCACCGACTAAAACCCGACCGTCCGGTAACAAAACCGCTGACGAATGGTACATCCTAGGACGCGATGATGTGGACATAATTGAGAAGCGGCGATCAAATGAGTGATATATCACGGGTCGGGTTACCGGGTCACGGGCATTCTCCCACCCGGCGGTACCAGCTCCTGCGCCGTTTACAATAATGATATCACCCGTTGGTAAGAGCAGCATGTCCCCCATGACACGTGGCAGTGGCATGGTCTCCATTTCCCAAATTGGATTCGGACTAGTTAGCTTTAGCCTCCCGCACGTGGAAGTGGCACGTGTGAATCCTCGTTGGCTATTTGCTCGTGGAAAGGCGTCTTTAGGAGCTCCTCCACAAACCATAATCTCAGCCTCCATAATATTTTTGGTTTCATCTAATGGAAAAAGTATGGAAGAGCCACTGCTTGGGTAGTTTCTTGGATCACCACCAGGAATCTGTGGAAGCTCTCTCACGATTCGGTTTCTTTTGTAATCAAAAACAATGGATCTTGTGTTAGCAAAGACGAATAAGTTTCCATCGGGTAAGAGATAAAGGAAGGGATACAAGTTGTTCTCGCTAATTCCATCTGTAGTTTCTCTAAGAAAATCAAATCTTGATCCTCTATAACGATGAGAATCAGGTCGAGGGAAAATTTCAAAGTTGAATTGTCTTCTTCCCCCGACCACAATTATCCGTCCATCGGGTAAAATTTGATTGGTGGCATACCATCTACGTTGGGCTAGATACTGAGGAAACTCGATCCAGTCACATGTTTCACTATAACCACATGGGGTAAACATTCGAGCAGCGCGCTCACCGTCGTTGTATCCACCAGTTTGAACCAATGTTCCGTTGGGAAGAACCGAACCAGATGAACACCATGTATCGGTTTGGACTTTCAAGGCACGGTATGTGTTGGAGAGAACGTCGTAGAGAACTGAATGCGCGGAGCAATCGAACTTGACCGTAGTGTCACTAGGATCGAATCGACACATGCCTCCTGGTAGAGAAAGATTCGAGATACCAAAATCGGTACGGTCGAACATTATGACCATGCCGTTGTGGAGGAGTTGCATGTGCATGGCGGATATACCGATGCTCGGTAGCAATACTTCCCACCGATCGAGTTGCATCAGAAACGGGATAGGTTCAAGTTCGGATAATATGGAAACGGAGAAGCATAAGATGAATGTTGTGAGGATGACGGCATTCGCGGAGTTGATCATAGTGTTGCGTTTCTTCTTGGATTGATGGTGAATTTTAAGTTAGAGGTTGGTAGTATATTTTCTGGTTGGAGAATTTGGTTGGGGTGCGTCCACTTATATTTTGTCATAGATTATTTTACATTAAATGTTTATTTTATTAACTTGGGGATTCTTGTATATATGTATTTATTATATAAAATCTACTACATTTGGCTGTAGATAATTAGTAGAAATATATATATATATATATATATAAAGATGAGTTCACTATCTCATTATGCATTCAAATCATCAACTAGTTAAAGGAAAATGGTTACACTTCAGCATAAGTATTAAAAATATATAAAACTTTTTATATTTTTAATATCTTAATATTTTGACCAAATATATTAGCAATGCATCATATATTCCGGAATAATTTAGACTTAATTGTACATTTGAAACTGGAACCAACAATAATTTTTTTAATCATAAAAAATTACAAAAAAATTTATGTTGTTTTTCAAAAACAACTTAAAATTTCAAGTTAAACCTAAAATCAACATTTTTTTCATTACTATTCATCCGTGAAATTTTCAAATCCTACAAATGTTTTTGAAATATTTACAAAACTGCTTTTATTTAATATGTTTATTCTTCGAAAATGACAAAAAAAAAAACAGTTACACCTTAAACATTTTTCTTATTTACAACTTTGTCATTATCATTAATTTTTCAACCAACATAAACTACCATTTTGAACTTTTAAAACTCACTAATTCAATTTCTATTCACTTTTTTTCTCTTTATAAATCAGTAAATCTTCATTTCCTCTCATTTTTTCTCCATTTCATCTAAAAAGGTCTTATAACTTTCATTTTTATAAGAATAATTTTAAAATGTAGACTGAAAAAAGTCTACACGTATAAAATCACAACCTTTTATAATTACTAAATTCACGGTTTCTTATAACTTTCATCTAAAAAAATTCTTAAAAATGTAGACTGCATATGAAGTCTTCTACTGAAGAAAATATTGGAAGAATTATGTTCAATTAGAAATTTTGAAATGTAGACTGAAAAAAACTCTACACGTATAAAATCATAATTTTTTAAAAATAGATATAATAACCCGTGAATTTTGCAATTATAAAAACTAACTCAAATAGTAGACCTACATGAAAGTTTACAAACGTAAACTAAAAAGTACGTCTACATTTTGTAAACTGAATATGAAGTATATGTAGAAAATATATTAAAAGTGAATTTGTGTATTATTCATTAAGTTTTTTCAAGATTTGTTTTTTGTTTAACAGTGTGTGTTGGTTAATCCTAATGGTCCTTAATGATTTTTAAAAGATAACTGTTGTAATTATGATATTATCAAATTTTTGATTTGATTATGTTGTTAGCTAATAAGTGTAAATGTATTTGTAAGTCTAGGTTTATAATTTTATCAAACATGAAATATCTATTTCCTAATTATATAAACTGTATTTTTTTTTTTTGCAGGGAATGGTTCAATTATATGTTGTATACGGAGAATGGATGGTGAAAAGATCTTTGTGGGAGTTTGTGGTCAATAATCAGAAAGGAGCGAGAATGTTCCATGTGCATGATGGTTGTACACATGGTGAACTTCTTGAAATGACACAAGAAGATTATGATTTGGACAAGAAAATCAAGATGGTGGAGCCAACATATTTCTTACCATACATAATTTTACAGCAAATGACTCTGGATACTCCTCCTATGCATGTTACGAATGATAGACAAGTGCGAAACTTGATCGAGTTATCTAAGACACACTTTGTACGCAACTAGAAGGTGAAGGAGATGATGATGATGTGTATGATGGTGAGGATAGTATTTTTGCTGATGAAGATACTATTGAAGGATTGGATGAAGATAGTAATGCTCCTGATGATGCTCAAGCAACAACAGAAGATGGATATGAGAATATGTCTTCTTATTTGCGCCAGATCAAGAAATCGAATCTAGGAACTGTCACATGTCTTGAGAAAGATGGTGACAACAGATTTAAGTATTTATTCCTATCTTTTGGAACTTTGATAGCTGGTTTTAAAAGAAGACTAATACTGATACAAAGAATGATTTGTTGACAGATAGTCAAGCATCAGGCTTCTGTCAAATTAAACTAATACTTAAGTCAGGTGCAAGAAAATTATATAAGTTTATTACAACCAAAAGTCCGGTACAAAAAACAACTACATCAGTCTAATACATTAGTCTGCTACTCATAACACAATACAGTAGTCTGGTACAAAAGCCTACTACATCAACCTACATATATCCGGTGAGGAAAGTCACCAAAAAACTTCATACTATCCTCCAATTCTACCCAAAAAGTGGATTGCAAAGCTTACCCAGATACACGAGATGCTTGTAATCATGTTATCCTGTGCCATTTATGCTAGTCTCATCTAATATCTTTGCCCCTACCTTCGTCATGATTGCTTTGACCTTCTTATCACAAAAGTTGTGGGATGGAAATATCATGCCAAGTCCATGACGTTCTATATACTTCAAGCAAAATACTCCACAATCACCACTTTGTTTGTTTTGTGGTACCTGAGTTTCTAAGACCCTCTCATGTGTGAAATCAATCGTGTACAACTACTTGTCCTCACCGCTAGATAACATATGCAGAATGTACGTCAACATGTGGGAAGTAAGCTTCACAGCCTTAGCAATTTCTTCATTCTTGGCATAAAAACATCACTGTCCCAAATCACTATGTGTCCCTTTGAAATTGATATCCAATAAGCTACCCAATGATTGTCCTTGACAAATATGGCGCAAAAATATCATCAATCTCTAGTACCCGTCTTGTTGTATCTGGAATAAGCTGGGTCCTCGTCTGTGTAGTAGTCTAAGCCTCCAGGAGGGAGTTTTCTATCTGAGCCGTCATGATTGGCATGAGAGTCCAAAAACTCTTGTACTTTGCTGACCACACTTGACTAAACAAAGTATATAGCAGGTAAATCATGTACAACCTAAACTATTATGGATGTTTCGTGAATCAGAGTCTTAAAAGATTAATTCCAGCATGCATGTCCTTCATTTACAAAATTAGAGACTTCTACATCAGAAAGACGTCTACATCAGAGAGAATTCTACATACCATGTCATTCAGCCATTGTTTAGGAGTTAATAGTGTGTAGTACCAAAGACTTAAAGAACCAGGCACCTTATGTCGCCATTTGCTGTCAATAATCAAATTAAATAAATAAAACACAACCAAATATTTTATATAAAGAGCAGTTATAGGAGTTTGAATGACTCACATGTCAAGTTTCAGCCAACTAATAAGAACAAAGATCTTTTGCCGCTCAACATGAGCAATGGGTAATATCTCTGTCCTCGCTTCGTCTGGTTGGTATGATAATCTTCGCTGTGCTATTTCTTCGAAAATTAGATTGCTGAGTAGCAGCAAGCCTACAAAGTCTGTTACTCTTAGCAAGTGCCAAAATGCGAGAAGCTTTTAATTTTCAAGCTTGTTTCAGTTTTTTCACCAACCATAATCAATGTGTGATTGTTCTTTCTCTACTACAATAACACTTGGTTGTTCTATGCCTCCATTCTCACTCTCACTCTGCATTTATTTTCAATAGAAAAAACACATTAATAATAACCTTTACAAAGTAAAACTAACAAAATGCATCCATTACAATCTTGCACAAACCAAAAGTTCAAACATTCAAATTCACACGAGTTTTTTCAAACCAAACAAG
This sequence comes from Sinapis alba, assembly GCA_012274485.2. Classification (NCBI taxonomy): domain Eukaryota; kingdom Viridiplantae; phylum Streptophyta; class Magnoliopsida; order Brassicales; family Brassicaceae; genus Sinapis; species Sinapis alba. The sequence continues at coordinate 487,647 of MU105617.1, read as the reverse complement.
CAAACATTCCAAGGTTCCAACATGAAATAAAACCAACATTTTTAAAAAGGTTCAAACTTTCTAAAAGCAAACAAGTTACTTCTTTTTCCCTGATTTTTGCCTTTTTATGTGCTATGGAAGATGTTTTGGTACTAACCACAGTGGTTTTGGCATCTTTAGCTTTGCCTCTTTTCAGTCTGACTGGGTTGGGAGATGCTTCCTCAACTTTACTTTCCTTGGCTTTATCATCCTCAGCTTTGTCATCTCAGCTTTGTCTCCCACAGTTTTGTCCTTCTCAAATACATCACCAGATAAACCAGCTTTGGTGCGGTCTTCCTTCCCACCTCCACACACAGTCTTCTCAACTTCTCCTATCTTTTCTGCAAGGCTCTCAATAATGAAGACTTGTGTGCTCATCGCCCTCTCACATCTGCTCAGCTCCTCAACCATATTAGAAATCAGGAGAGTGAGCCAAAGTTCTATATCTGCTGTCATAGTCTGCATATCCAGGCCAAGAGACTCACAAGCCTTCTTGCGTGATTCTTCCTCAGACTCAATGGGAGAAGGAGACTTTGCCTTCTTGCTTGTCTCCACCTGGCCAGCCTCTTTCTTCATTTGTTGGTACTCAACCTTCACATATGTCCACAGTTTTGTTCCAACGAAAGGCCAGTGAGTTTGGTTCCACTCCCAGCCTCAAGAATACATTGCCTTCAGTATGTTATCAGCCCTTTTATCTGCCACTTCACCATCTCAGAGAGAGAATATTTCAGAGTAATCTTTCACAACATAGTTTTTAAGGAGAATATGCAGAAAATAAAACATTTTAGGTTAGTATTACACAACTTTAATTCAAAATAATACATAAAGTAATACATACATATATTTAAGCATACATGTTTATGTACATTCTCCTTGGCATTTTTCGGCCTTTTCCACCTAAGAAGGCAAGTAGAGGTGGAGTCGGTTTACCTTCTAGAGGATTTCCAAACCCAGCTGTAAATTCAGGGAGAGCATTGTAGATCCAGACTTGAAGAACCTGAACAAATCCTTCAATAGCATACGTCTTTGTGAGGTCTAACTTCTTTATTGACTCCATCAAGAATTTAAATGCTACTCTACCCTACAAATAATCTTCAAAAGCTTCTGGATCCATCACTAACCTAGTCAGGCTAGCCCGTGTGGATGTCGAGGTTCTTGGTGTTTCATTGAAGCTAGCGTAGATGGCTAGATACCTAAAATCAGCCGGTTACCTTGAGACCATGTTCCGGACATCTTACATGCTGCAGTTAATTCATCATACGTGGCCCTACTCTAAATTCATTCCAATCTGCCCCCAAAATACTTTCATTTCATATGTTACCTCAACCAACGGATGATCGAGATATTTTACATACTCACAGTTAAGACCAATGTTTTCTTCAAATTCATGCAGAGAAAACCTCACTGGTTTAACACCTCTAAGACTCCACAGCTCAAACTTCTTCACACAGTTAAGCTGTTAGCACATTATATAGTGAACCAGCCTTGAAACCCATCCAAATTCCAATTCATGGAACCTTAAAAAACTCCTCCTAATCTTGAGTTCTTTAGCTCCTCCCATTCATCTGGCTTGAGTGCTTCTTGAAGACCAGAGAAGAGCTTGGCGTCATCACTGTAGTAGGCAATGCTTTTAGTCGAAACTTATTACTGCCCTAGAGTAACTTGCCTCGGTGTGAAATCAAGCTTATACATTTTATAACCTGCAACAAAAAAACACACAACAAAAATTGTAAAGTAGAAGTCTCCAAATCAAAAAGAAGTAAACAAAACAAGTCTACACCTATAAGGTTAAAAAGGCTTGGTTTAAATTGGATTAGGTTAAAATTAAGTTGGTTAAATCTGGTTAAACTAAATTCGGTGAGAGTAGATTTCTTTGTCAGTCTACACCGATAAGGTTTGGTTTAAACTAGATTAGGTTAAAATTAAATTGTTTACATCCAATTAGGTTAAATTCGGTGAAAGTAGACTTCTTTGTTAGTCTACACCATTAAAGTTTGGTTTCAATTGGATTAGGTTAAAATTAAATTTGTTCAATCCGGTTACGTTAAATTCAGTGGGAGTAGACTTCTTTTTCAATCTACACCGATAAGGTTTGGTTTAAATTGGATTAGGTTAAAATTAAGTTGGTTAAATTCGGTTATATAAATATCGATGAGAGTATACTTCTTTGTTAGTCAACACATTTTTTTTCTTTATTATATTTGTAATTTTAACATATGTAATTTTAATATATTAAATATATGATTTCACATTTTATTCATAAATAACTTAATTTAATATAAAATAATGATTTTTTGTAAACACCAATTGAAGTAGGCGGAAAAGAAGTCTGCAGTGAAGTAGACTTTATTGTAAATTTACCAAACCCTAAATATTTACTTGATAATCAAAAAGTCTCAATTATTGTATCAAATATCCAAATATACAAAATATAAATTACTCAACAGTAATATGTAATTTTAAATCAATAAAACAAAAAATCTCAATCTAAAATCTAACCCTAAGAATCTATTATTTAAAGACAAAACATGTTTGAACCTTTTGTTGGTAAACCATAAACATTGTCTAACACATAATTTCCAAATCAATATATATTATTTTAAAATTTCCAATTATATAAAATTTAAATTTATGAACCTCATATAAACCCTTATGTTGATGATTAATAAATAAAAATGTCATAAAAATATTTTTATCCATTTTTAAAATTAAATTATTAGATCAAATTACGATGTAAACTACATACTGAATCTACACCATATACTTCTTATGAGGTCTACAAATATGCCGACTTCAGTTGGTACATATACACTTATGAAAGGCAAAATCGTAAAATAACTTTTTGATTTTTTGTTTGGTCATAAGGGTTAAATAGTACTTATACCACCTATTTAAGTTAGTTTTGCATTTGATTGAATATAAAATCTAGTTTTGTATTTCAAATTAATATTTAGGTTACTTTTGGTAAATTCTCCAAAAATTATTTTTTAACAAATCATAGAATTAATAAATTTGGTGAGAGTCATATATAAACAAATTAAATATTTTCAAATACAGTTTTCAAAAAAAAAAAATCGACAATAAATATCATCATCTTTATGCTTGAAATTTTATTTATGATTTGAAAAATTATAGAGAAATTTTCAAAATACCACATTCATATTACCACTTTTCATGTTTACACTAACCATTTTTACCATCACTTTTAAAAAGAGAGAAAGACATTTATAACCCTAAGATTAACTAATCTAGATTCAGAGTTTAGAGTTGAGGGGTGGGGTAGGGTTTTTACAATGTGGAGTTTAGGGTTTTCATAAATATAAAAATAAATACTTAAAAGTTTTTAAAAATAGTTTCAAAAATTATGAATTTCAAAATGAAAATTCGAAAAAATATTCAAAAAAATTCATTTTTTTTAAATATAATTTTAAATTTGGAAAAGTATAATTCTAGAAAAATTTATCTTTTAAAATTATTGTTATTTTTATTTAAATAATTATTTATTATATAGGAAAAATTGTCAAAATTGACCTAAAACTTGATTTTAAATGCAAACTTAAACTCCAACATGAATGAAATGCAAAAGTAACTCAAACCAAACAAAAAGAGAGTATAAAATTAAAAACAGTCCCTTATGACCAAACAAAAAACAGTGTGTTTCTTTTACGAATTTAACTCCAGTAAGTCGTCTGCGAATTTTCTTAGGTCTACTGCGAGACGATTTCTTGGAAGTCGTCCAAAAAGTCTTTTGGATGAGTATATCATAAAAAATAATTTATAAATTTTATGAAATATATTTCGACAGGGGAAAAATGTTTACAATGTAATTATAAACATTTGTAAAAAAAAGAAACCCTAGCCGGTTTCTCTCTAAGACGATTTCGAAGCTGATTTCGAAGGCGATTTTGTAGGCGATTTTTCGTCGAAACCCTAGCCGTTTTCTCTCTAAGGCGATTTCGTAGGCGATTTTCCGTCGAAACCCTAGCCGTCTTCCGTTGAAACCTCTAGCCGTTTTCCGTCGATCTCACCACCGGTAACCTCGTTTCTTCCGTCGAATATCGTTTCTCTGTCACGGCCGAGGAAGAGTAACCTAACCCTCTTCATTTTTTTCCAAATCTAAACGTTTGTGCTTCGTTGATCTTCGCTGCCGATCTCACCATCGGTAAGTTCTTCCTCTTTGCTTTCGTTCAGTGTTTTTCTTAAGGCGAATTGTTTCGCCGCCTTTGAACCCTAATTTTTATCGTCTTACTTCTTCTCTCCTGTCTTGTTTTGCAGATATGTAACCACGGTTGCGTTGCCGACCAGTAATTTTTCGCCTCAGAGTGTAAGTTCATCCATTTGTAGCCGTTCAATCTAGTTAGTTACTTCAACCGTCAGATCTGTAGGTTTAACACGATTTTCAGATTTGTAGGTTTAACACGATGTTCCAGCAGACTTCCTGGTAAGTCGCCTTATCCCAGATGACTTCCAGGTAAGTCGTATAGTACCAGACGACTTTCAGATAAGTCGTCTAGTACCAGACGACTTATCTGAAAGTCTTCTTACCTAGACGACTTACAAAGAAGTCATCTACACACAACCTACATACACGACTTACAAGGAAATCTTTTAACCCCTAAATTTACTAGTTTATAAACCTTTCTCTGTTTGGTTTGTGTTTGAGATGTTGGTTTTGATTGTTTTGCAGACTGAAAATAGATTTAGCAGAACTCCCGAAGAGCTTATTTACCTTAGGGGAAGAGCCCGAACCAGTCAAAAGCATTTCGTAACATACTGATGATACAAAGTTGTATTCTGTCATCAGGGCTGCTTTACATCCAGACGAATTCGAGGAGCTGAGGGACTCAAAGTTGGGAGTCTTCCTCAAGTTCAAGGAGCTAAATTTTTCTTGGGCATCAAGGCTGGTTCACTTTATGCTCTATTTCAAGCTTCACATCAAGAAGAAGTATGAGCTTTGGTGTCTTGTTGGTCCGAAACCGGCGAGGTTTTCTCTGATTGAGTGGAAATGGAAAACTAACTTAAAGCTTTGTCTTGTGTCAAAATATAAGCTCAATCGCACCAAGGGAAGGTCTCTATCCATAGCTAAACTTTTGACGCATCTGTGTAGTCTTGCACCTCAAAAAGCTCAAGAATCTCCGAAGTTCTCCAAAACATATATAAACCTGAAAATACTCTAAAACAATTCCAGACACATCTTATAGACTCTAAATAGGACTTATACCATGGTCTAAATGTGGTAAAATCTATGTTATATCAACTCTCCTAGACTTATCATTTGCTTACCCTCAATCAAAACCTATAATGAACCTGTGACTCACACAATTGTTTAAAATACTACCTCCACCCCTAAAATGTTGCAATCCACATCGGTGTCAAGTTTAAAGGCACTTCCATGTACTAAACCTTAGCTTAGAAATCAAACCATCCAGCCCACAGCTTAATTGATGTCGCCTGGCATACCCCTCTACTGACCTCATTTCTTTAGATAAACATGTAGGCTAAAATCTTGGGAGTATCGATCAAAGGACATATGAACTCTTACCTCAGCAAATATCTGGACCAACATGTAGTCTTTCATGATCCCTTACTCTCTATTTTGTCTTCTATGAATCTTTTTCTCTTTTTTTTTTTTAATTCTAAAAACAGTGATGATGATGCAGTCTGTCTTGTTCATCTTTTCTTTTTCTTTATTTGTTTGGCAAAGTGTAGGCGAATAATGGGGTCAAAAAAATGTTCCTACCCCTTGCTTCCAACAATATGTGATCATTCCTTTGAATTAGTATAATGGGGTCATATGACATTTTCCTACCCCTCTACATCTCTGGAAATCATTTCAATCTTTTTTTATTTTTTTTATGGATGCCGAAGAGAGGAGAGAAGAAAACAAAAAACACACACAGACTTTTACCTTTTAGACCTGAAAGAGGAATCCGATCCGGTGTATACCAAGCAAAACAAGCAAGTTAAGTTGATTAAGGTTAGAAGTTAGCTTTGGTTTCTTCAGACTTTCTCAGATAGCATGGAAGTTATTGGTAGGTGTTCAACTTTGGTGTTTTTATTCAGTACACCCTGCAGTTAATAACCTCAAAGAATGGGACTAGAGATTGGTTAGATAGTAAGTAAAATTGCAAAAGTCCATCATCCCTTTCTTGACTCAATAAAACTTAATAAATAGAAAAAACTAACTCAAAACAAAATACAACATCAGTATCTACCTCCCCCAAACTTAAAACACACTCTCTCCAGCGTTATATAGTCGGAGCTTGGCGAAGAAAATAAATCATAAGGAAAAGTTTAACAAGGAAAATCAAGTTATACATGTTGTATGTGATGAGCGTCGATCGACATTAATCAGGTGTCGTGCGATGCTCGGGTGAAGTGGTGTCGACCGACACCGATTGATCGTTGATTGATGCTGGTCCTCAGATCTCATTTTTTACCTGATGAACAATGTCTCTGCTACAGTGACGTTCATTGCTGCTACAGTGACTTTCATCGCTGCTATAGTGACTTTCATCGCTGCTATTGTGTTGTCACTAACAGTGGATTACCTCCCACTCAACGCTTGTGTATAGTGACTTGGTGTGTATTTTGTTCTAGCAGGGTAATGAATATCCTAAACAATCTACTGTCAAATTAACCTTAATCTTAACACACTCTATAATACTCTTGTCAAAAGAGATCAGTTGTAGTACTTAAAGATCAAATCCATAGAGAGCAAAGGCACACAATAGATTTCTTATTTCTAAAGACTAAGCTAGACGCATATATATATATTAGTAATGAATAGCCAGATTAAGGAAATATTCCTTGTCAAGAAGTATGATGCAATATGGAAATATGCAAATATAAATGTAAATATGCTAGATCTAGGGTTTCAAGCTTTATGAATTATAATAGATAGGAGGCACGAAAATGTAAATATTCTAGAACTCAAATGTTAACCATTATGATCTTTTTAACTTCAACTCTCGTATGCGAGCAAACATAATGACCATCAATCGACAACTAAGGCCTGGTGTCGATCGACGGTGAAATCATAAGGAAGCATGGAAGAGATTTGATAAGTCCACCAGACTTATTAGACAAGCTCTCGCATGTATCTAACAGCCTAATTCAACATAATCTATTCTGGCACAGAACCTACTCTCGTAGTTGTCAATGTCCTATCATCGAGATCTTAGTTAGCTACTCTAGAATGCAAGAATTAAGCACAACTCAATTGATGGATATTAACTTAACCTAACAATCCTATTTTTGGGCTAATCTATAAATGTTATCATTCAACCCTGCAAAACCTAATTGAGTCGCAACTCGTTAAAAACAGAAAGTTTGCCAATTGCTCTAAGTGTTAAATCTGATGTGTCAAAAGTCCCCTTTGCCTCTCACCTTGGCTTCTCTTATATACTCTCCTAGGTTGGTTTGCTCCTTCCCTTTCTGCCCCTAGGTCAAGTTTACTACTTTGCAGAAATATTTCCCTTTTCTTTGATCTTCATGATTATCCCTTAAAACTCGATATTTATCTTCCAAACTTGACATTTATCTTCTCCTGCGAAACAAAAGATAAACCGTCATAGCAGCTTTGCGTTCATTCATGTTTAAAATTGCAAGTATGCTTTTAGTCGCGTTTTAGACCTATGTTTCTGTCTCTATTTGAAAGAATAGATCCTAACCTGTCATATGCTTGTTGGTGCTCCAAATAGAGAACCAGTGTTTGTAGTCTCCATAGATGGATCAATAACAACGTGGGAAATGCGATCATTATTTTTTGGAAATATGCAGCTTGGAGCTTCTGCAATGAAATAAATTTGACTGCTTGAGAATGGCCAATTAGAAATTATTTGTGTGTTGACATGTTATTTTTTCTACTTTTACTAAATTTATGTATACATTTTATATTATGTAATTTCTTTAGTTTTTCTCTATAAATTAATATATATATTTCTAACTTCAATAAATGTATCAATAATAACACATGTGTCAAAAAAATCACACAATAAATTATTGTAAATGTAAAAGTACTACGATAAAAAAATATAATCTAAATTAGTTGAAGATTTACTAAGTTATACAAAGTCTTACATTTACACTGAGTTTTACTAAGTTAGTGGGTGAACCAAATTGAGATTGAGTTTAGAAGAATCGTTTAGAGTTAATTTAGTCTCAGGTTAGTTCATAAAACTAATTGAATTGCGGTTTGAATAGGGTCAGTCATCACTCTGGTATTGCCCACGTATTTTACAGTAATTTCCATTCTTTCTAAACTAAAAATAAATCAATACATTATCTATTTTATAAGAGAACCCTTGATTTCTCCATGAGATGGGGGAGGAAAGATGATGTTTCACCATAAGCGAGTCATCATCTCTATTGTCCTTCTACAAAAAATTATCTCTTATATCCTTATCAAATCTCAATATCCCTCTATTTCATTGATGTATTTGCAATTACCAAAGTAGCCTCAGAAAATCCACAAAAATTAAAAGAAATTTGATTAAAAAGAATTAAGAAAAGCGTGTTTATATTGAGGGTGAGATTTTGAGTTTGCGGTTTGTGTTCTCGTGTTTTAGGGTGTTGAAATCAAAATCGGAGCCCGACGACACAGCTCTCAGCTCTCTCACTCGAAAGTAGCTTCAGCTCGGACCTCCACCGTATAGGTCGCAATCGGATCCCTTGTCTACCGCAAGTGTAGCTTCCACCGAAGATTGCTTCAAAACGGGTATGTCAAATGTACATTAAGGTTGCCTCGTTGCCAAGGTCGTGAATGAATTTGAAAACCTGATTGGAATGAATTTAGATGTTGCACCATTTTCCTTAGGTCGAGTATAACTTGGAAGTAGTAGCAAATTGGTTGCATTGTTGAATCTTAGTAAATTGAAAGTAGATTTGAAAATCAACAAAGCTACGATAGGACAACTAGTAAAACTAGTATTACTGATAATTGTAGTATAGCTAGTAATACTGGTATTGCTAAATGAAATTTACTCATATGAATTATTTTTATAGGGATGATTTTGCTATACATAATGGATGGTTTTGAACGATTTCATGGTAGATTATAAAATAGAATTGGTACAACTATTTACTGATTGGGGTTTTTTGATTGTTTTGCCATGCTTCAATGAGCAACAACATCATCATATATTTTAAATGCAAAAGTCAGATGTATAGTTTAGTGTTCAAGAATTGTACGAACGAGATAACTCTTTCAATGGTAGAATCAAGGATATGCAAAAAGGTCACGTTAGCTGAAAGTACTGTGAAATTGAAATTGAGTTACATTTCACTTTTGGTTGGGTGTGAAGAACATTTTATAACTTCTGATGATGAGGACCTATGTGGTTATCTATTGTCCATTGATAAAGAGACTCATAGATGCATATTGTATGTGGAGGTCATGAAAAGCTCAGAAATGTGGGAACCGAAATTCACACTGTCGATTTTGTGATCTTATAGAAAGTCTAAAAGATCCGATTTTCCCAGAGGTCCCGAATTATCTGCATAAACACACAAAACAAAGAAGAGAAAAATAACAGAATATCAAAAGTAAATTGCACTGAGGCATTTTATTGATTGATAACGATAGAGTTACAGAGTTTCAGCGAGAATGAGATAGACAGCAGCAATGGAGAACGAAAGAACAAAGTAGAAAAATATTATAAGTATCGAATTCGCTAGTCTAGCCACCTAGATCCTAAAATCTACTAAAGCTAAGAGTAGTTTTATTGACCTAATCTTCCGATCCTTTTGCCTTCAGCTTAGCTCTTCTTATATATATGCCTTTTGAGGCGGTCTGTCTCTTCTTTTTTTGCCCTGAGTCGAGTTTATCTTCTTTCCGGGAATATTCCTTTTTCTCTTGATATTTATGGTTATTTTCTAAAACTTTACATTTATCTTCTGATTTCTCGATATTTATCTTCACGTGAATAAAGATAGACCGTTGTAATACCACTGAGCTTGGTTTCGTATGAAAACATAAGTGGGCCTTTAGTCGCGTTTTAGCCTCTCAGTCTGTTTTCTGACTTTGAGTGTTTTTTTTTATTTCTCTAAAAGACCGTCTTTCAACATCAATTTTAAGCATGGGTTCAAAATTCTCGTATAGCTTAGGAAACTTTTGCGCTAAGCCAACCGTTTCCGTTTTATACGATCGGTTTGAACTTATACGAAAAAATGAGTCTTTGCGGTTTTTACCGTAAAGTTCCAACGATAACTCTGATTGAGACGAAACGAAAAACATTTCGATCGCGACTCGAAGAGGAATACAAAGGAGAGACTCATCACTTTCCATTTTTCTTTTTGATGACGACTGGGTTAGGGAGCCAGTCAGGATACCTTACCTCTGTTATGGATCCGACTTTGAGGAGTTTTTTGACCTTGTCGTTAACTACAGAAGCCTGTTCAGGACTCAACTTTTATCTTTTCTGTTTGACCAGTTTGAAAGTTGGATCGACGTTAATTTTGTGACATGTAATATTGATGTCAATCCCTGGCATGTCTTCCGCAGCCCACGCGAATGTGTGTAAGTTCTTTTTTAGACAGGCGATAATCTCCGTTTTTAAGGGCTCGCAAAGATTAACGCCGATTTCAATGCAGTGGTCTGGGAATGCTTTGTCGAGGCATACTGAGACCATGGGTTCACAGGTTGGTTCGCGTTTTCCCTCAAGTTCTTCAGCTACTCGCGACTGCCAAAAGATTTATGTTATGTTTGGTCCTAAGGCGTTTTTGTCAATAAACGACTTCCTTTTCTTGTTGGAAGGAGTCTTTGATGACGAGACTTTTCGTTTTAGTTCTGCAATGAAACAGACTTGCAAGATTTTTCGATTCCCCCAGATTGTCTCGATTCCGTGTGGTGTTGGAAACTTGAGACATAGATGGTAGGTCGATGGCACCGTCTGCATTGAACTTATCCATGGAGTTCCTACGATCGCGTTATACGACGAGGGTCGGTCAACGACCAGAAACTCCACGATTCTTGTTATACTCTCGTCCCCGACCATGAGGTTGATTGTCTCGAGAGTCATAGTCGCTTCCCCTGAAATTCCTAATAGCGGACTTGGGTCTTCCGTGATTCTGGATAGATCGATTTCCATCCTCTCGAGGGTGCGCTTGAAGATGATATCAGCCGAGCTTCTGGTGTCGACTAATATCCGAGCTACATTGATATTCTGAATCGTCAACTCAACGACAAAGAGGTCGTTACGAAGTTTGACCTGATCGGCCATTGCCCTTTCCTTGAAGGAGATGATGTTACTGCCTGTTGGATTAGGCATTTCTCTTTCTTATCAGTTCAATGGTTTTTTAGAGTTAGAGAATCTGTCCCCCCCCCCCTTCTAGTGTCAAACTGTGGGAACCAAAATTCACACTGTCAATTTTGTGATCTTAAGGGAAGTCAAAAAGATCCGACTTTCCCAGAGGTCCCGAATTATCTGCGTAAATACACGAAACAAAGAAGAGAGAGAGATAACATAATATCAAAAGTAAATTGCACTGAGGCGTTTTATTGATTAATAATGATAGAGTTACAGAGTTTCAGCGAGAATGAGATAGACATAATTTGTCAGCAATGCAGAATCAAAGAACAAAGTAGAAAAATGTTATAAGTATCGAACTCGATAGAGTAGCCACCTAGATCCTAAGTTCTCCTAAAGCTAACAGTAGTTTTCTTTACCTAATCTTCTGATCCTTTTGTCTTCAGCTTAGCTCTTTTTATATATGCCTTTGGAGGCGGTTTGTCTCTTCCTCGTTTGCCCTGAGTCGAGTTTATCTCATTTCCAAGAATATTCTTTTTCTCTCGATATTTATGGTTATCTTCAGAAACTTTACATTTATCTTCTGATTTCTCGATATTTATTTTTGTGTGAATAAAGATAGACCATCGTAACACCACTGGGCTTGGTTTTGCATGAAAACGTAAACGGGCATTTAGTCACGTTTTAGGCTTCTCATGCCATTTTTCTGACTTTGGGCGGTTTTATGATTTCTCCGAAAGACCATCTTTGATACGACGTTGATTTTAAGCATGGGTTCAAACTTCTCGTATAACTTAGTAAACAATGGCATTAAGCCAACCGTTGCCGTTTTATACGATTGGTTTGAACTTATACGAAAAATGAGTCTTTGCGGTTTTACCGTAAAGTTCCAACGATAACTCCGATTGAGACAAAACGAAAAGTATTTTGATCGTGACTCAAATAGGAATACAAAGGAGAGACACATGTCGCCATAGGGAGACCCAGTCTTGGATAGCTGAGGTCGCCATATGGTGACCCGGTCTCGGAGAGCCTAGGTCGCCATATGGCGACCCAGATTGTACGGGTTAAGGTTGCCATATGGCAACCCGGATTGTACATGTTCAGGTTGCCATATTGTGACCTGTAACTTGTGTGTGCAGGTCACCATATGGTAAAATATGGTCACCATATGATTAATGCTAAAATATCATAAGGAAGGATGTAAATGGGAATTACGAGCTGCGAAAATTGGAAAGACAGAAATGTTCTCTGTTATAACGTACACGAACAGGCATACATGCTCTCGTGGAAGTCAGAGTGAAAGCAATGCAAGGAGGAGAGACATGCCACTTCTAGTTTCATCTTTATTGCGTAATGATTATCGAGGACAAATGGAAACTCCAACACCAAAAAGACTCGTTGATCTTGTGTGGTCAAAACTGGGTATGAAGGTATCATACTCCACTGCTTTGAGAGGAAAAACCAAAGCTGTGAGCGTTTTGCGTGGGACTTCTGAAGAAAGTTATCAGATGTTGTATTGTTATTTTTACATGTTAGAGAAGACAAATGAAGGGACAATTCAAAGTGATGAGGAAAGTGAAGTTGCAAATGAAGGGACAATTAAAAGTGAAGTTGGATGAGTCGGACAAATTCAAGTACTTGTTCATCGCTTTTGGAGCTAGCATAGAAGGTTTTAAGTGATGAGGAAAGTGTTAACGGTGGATGCAATTTTCTGAAAAATGGATATGGTGGTGTACTATTATTTGCAACAGCCCAAGATCCTAATCGGCACCACTATCCTTTTGCTTTTGGTGTACTAGATGGTGAGAATAATGACAGTTGGACTTGGTATTTTGAGATGCTCAAAACTGTTGTACTAGATTCATCGGTGCTAGTGTTTATGAGTGATAGAAATGGAAGCCTCATCAATGCCATAGCCAATGTGTATCCGAGTGCTCATCATGTGCATTTTATATGGCATTTGGCTCAAAATATGAGAGCTCATGCAAGTAACGTAAACAAAGAAGTGGTGGAATGTAAATTCTTGGGAATAGCTCGGTTTTACACAGTGGTTGAATTCAACAATGCTTATTCTTGGTTTAAGACTCGATTTCCATCTGCTGCGAAGTATCTGGAGGAAAGTAGTGAGAAAGAAAAGTGGGTGGCATGTTGGTTTCCAGGGGATAGATATAACATCAACACAAACAATGTTGTGAAGTTGATGAACGACGTGTTCAAGGACGCGAGAAAGTACTCTCTAATTCCCTTGCTGGATACGATCATACAAAAAAAACTAATTGGTTTAATGAACATAGGAAAGAGACCGTTAGAGGAGGATATCACTGCAAACTAGTGCCTCTAATGGAGAACTTTGTTCATATCGAATGGGAGAAGGCAGAAAAATTAATTGTGTCAAAGCTAAACACTTTCAACCTTAAATACCATATCATGGATACTAATGGGAAGTCTTATCTGGTGAATTTACTTGCGAAGAGTTGCAGTTGCAGGTTCTGGGACATTGAAAAGTACCCTTGTGTCCACAGAATAGCGGCTTACATTTTGTTCTCTAAAAAAGGTGATAGATCTCATGATTTTGAGTTTGAAGATTTGATTTTGAAATATTATTGGATAGAGTTGTGGGTATTGGCATATTAAAGGACTATTTATGTGGTTCCGGATATGAGTGAATGGATTTTCCTGGATTACATCAAAGAAAAGAAGATCATTCCTCCAAAGCGCCTCAAAAAGAAGGGAAGAAAGAAAGTGAAATATTTCCATCAGTTGGAGAAATCGGTCAAGAACACAAAGTAAAAGGCGTCCAAAATAAAGCCTTCAATGATTGTTATTTTGGAATCGAAATATTTGAATTTGACTTTGCTTGCCATTTGGAAATCGCTAATGTTTGAACCGACTTTCTGTTTCATTTGTACAACTATGAATAACTGAGTTTTTGTGTAATACTATTACGACTTTCTGAAATTGAAAATCAAATTGATTTATATTATGAACAATTCAACACGCTACATAAAATAACTGATAAGGAATATCTTATACTGTAGCCGGAAAAATATAACTTGAGATAAGATATCATGACTATAGAGGAACAACGCAACTCACTACTCCATATACTCTTATAGTGACTTTGTAAAATATGTGACAACCTGAGATAAGATTTCGTTTTACAACTTTTCTAATCACTTTTATTACGCAAAACACTTAGAATAATACTTTCATATGTTAGATATCTCTGTACAACTAAGAAAATACAATATAATTACATGTAACACTAAAATAATTGAAATTCACCGAAAGTACAACTATTTGAAGTTTTTGTACAACTACCATCTTGCGGAGAACTAAGTGTTATTGTTTTGGCGGTATTTCTAAATAGATCGAAATTTGGGCGGGTTTTTCCGAGTTTTGGCACGGTTTTTGAGAAGAAAAAGCAGATTCCTTCAATCCAATCGAGTCTATCTCCTCTCTATTTTATCATCTCGTATCTTCTCATTTATCACACAAATCTCATATCTCTACTTTGTCTCGCATCATTCTCTCTCAAATTCTGAGATCTCTCTTCCCTTTGTGAAATGGATCCGTGTAATGGATTGAGAAACAAGAAATGAGAGAGATAAAGAAGATGAAGAAACACTTCGACATGCTTCAGTTCATTGTAGATGCTCATTATGGGATGCCAACTTCCTGCCCATGTGGGGGACTAATCATTGATGAGGTTTCTACTAATCCAAATGATAAGGATTTCTTACCAGGCCGAAAGTACTTCACTTGCAAAGCGTTCGAGGTAATTTGGATTTTCTCTCTTCTTTTCTCTGCCTTGTTTAGCTTAGTTTAATATGTCTAACTGAGTACAACTATGTGAAACATGAAGGATGATAGTCGCCACTTATGTCAATCATGGGTTATCGGAGTTGAGGAAGCGGTTTGCTGCTTAAGGCGGGAGGTGTACCAAATGGCTGCAGATATTGCTGAGCTCAAGAATTTATGTATTAACATGATGTTTCTCTAAGGTTTTCGGATTATACAAGTCTTTGTTTGCTAAGACTTGTATAATAAATTTGATGTATTAAGACTTATGTTTGATTCGATGTCTCTATGTCATGCTGTGTTAAGAGTTATGTTTGGATCTCTGAATTTATCTACTAGTTTTCTCTTGTTGTACTAGTTTCCCAAGATTTCCCAGATTTACCAGTTTTCCTAGTTTTTCTAGTTTTCCAAGTTTTCCCTTGTTTTACTAGTTTTTCCAGATTTCTCAGATTTACCAATTTTCCAGTTTTCCCTTGTTTTACTAGTTTTCCCAGTACAAACCAAAAGCAACAGAATTTTAGTTTTAGTACAAACCAAAATCAACATAAGTTTTAGTACAAACCAAAAGCAACATAAGTTTTTAGTACACACCAAAAGTAACATATCAGTTACAACAATCTCATTTGGATTTCTTTGACCTCTTTGACCTCTTTGTTGGCATGTTTGAGTTGTCATCCATGGTGTTGTCCGTCTTTTTAACACCCCTTTCCTCTTCCTCCACATCTGCATTCCTAGTATCTAACTGCTCCTGAACATAAGCTTTTCAGGCAGCGAGTCTTAAGTCAAACTCTTCAACCTTTTCCTCAATCCTCTTCATACGCTCTCCCATATCTTTTTTGAAGCTATTAAAGACTTCTACCAGTTCATTTAACTTCATTGTGTTCTCTGCTGCTTCATTGGTGTCTCATGTCTTGTTTCCACCATTCTCAAGATGAGGGGCTTCTCGAGCAGCCACATCCTCCTTTAACATATCTTCAAACCTTACAAGATATCCACTATCAAGCCTCTTCATCCAGCTCTCGACAATTGCGTCATACTTATCATTGATGTCCTCTGCTTCTGTAATCTAATCTAGTAGAGTTTGTTCCCCACCGGAAACAGACAAGATGTTCTCAATATCCTACAATATCAACGCCTTATTAAAATTACCATAACATGGAGTGTATAATATTCAGATACAAGGGACAACTAACCTTAGTATTACCAAGTTCTTTATTTATTTTTGATAGGGAAAATCCCTTCATTTCACTTCTCTTGAACTTTGATTGGCACATCCTTGGACATGTTGAGTCTACGTCTTCAACCGACTCTCATATGTAAAAACCCTGGGAAGTGTCAATATCATACTTTCCATCAACATTACAAGCGTTCGCGTCTTATATTACTTCAAATACTTACCTCTAGTGGAATACGAAAAACCGGAAATTGACCATATCATACCTTCTGTCACCTCTCCTCCAAAATGAGTTATAGTGTGTGAAATTTGTTTCATGTAATCAAAGGACAATCTACCCCAAGGGAATGTGTTACATAAGTTGAGATCATCAACTGCTCTTAGCAAGAATGGCTCCACGGAAGGGGCATCATTATCGGTCTTTCTCTGCCCAACAATAATACTCAATAGGAAATATATGACAAGGAGTATTTAGCCTTGCAAGGTGGTCCTTGCTGATTCACACGGGATTCCATGTGCCCCATGCTACTCGGGTTAGAGCATAAGCTAGTGATGCTTTCGGCTACTGGACTCTCACCATCTAGGGTGCGGCACTCCACCGCTTCGCCTAGCAGCACAATGCTTTTATTCCTCTCCCACAACCCCGTTTTCACGGTTTAGGTTGCTCCCATTTCGCTCGCCGCTACTACGAGAATCACTTTTGCTTTCTTTTCCTCTGGCTACTAAGATGTTTCAGTTCGCCAGGCAACCTCAACCTATCATGAGAAGGTTTCATTCCCTCATGAACCTTTGCTTTCAGGTCTTGATATCTTATCATTAAAGTCCTAAAATATTCACTCACAAACTTCGTGCCTCCATCTTGTTTGTAGTTCATTGGATAGTTTCGACATTTCAATCTAGATATCAAAGTATGTTCTCTAATACCATAGCGGATGGGACAACAATTCACGGTAAACCATGCATCTTTTTCCTTTTGTATGCGTGCGGTTTGGAGAAGGAGCATCCACATGCCCATAACCTTGTGGTTTCCATCATGTGGCATGGGGAATATGTGTCTGAACTGCAGATGATTCTCAAACTAACTCTTCTCTAGCCTACTCATCGGAAGGTTTAAGTCTTCTAGGGTTTTCATTACATCGGAAATAAAATACCTCGTCAATATCTTGATCTTCTTTCTATACTCAGTCGGTGGGAATATATTGCCAACGGTTTTATCGCCTCATCGTCAGAATCTTGCAAACAAACAACAAACAGTAGAGCTAAGTTATACTTAGTTATACCAGTAGTACAACAACCTCTTTAATTTAAAAAACTCCTACCTGAAACCATCAAATACATCAGTAACACTCGTCCAATTACTGAATAAGATCAAACATTAATATTTCTTCCTATCACAAACAAACTAATTATCCTTAGTTCTACCCAATTGTTTTGTCAAACTATGAGACATAGGTAGAAATACTAACACTTCTCTTGATTAAGGTTTGATTAAGGTTTGACTGACACTTCCTTCATATGTATCTCCTTCTTCATTGGTCTGCACATCTTCCCCAGGATTATTCTCAAAGTTCATGTATTCATGTTGTTCTTATTCTTCTTGTTCGTCATTTGATTTCTCGTTTGCTTCTTCTACTTCATCTTCAACTGTGTTCATCTCTTCTTCCTCTTCTGTTGAGTTCTCCTTATTCTTTTTTATTTTGTTTTTTCTACTTCATTTTCTTCTACTTCATCTTCATTTTATGTTGACTTGTCCTCATTTTCTTATACTTCATCTTCAACCGGGTTCACCTCGTCCTCGTTCTCTTCTACTTTATCTTCAACTGATTTTGTGTTCTCAACCGGGTTCGCCTCATTCTCGTTCTCATGTACTTTATCTTCAACTTACTTTGTATTCTCAACCTCAGCCTCATAAACTTCTTTTACATGAGAAGTTATATCCTTCACACGTTTTATTATCTTCTTTCTAGTATATCGTGTTTTCGCCATTTTCACTTCCTGCAACGAGAAACAACCGATTAACCACTCTATATAACCGAATTAAGAGAGACGACGCTACACCGAATGAGACCTAATCAACTTCAAATGTCGTGATTTTGCGAGTTACAACCCTTCGAAAACATAAATCAAAAGAGTGAAGAACCTTACCTCTCGATGGTTGTGGTTTTCTCCCCTTTCCTAGTTTCGCGAGTGAAATATATAAATCTTACAAACTGAAGCTTATAAAAAGAGAATGAGTTTTTAATCGAAAGTGAAAAATAAAAAATAAAGATATGTAGCAGGCAATTACAAATCATGTTTGATTTTAGAGTTTGGTTCGTTTAACTCAGTAGATCCGACAGATCATTGGATAAGTGGATTTGATCTTGATTTTCTTTGTAATATCGTCACTGTTGGGTTTTTAGTATTTTACGAGTAATCGTCCTCTATATCCTTATGTCTAAAAATAAAATTTTAAATATTCCTCTTCTAATTATAATTTCTTTTTGATTTATTTTTAACTCAAAAATCAATACATTTACTAATTTACCCTTAACCCTAATTGCAAAGTATGTTTAATATCTTTTTCTTTCGCTTCCGTTTTTATCTTCTCTGAAACATCATCTCCTCTCTTCTTCATTTCTCTGCAATTCTCATTTTTTCTTTCTTCCTTCTCCTCCGTTTTTCTTTTTTCCTTATTCATTTCTCTCTGATTCTTTCTATTTTGATTTTCTTTCTTCTTCTCCTCCTTTTTCTCTTTTCGTTTTTTTACAAAATATCAGATCTTAGATCTCAACCGCCATCACATTTTTTTATAAATACAAAACATAAACATTAACCGCCAAGATGATGAAACATCAACCGCCAAGATGATGAAACATCAACCGCCAAGATGATGAAACATAAACGGTGTCGATGAAGAAATCTGAGTTTTTCTTCGATTTAGGGTTCTTTTTGTTTTTCTTCGATTTTGGCCTTTTCTTGATTTTTTCTTTATTTAAACATGTTTCTTATTCTATTTAAATCATAGATCTGTATTTTTGTATTTGGTTGTATGTTTCTTTGATTTTATTTACAAATCTGAATTTAGTAGAACTCATATTACTTGGTAGAACTACATCAATATAACTAAATAAATTTTAGTATATCTTGGTATAACTACTTCAATAGAACTAGTATAACTACTTTAGTATACTAGTAGAACTCAGTATAACTACTTTAGTAGTAATAGTAGAACTTGGTATAACTACTTTAGTAGTACTAGTAGAACTTGGTACAACTATCCCTGTAGAACTCACAACTACCTCAGTAGAACTAGTAGATTAATTGTACGTCGGTAATTAAAATTAAAAATAAAATAAAAATTTGAAATTTTAAAAACTTTGCAATTTGAAAATTTTAATTTTTTAATTTTCAAATTTTTAAAAAAATATTAGTTCAAAAATTAGATAGGGGTAAAATCAGATTTCTATATTTTTATTAAATGATGAAGGATATTGAGATTATTGAGGGATATAGTAGATTTTTTTTTGATATGAGGATATATGAGATGATGACTCGTATTTTACTTCTATTCGGATTTAAAAAAAATAGTTAAAACGAAAATACAGTTTATTTCCAAAATAGATTGAGGGACCCAACAGACGATTCCTCACCGTAAGCTAATAAGCATGGCAGACGACGATTCACCGGGGCTGAAATCTCTGGAGGCGTTGATTGGTGGTTCTCTCCCGGAGAATCTCTCGGAGCTATCTTCTACTTCTCTTGCAATTCCAGCTAATAACGATTTCCATTTTCTCTACAATTCGGATGAGTTCAAGCGTGGGATTGATGAGATTTCAGGGAGCTCGCAGTGTGTTCTTGAGACGATAGGTGGATTCTGTGGAAGACCGATGAGAAATTCAGGGGATATTGTAGGAGATGGTGCGTATGACTGGCTTGTTAACCTGAACGATGAAGTTTTCCAGAGAATTGATGAGGGTCTTGATTTGGATTTGGAAAATGCAAAGAAGAAGGAAATTGATTCGAAACATGGAAAGGAAAAGGTTTCGTTCCATATAGCAACGATAAAGAAGCCTCAGGAGGAGTATAAGATTTTGGTGAACAACGCAAATGTACCGTTTGAGCATGTTTGGTTGGAAAAGAAGGAGAACAATCTCGGCTTTATTCATCCACTGGTTAGTTAATATCTGGAGACTGAAAAAGCAGTTTTTCTTCTTTGATTCTTAGCTGCCTTATCTAAATATCAGAACTGTACTCTTTGATCTTCTCTTCTGATATGTTTGCAATACTTTACAGGAGAAACTTTCAGTGATGGACTTTGTTGATAAAACTATATTAGAGATGAAACCTGTTGATCCTCTCCCTTTGGAAGGAAATCCATTCAAGCTTGTTGAAGAAATCAATGATCTGAAGGATTTAGCTGCGAAATTGTCTAGTGTTGAAGAGTTTGCTGTAAATACCTTCACCTTCCTCTTTCTTTCTTTTTTTTTTTTTGATAAAAAAATGTGCAACGCATTGTTAAAACTTGACACTTTTGGGTGGAGGCTGTAAGGTTTGATTATGCTATGAGTTTTGGTCAAACTATAGGGAGTTTCCTGAAACTAAAATGGATGTGCACTATCAATATACTAGTCAATTTTTGTAGGAGAACGGAGATTTGGGATTGTACCTTTTCCCTTATAAGTCTCTGTCCCCCACAAAATTTGTTACATAGACAGACAGAAGTGATGAGTTAGTAATGCTGTTTGTCTTTGATAAAACTTCCTTAACCTGAAGTTCATTGTTTTTGTTTGTTTTGTAGGTTGATCTGGAGCATAATCAGTATAGGTCTTTTCAAGGATTAACATGCTTGATGCAAATATCTACTAGAACGGAGGATTATATAGTTGATACATTCAAGCTTTGGGATCACGTTGGTACTTATCTCAGGGATATCTTCAAAGACCCTAAAAAGAAAAAGGTTTCCTCCATAATGCCTAAAGTTTCTTTCCAATCCCCTGG
This sequence comes from Sinapis alba, assembly GCA_012274485.2. Taxonomy (NCBI): domain Eukaryota; kingdom Viridiplantae; phylum Streptophyta; class Magnoliopsida; order Brassicales; family Brassicaceae; genus Sinapis; species Sinapis alba. Next base: position 466,422 of record MU105617.1, on the reverse strand, counting down.
TATATGACTACTGCAACATAAACAAATTGAATTTGACTAGGTAATGCATGGAGCAGATCGAGATATAATTTGGCTTCAACGTGACTTCGGCATATATGTATGCAATCTCTTTGACACAGGACAGGTTTGATTTCTGATGGAGTTTGTCTTCGCAAGCCATGTTTCTTGTAGGCACAGAAAACACCTTAGCAAAACACATTTTTAATGTTGACGAATGGAGAAAAAAAAATAATAATTGTTCTGACCCTTTGTTATTTTGTCCATTATCACGACACTGGAATAGCATTCACCCATTTTCGCAGGGTCATTTAGTAAATTTCTTGACACTATTATGGCTATGAGATGATAGTTTTAGTTAGAAGGCACTCAGCTTCGAAAATACTCCAGCGCTGCTCTTTATTTTCTGTCAGTATTTTTGTGGGAATGTTGATTATCTTGAATTTTTCAGGCCTCAAGGGTGCTAAAGCTGGAGAGAAATAGTCTTGAGTTTCTTCTGAAACATTATTGTGGAGTTGCTGCAAATAAACAGTGGGTCATACATAATTCAGCCTTTGTTAACCTTTGTTCTTACGCACTCTCATCTTCTCACTCTTCGTTCAACGTCTATTATCCCAATTGGCTGCAGATACCAAAATGCAGACTGGAGAATACGACCTCTTCCAGATGTAATGACAAGGTTAGTATATTCTCTGTTCTCTCTAGTCCCTCGTCATTATTGTTATGCATTGGATGAGTAGAGCTCATACTTTTTAAAATGGTGGCAGATATGCTAGAGAAGATACACATTATCTTTTGTACATTTATGATGTAATGCGAATAGACTTGCTCACAATAGCAAAAGAGGACGAGAAACCTGACTCCCCTCTGGTAGAGGTGATAATCATTAGCTATTCGCAAGATCGTTTTTTTTGGCATATGCATCTTCTACCCAGTATTATGCTATCTACGATTTGCGTTTCTTATATCGTTGCATTCAGTGGATGCATCGTGTAATTCTTCAGTTTTTCGATAATTATTTTGACGAAATTGCTGGTGTTGACAGGTTTACAAGCGCAGCTATGATGTGTGCATGCAACTATATGAGAAAGAGCTTCTGACTGAGAATTCTTATCTTCACATTTATGGGTTTATTGCTTGTTGTCCCCTTCATGAACGAAAATATACTCTTTAGTTTTATTGGTTGCCTATTGTAGTTGTACATGGTTTTCGGTTATTCCTTAATTGTTTTCTGCTTTTTATGCTAAGTGCATTTCCCAGTTAGATCTTACCCTCTGTGCATGACATAGCTACCTAGACTAATCTCTAGTATGTGTATCCGCTTGGTCATTTTCAGGGTTCGGACAGCTAATTTCAATGCGGTTCAACTTGCCATTGTTGCGGTATTTTCTCAACTTGCGCACAGAGGCAAGGCACCCTTCATCATATTATCATATGGAGCTTACACAGTAGTTGCTGCCTTGCAGGGGCTCTGTGAATGGCGAGATCGGATTGCACGAGCAGACGATGAGAGCACTGGTTATGTATTGCCAAATAAAACTCTTCTTGAAGTAGGTAGATATTTTACTTCCACATATCCAGGTTTTTGGATATGATCTCTTTTAGCTTGGAAATAAGTGGTTTGGACTTGGTCCTGATTTTTTAAAATTAAAATAATAGCGAAAGAGATGCCAATTAACGTGGGAAAGTTGCGACGGTTGTTAAAGTCAAAGCTTCCTTACATCGAGCGTAATGTTGACGCGGTGATTAGTGTCATCAGGCGATCAATGCAAAATGCAGCGGCGTTCGAGCCAGTTGTTCAATCTTTAAAATCATGGCATCCTGGAACGGTAAGACATTTCTTATGTTCTGAACTGTTATTATTAGTATTTTGGGGCTCTTTCTCTGTATGTTCAACACTAAAAATGTGTCTTTGCCTATCTATCCTGCGGTGGCTGATGGCAATGTTGCTTTATAGAGTATTTGGAATGAAATTGTGTATTTTTGAAATTTAAGGTTTCAGTTGGGAGTGTGTGCCTTTTGAAATGCTTGATTGCATTGATAAGATATTAAAAAACAGTATTTAGGTCGACGTTTTCTAAATCCTGTACCGTTCGAATGGCGGTCACTAATCCAAATTCCTAGTAGTTTGGTGGTGCATAACCTTGGAATCCTGAATTTTTTTCTACTTTTGCTATGGGTTCTTAGGTCTTTGAGAAGAATATTGAAAGCACCATTAAGGAAACATGTACAGAGGCTGTTGTAGCTTCTGTGAGTTCGAAGAAGTTTTTGCAGGTTGAAAATAACATCGGGGGCGTCAGGACCACAGGCTTGTATGGTTCAGGAAAGGTGAACCTCTGTTATAAATTATTTGTCGTTTTCTCAAATCTAGGACACAAAAAGATATTAGAATATATTTTTTTAGGTTAGCGTGGATGTTTCGAAGGAACAAAGCGGTGGTTTTGGAGCTTTGCCTTCAAAGAGGAAGTTTGGAAGTGAGAACAAGGTGATAACTAATGTTTTCATAGAGATTGAAAAAAAAAGTTGGTTCAATAGGTTATGAGTTATGACCAATCTATTGAGAATCTGCAGGCAAATGAAGAGGTCAAAGTGTCGAAGTCAAAGCCTGTCTCTAACCCAGATGAGGTAATTATACTGTTGGATGACGATGATGAGTCTGATGAAGAAACATCAGAACCCGAAGATGCTGCGGATAGTGTTTCAGGAACACCTTTTAAGGGACCGGATATATCAATGAACGTGAAGACATGTGGTCCTGATATTATCGTGTTAGATGATGATGACTCCGATGATGATGACTCCGATGATGATGACTCAGATAATGACTCACAAATTGGAGATCGTAGGGAAAGGGAAGTTGAAAGGATGAATATGATAAGTGAACGGCAGGGGAAATTCATGAGTTTGAAACCAGGCTTTCTCAACATTTAGCTGTTTGATTGCTTTTGAAGTACAGTGTTTCAATGAATTGTGTATCCCGTATTTTGTATACAATGTATTTTTACTTATATGTTAATGTACTTTTAGTTGGAAAGTATTCTCTATTGATCCATTTGGAAAAAATATATTCTGCTTACCCTATCAATTTGCTAACTACCCCACCTTTTGCATACTTTTTTATTCTTACCCTATTACCCTTAATTTTTATATTGTTTTTCTGTTTTTCGCGGTCCCACTCGCAGACAAAAAGTCCAACCTTCACGCGCTGGCGGTCCCCCCCTTCTTTTTTAATATTTTAAAAAACTTACGGACTCCCTTCCTGTAATAAAAGAAAGCATTAAACCCTAACTTACCTGTGGTCCCTACTCGCAGACGCTCACTCTCCCATTGACAGGTGTACCTTTTCTTTTTTATTCTCCAACCACTATTCGAGTTTCTTCACTTCATGAACTTCATTTGGCGATTTTGAAGCAGATTTTGAGGTAACTTAGTATTTTTTTTCATGAATTGTTTGTATGAATGTATTATTTATGCTATATGTATTATGGGTAACGAAAAATATCAAAGATTTGTTTTTAAAATCGTTGGTTTTTGAAAGAAATATGTAAAAGAAGTTTAGAGAAGATTATGTATATTTTTCCATATTTAACATTGTTTTGAAGGGAAGAAATATAAAAATTGTGTTAGTCAATAATGTAGTTTGTGTAACACGTTCTTGGTAGTTCAAAAACACCTAATTTGATGTATTACTAAACTTTCATGTATATTGGTATAAAATAAATATGAAAAATGAAGTTTGAAGGGTTTGAAGATTATTTTGTATAATTGTGCTTATTTGGTCTGTTTTGAAGCAAACAATACATTAAAATAGTGGTAGAAAATATTGAGGGTTGTATAACAGTATCGTGGTCGATTAAAAGAGTTAACTCGAAGAAATTAAATTTTTTTAGGAACTACTAGTACTACTAAAGTAAAACATGTATTACTAGTATTACTGGATCGACTATGTATCAAAGTTCTTGAACTAGGGAGATGCTTTAAATTGTTAACTAATAATAATTCTTTTTTTTTTCAGGGAAACATATGGCCTCTCCTATTACAATCATATGTTTTGACTACGGGGGAAGTTACATCAAGGATGGGGCTGAGTTAAGATGGATCTCGGAAGAAGATGAAATTCACACTCTAGTGATGAAGACATCTGTGGAAGAGGTTACATATTCTGATTTGGTTGAGCGTATATGTAGAAAGATTAAGGCAGATGGAGATGGGATGCTGAAGATTAGTTATTTTCCAATGGTATTGTATTCAAACAAGCCATCATATATTTGGTGTGATGAAGACGTTTTGGGTTATCTAATGCAAGTGAATAATGAGAAATGTAGAAGTGTTCTACATGTGGAGATCAGCAATGACATATATAATGCATATGGTGGTCTGCCACTTTCAGGAGAAGATGATGGAACGGATGATAGTTATGTTGGTCTTTCTGATAGAGAGGATGCTGATACAGATGAAACCGAGGAAGATGAAACTGAGGAAGATGAAACTAAGGAAGATGGAACTAAGGAAGATGGAACAAAGGAAGATGAGACTGAGAAAGATGAAACTGAGAAAGCTGAGATGGATGGCGTGGTCACGCTCTACACAGCCGAACAACAACAAGACACTGAGATGCATGAGAATTTAGAGCAAGGGTATGAAGGAACAGAAGTAAGAGCGGAAGTTGAAGCCGCAAGACCTGGAGTTGAAGCCACGACAGTAGTAGATGAAGAATGGGATGATGGTATCGATTTGGTTAAGGGTCAAGAGTTCAGAACTAAGACAGCCGTGCAAGTTCTAGTTCAGAGGGGTGCACATAAGAATGGTTTTGAGTATGAAACAACTAAGTCTGATACTGTGAGATTTGTGGCAAAATGTCGAGGAGCTAAAGAAGGTTGCAAGTGGTATTTGCGAGTAGCAAAGCTTACGAATTCAGATCTTTGGACGGTGAGAACTTACATCAAGTCTCATACATGCTCAGTTGTAACTACAAGTACCCTTAGAAATAGAAGGAGAGGTACAACACAAGTTGTTGCATCTGTTTTGGGTGAAGAATATCCCGGTAGATATGACACACCAACACCAAATGATTTGATCAGTATGGTTACCCGCAAGGTTGGAGTTGATGTATCATATGCCACAGCATGGAGAGGAAAAAGGATGGCTGCTAATGAAGTGCGAGGTACTCCGGAAGAGAGTTTTTCTATGCTGCACTCTTATATGTACATGCTTAAGTTGAAGAATCCTGACTCAGTCAGTTATTTTGAAGTGGATGCGGCAAAAAGATTTAAGTATCTATTTTTCGCATTTGGAGCTTCTATAGAAGGGTTCGCAGCAATGAGAAAAGTTATTATTGTGGATGGAACACATCTTAAGCATGTTTATGGTGGAGTTTTGCTTGTTGCGACGGCTCAAGATCCTGATCATCACCACTATCCTATTGCATTTGGTGTAGTTGATGGTAAGAAAGATGGTAGTTGGACGTGGTTTATGAGTAAGTTGAGGTCGGTGATATCAGATGAACCCGGGTTGGTATTTCTTTCGGATAGAAATGCAAGCTTAATTAAGTCAATACGTGAGGTGTTCCCAACAGCCGCACATGGGTATTGTATTTGGCATTTGTCTCAAAATGTCAAAGGACATGTTGTCAACCACAGAGACGTTTGCGCAGTCAAGTTTAGAGAGTGTGGACATGCTTATACAGTGGCTGCGTTTGATGATCTCTATAGTGCTTTTTCCAGAAAGTATCCGTCTGCAGCAGCATACTTGGAGAAAAGTGTTGAAGTGAGAAAATGGGCAAGATGTTACTTTGAAGGAGACAGATACAATGTTGACACAACCAATGCAGCAGAATCAATTAATGGTGTTCTTAGAGAAGCGCGGAAATACTTCATGCTGCCGATGATTGATGTTGTCATTAAGAAAATGGCTGAATGGTTTAACAAACATAGGAAGAAGGCAGCTGAAATACCAATCACAAAGAAGCTTGTACCTATAGTGGAAAAGGAAGTGGCAAAAAGATGTTTGGAAGCACGGTGCTTAGATGTTGTTGAGATAAATAGCTTCCATCTTGAGTACAATGTCAATGGTAGTGACGGAAAGATTTATACTGTTGATTTGAACAGAAAAATGTGCAGCTGTAGGTGCTTTGATATAGACAAAATCCCATGTGTTCATGCAATAGCTGCTGCTAAGTTCTTGAGTGTGGGAAGGGACCTCCATCTACAAGAGTTTTGTTCGAAATACTATTTGGTGGAGGTGTGGGCATTGGCTTACTATAGGACGATTTATCCTGTTCCTCACATGTCTGAATGGGTAAATACCAGATGAGATTCGAGCACTTAAAGTTCTTCCTCCGGTATATGAAACAAAGAAAGGACCAACTCAAAAGCAAAGGTTTCCATCAGCAGGAGAATCACGTGGGCGAAGAAGAGGACGAGGAAGGGGAAGAGGCAGGAGCAGAGGAAGGAGAGGCGGACGTTTGTATGAGTATTTTGAATGTGGAAGTACTTCTGCCACCACTGAGTAGCATGTGACTGCTTGTGCTTTGAACTAGTAGGTAACGTTGAACTATTAGGTACTACCTGAACTATTATGTGTAATATGAACTACTAGGTACTACTATGGACTACTATGTGTAATATGAACTACTAGGTACTACTATGGACTACTATGTGTGATATGGACTATTAGGTACTACTGGAACTACTATGTGTAATATGGACTACTAGGTACTACTTTGTATTATCTTGAACTACCTTAAACTACCTTGAACTACCTTAAACTAACTTGAACTACTATGTATTATGCATTTTTCTAAGAACCTTAATTTTCGTTTTATTATTTAATTTTAGAAGATGTATCTCATATATTACGTGATTATATGTCCATATATGTATTTATTTGTCAAATTAAGCATAAAATACTTTTAAATTCTTAAATTGATAGAAAACTTCTCATTTCCATGAAAAACATCCTTATGCTTCCATACTAATGTCTTGATGGGAGGCTATAATGAGAAGAATTTCAGAAAATATTTATTTTTTGAAACTTTTTTCTACCAATGTGTTATATGCAATTTAAAACTGTCAAAATATATTGGTATTACTAATAAATTTACTACTATGACATTGTATTACTAAAAAAAGTTGTAATTTGCAAAAGTATTACTATGAAGAAGCAAATATTACTACTACCTTGAGTACTACTAAGAGTAAGAATAATATTATTTTAATATTCAAACATGTTTGTTTAATATTACTTTTACACGTTTTAGACATGTGCATATGTATTTTTTATTTATTATTACTAAATGTTAACAATGTGTTACACGTTTTAGACATGTGCATATGTATTTTTTTGTCTTAGTAATACCTAATAAACCTAGTAGTACAAATGTGTTTCTTAAGACATAGATTGTCAAGTACTCTATTGGTCCAAACCTGTTGCAAGACAATCACACAACACAAAGCATCCTACATAAGAGAGAACATTCAAGTTTTACAGACCAACAACCAAACAAAACATAGCATCCTACATAAGTTCACATCAAAAGCCGAGATAAATATTAAATATCCTACATAAGTTCACAATAAAGGTAGTCTTCTAAGCCTTTGTTTTGGGTTTCTTCTTGCGCCCTTCAATCTCATCGGTATTAGCTTCAGTGAAAGGAGTGGAAACCCACTGTGATGGTGTACGTGCCCTTTTTGTCTGTGGTGGCGTTGTGAACTTCTTTGGTTGAGCAGCCTTTCTCGGTCTACCCCTCCGCTTAGGAGCCTGTTTCTTAACCGCCATTACTTTAGGCCTATGCTTCACCAAACTATGACTAGGAGCTCCCTCAGTTCCATATGTCTTATCCACAGCAGGAATTTCATCTATAATAGGAATTTCATTCACAGCGGGAATTTCATCTTTGCTCTTGCAAATTGTAAGAATCCACCCTTGTTTCTCTTCCTCTGTGTATTTCTTTTGCTCTTTCTCCTCAAGTTCTTTTTCTTTCTCCACCTCAACCCGAGCCTCTGGCTTAATCTGAGTCTCTGAGTCAACCCGAGCCGCTGGCTCAATCTGAGTCTCTGAGTCAACCCGAGCCTCTGGCTCAATCTGAGTCTCTGAGTCAACCCGAGCCTTTGTTTCAACCTCTTCTTCACCCTCTTTTTCGAGCTCTGTCTCAACCTGAACCTCTGTTTCACCATCTTTTCCACCTTCTTTTTCGACATCTCCATTTTGGGCCTCAATTTCAACCGCAACCTCAGCCTCGATTTCAACCTCAACCCGAGCCTCCATTTCAACCTCAAATTGAGCATCAATTTCAACCTCAACTGGAGCCTCTTTTTCTATGTCTTCTTCAGCTCTACTAGCTCTAGCTTCAGGTTCTTTCTCCCTCTCAGTCTCTTCTTCACTATCTTTTTCATCTATGTTGATCTCAGCCTCTTCGTTTTCTTCCTCTTTATCAGTCTCTTGACCTCTCTCGCCTTCTGGTTCCTCTTCATTTTTGTCATAACGCCCCCCATTCCAATCAAAATCCATGTTTTCTTCCTCTTTATCAGTCTCCTTTTTCTTCATTTCTTTCTCAATGCCATCAAGCCTCTCCTCCATTGCCTCATGCTTCCTGGCCTTCTTTTTTAAATAATATTGACAATTTTCAATGCTCTCAAGCCTCTTCTCCATTGTCTTCATCCTCTTAACCCTCCTTTTTAAAATAACCTGGCTCTTTTCCATGACATTAAGCCTCTTGTCCATTGTCTCCACCTTCACACTCACTTCATTCAAACATACCATCAATCTCTCTTCAAACCCCTTCAAAACGTCCTCCAAACCATGATTAGAGGATGATGCTTCTTCATTCACTTTCCTTTTGTCTTTCTTCTTAGTAAACTCCCTTGCACCCACATCTAGCTCATAAAGATCTTTCCACCATATAGACTTCTCCTTAACAGCAAGCCATGAGATCCACAAATTACTTGGTCCATCTTCATTTTCATAATCTGTCTCGTCCTCCGTTATGCGAGCCATGAGAGTTTCTTCATCAACATTAGGCACCAGAACACTTTTAATTACCTGAAAATAAAACACATACAATCTCAAACGCATATTGAATCTCACTCGCTTAATAAAACCAAAACAATATCAAACACATACCTTAGTTTTTCCAAGTGCGTCGTACAAATCCTCAAGAGGAAAACCCTTCATGCTGTTACTTTGGAACCGCCACTTGCACATCCTCGGGCAGTTACTCCTACATCCATCTACTTGTTCTCTAAATCGTGCATTCAGAGCTGGAATACACTCAAATACCAGCATCTACAAATAGAATTTATCAAAAAATAATCACACAAACGATAATTTGTGAAAAAATTCATACAAGAAAGTAAAATTTACCTGTAAAGGAAGTATGAACCCGGCAAAGTTGACATTATCCCTAGCCTTACCCTTGAGATGCTTCATCACGTGATTAATGGATCGGATCGCATCATCAAAAGTCAAGCGACCCCAAGGAAAAGTTTTACAAACCTCCACATCGTTGACGACTCTTAATACGAAAGAGTCAAAAGGGGCATTATACTTTCCTTTCCCTCTAATAACTGTGCCTAAGAAGTAGAGCACCGCCATCCTGAGTCGATCCCCACACGCCCTCATACTCAACAACTTAGCTTCCACAGCTTTCATCGTTATCTCCTTATGTGAGTTAAAATGCCTATCTACAAATGCAAAGCTCCCCAATTTCTCATACTTAGATGGGTATTCACGACAGTCCAAACCCGAGATGAGTGCATGCTCTCTTATGGAATACCGAATGGGTACCCCATTAACCGCAAACCAAGCTGACTCATCACCCTCTTCTAAGGGAATCGTTCGCAGCAGAAGCATCCATACACCCAATAGCTTCAAGTATGGCTCGTCGGGCATGTGGAAAAAATGGTAAAACTGAGGGTGATCTTTGAACCACTTCAACTCAGGCTCAAACTTTTTGATGATCTTCACTGTATTGCTCACATAGCACCTGCTCTGTATCTTACAAGTCTTCGTGTACTCAGTGTTCTTGAAGCATAGCTCATTAGGTGGCATTGGTTGGCATTCCTGCAAACCACAGAAAATTATATTAGTTAGTAGAACTAGTCACACCAGTAATACACCCGAGTTAGTAACACCAGTAATACACCCGAGTTAGTAACACCAGTAATACATCCGAGTTAGTAACACCAGTAGCAATTTTCTAATTATAATATACCAACAATAATAATTTTTTCAACTGAAACCGAAGAAGTATTTTACCTCAGATGTTGTAGACACACCTTCACTATCGTTCCCATCTGAAAGCTCTTCTACATGCTCTTCTACTGCAGGGGAAATGTTTCCTGGGACATCCTCTTCTCTTGTGAGGTTCTCCTTGTTCTTATTCTGCTTCCTCTGTCCATGCTTCTTACGACCTGCCATTACTCTGTTTATCCAAAAACAACAAACATTGAAACACAATCGTCACAGTCACTTTATAATCTTCAAACCATTCAAACAATAATAAAACTCCAAGCAATCAATAATTCGATCACTAAATCACAAACATTCATTCACTCAATCATCAATTCGGTTTCACATTTCAAACATTCTATCACCAAAACAATTATTCTAAATTATGGTCATAATCGACAATCATCAAATTTTACTCTCTGTAATATAATAACAACCAATTTATTTTATTCAGTTCACACAATTTTAACACAAATGTAACACTATTTATAATCTCAAGTTCATATCCAAAATCTGAAGAGAAGCAGAACTAAAGCGATTTTCAACTAAACAGTTACAAGCCTTTCAAACTCACAACAAATTCAATCAAAAAATGGGAGAAATAACAGAAAAGAACATACTTTTTACACGGAATAGACGACAACGAAAAGAGAGATGAAAGACGAAGTCTAGGGTTCCGTCAATTTCGTCGCCGGCGGAAGCCGAGGGAGACTGGAATACGCCGTAGGAGAGCAGGAGCAGTTGATTCAATTAATTTTGTCGGTTGCTTTCGGAACTAGGGTTACAAGTCCGATTTGGGGGAAAATTATGAAACTAAAGAGACAAGGAAGGGGACGAGGGACTAAGGGAAGACCAGAAAAGAAGCGGTGAACGCGGTCGACTTCGTCATCTTCGTCGGTTCTAGGGTTCAGAGGAGGAGACTGGATTTCGGGACTTCGGGACCGAGACTTTCGCCTTTCAATTTTTAGTTTTAGGGATAATGAAAACGACAAAAGAACTTAGAAGGGATAAGAACGCGCAGGTTAGGTTTGGATCCAAGTCATAATGGGTCGGGTCAAATAGTTTAGGTTGAATCCTGTAAATACTTGGTTTCATTAAGGGTAATTTTGATTTTTAGTACATTTTTAATAAAGTATAATAAAAATTATAATATTTTTAAATTGGTGGGATAAAATAGAATAGATAAGGGAGGTAGTGGGGCAATCAAGAATATCGTCCCTTTTAGTTATCCCAAAACACAACATAACAAGGGATGCTAAAATGGGTTTTCTTAATGAGTTTTAAATGGGTAACTAGATTTAAAAACACGGGTTTATTTTCAGAAATTCAAAATTTTATTTGATATGAATTTATCTTTTTATTGTGTATCTACATATATATGTAACAACAAAATATTATATTTTTTACAAATTATTTAAAAAAATTATTTTTAGAGAAGTATATATTGTATGCGGTTAAAAGATGAATTAAGATATAACGAACATGCATTATATTTATTTTATATATTTTAATTTTATAGTTTTTGTAATGGTTATTTTTGTAAATCAAAAATTAATATTTTCATTAATTTATAAATTTATAATTTTATATAATTTATGTATACGATTTATTTTACTTCTAAATGGATTTAATTTTTAGGGTTTGAAAAGAATATAAACTTGTATTATGCAAGTTTTTAGTACAAAATTTTAATATTGTATGAAAACTAATTTATTCAAATGTCATTTTTGAGTTTTATATTTATATTTTTGATTTGAAATTTTCAACAATTTTTTTTTTTTTGGAATGTCTAATTAGACAATATGAAAACATATATCTATTTATAATCATGTTAGCTTACATTATAATGCAAAATAATAATTTCTGTTTAAATGTAGTATAATAATTTATGAAATATTTTTATCAAATTATCTTATAGTATTCATTCCATGTTATATTTAATTGAATATTTTCATATTTGATTAGTTACACCTTAAAAGGTTGCAATTAACTTTGAATATAAACGGGTATATTCTTTTGCTTTTATTCGTATTGGTATATTTTTATATATAATGTTATATATAAAATTGGAAAGGTTATTTATTTGATTAGTTACAGTCTCAACAAAAAATTGTCAGGTAACTAAATCATTATATAACCGATTCAAAATATATAGATATCAATTAGATTTGACAATATCATAGTTTGCATAACCGGTTGTAAACCGGTTTACAAGTAGTATATGAATTAGGGTTTATGGTATAAGTATTAGGTTGACATCAAATTGTATTATAATTAAGAGTTTCAAATAATAATGATGTATGAGTTTCAATAGTTTTAAGAAACTATTTATGTAACAAAACACTTAGCATAAAAATATGTTCATCCCCTTTCTTAACTATTTAGTAGTATTATATGAATTATGGGTTTAGGGTAATAGAGATTAGAATGACTATCAAACATATGCTATTTATGAGTTTTGAATAATACTGGTAAATTAGTATCAATAGTTTTTTGAAAACATTTTAGTGTGCTAACGATATTCGTTTCTAGCTTAGGTAGTGCATGATAAATAGGTAGTCAACGATATTGTTCTCATTCTTTTATTCCAAATTATGTTGCAAATGAACAACAAATGATCTATTGTGCTAATTAAATAATAATATGAGACCAATGTTAGTTTTTTTTGAAACTAAGACCAATGTTAGTAGTATGTTTATATATATGTAGTCCACTCTTTAAATAACCGTTTTGTGCATGATTTTTTTTAACTGACTTTTTGACTAATGTATATAATAGAAACCGGTTTGAACTCACGGTTACAGAAAGTATTATAACGTTATATATAGATGATAAAGGATGATAATTTTAGATAATAGGTTAAGTTAGTAACTAATAGGCCCAAAAACTTTTTATAGTAGATTTTTAAAATGATTATGTTTTAATAGTATAGATTTTGTTAAGATTCATATTATAAATAAGGTTTTACTTAAAATTAAAAGATATATTATTAATTTATTTTAACTTAATATATTTATTTTGTTATTTTATGTTGAAAAATGTGATTATGCAGTTTTGATAGAAAAATCCGATTTTACGGTTTTGACGAAAATGTATGTTCTAGTTTTGGTGGGAAACTTGATTTTGTGACTTTGGCGGAAAAACATGTTTTCTAATTTTGGTAGAAAATTCGATTTTGTGGTTTTGACGGGAAAATTTGATTTGTTGTTTTGGTAGAAAATTCAACTTTATGGTTTTGGCGGGAAAATCTAATTATGCGGTTTTAGCAAAAAATCAAGTTTTGCGGTTTTAGCAGAAAAACTCATTTTTGCGGTTTTGACGGAAAAAAATTAATTTATGATTTTGGTGATAAAACTCAATTTTTCGGTTTTAGCAGAAAAATCCAATTTAGCGACTTTAATGGGAAAACTCAATTTTACGGTTTGCTGGAAAAACTAGATTCACGGCTTTTGCGAGAAAATTTGATTTTACGGTTTTAGCGAAAATATAATTTTATAATTTTGGTGGAAAAAAAACAATTTGCGGTTTTGGCGGGAAAATCCAATTTAGTGATTAGTGAGAAAATCTATTTTTGCTATTTTAACAAAAAAAAAACAATTTTGCAGTTTTAGGGGAAAGTGATTGTGCGGTTTTGGCGAGAAACATATTTTTCTTGTTTTGGCGGAAATATTGTAAAACTATTTTACAAAAAAATAATTTGAACAAAAACTTTTTAAAAAAAACAATAATAACTTAAATGGGTCTAATGGATCAGTATAAAATTCACGTGTCTAAATGAGTATCTCTAATAGACCTATTTCTAAATAGTCTAAATGAATAAGTTCTAAATGAGATGAGTCTTAAATAGGGTGAGTTTAAATAAGGTTGGTTTTACCATTTTAACATCCTTAAACATACCACTAAGCATGCAAAATATTATGGTCATTTGTGTACAATAATATATAACAAAATATATATCAACAAAATTATTATCTGAATTCAAATCTGCAAGTTGTGATAGATCTACCATCCTTGAATACTGGGATTGGATCTTGGATTGAGATAGAATTGTGTCTAATATATTAAAATAAATAAGCTATTTGAGATGGTACAATTTTGACCAATCATTACGTATAATGTGAGTTACAAGATAGAATGTATTTCATAAACTTAATTTGCCTTTAATGCAGGTAAACATATCACATCAAATATTATGGTCGCTCAGCAGATGTTTCATGTGCTCAGAACAAATTTAGATGGAAAACAAAAGTGAATAGTCACTAAAGCAGATATGAGCATACTGTATGAACGTATGAAATAAGAGTCTATTAAGGCGGTTATGAAGAAGATGAGTCTTTCAGAAATTCGGATTGAATGGACAATGTGCTACATTACATCTGTTAAGTATCATGTGCTCAATGGTCCTCTAGGGGAAAATATTTTTCCAGTAAGGAGATTACGTTAAGAAGATTCTTTATCTATTTTCATCTTTTATTCTATGCACAAAATTGTTCATTCACTACAAGAAAATACATAATTAGCGAGGAAAGTTTACGAGGAAATATTCTACTCGTAAAATTACGTCGATTTTACGAGGAAGTTACGTGGAAAACAATATTCAACGTAATTTCCTTGTTAAATAACAAGAAAATAATTTCCTCGTAAAAAAGACGCAATATAACAAAGTTTTTACGAGGAAATAAGGTTTCTTTGTAATTTCCTCATGAATATTACATGTATTTTATGAGAAAATTATTAACGAGTATATTACGACGATATTTCGAATGCACCAATATTTTAGTTGTAACACGTTTTTTGTTCAGGCTACCTAACTATATTTCCTCGTAAATTCCTAGTAAAATTTTACGTAACAGATTCAAAAATTACCTATAAATATGTCTTTTGTGTTTCATTTGAAACACACCAAAAAAAAAAGAAAACTTAAAACGTAAAAGAAAAAAAAATGTCGACTGATAAGAATTTTTTCGAGTTGCGGAGGTGGATGTATACCAACAGAGATTGTAACGGGAGAGTGACGAAGGAATACCTTGAAGGGTTGGAGACTTTTATGCATCAAGCAGATTTTACACCGCTCGTCCAAGAAAGCGGTAAGATGTTCTATCCTTATCGGAAATGCAACAATTCAAAACTGGCAACTCGTGATAGTGTATGGAAGCATTTAATAAATAGCTGTTTCACGTCAAATTACTATATCTGGTTTCAACATGGAGAATGTTATAGTTATGGAAATGAAGCTAGTAGTAGTAATAGCAATTTTGAGGATGAACCGGTTGATCAATTGCTTAATGAACATAGTTACCATCAGGAGGAGCAAATGGTAGATTATGATAGGGTTCATGATATGGTAGATGATGCATTTGTAGTTCATAATGAAGTTGAAGAACCTAACATAGATGCAAATTTTTTTTATGAAATGTTAGATGATGCGAATCAGCCACTTTACACTGGTTGTATAAATGGTCTCTCTAAATTGTCGTTGGCTGCTAGAATGGTGAATATTAAAACTGATCACAATCTACCTGAAAGTTGCATGAATGCATGGGTAGACTTGTTTAAAGAGTATTTGCCGGAAGACAATGTGTCTGTTGATTCTTATTATGAGATTAAAAAACTGGTTTATAGTCTTGGATTACCTTCGGAGATAATAGACGTTTGCATCGACAATTGCATGATATACTGGGAAGATGATGAGAAGTTAGAAGAATGTCGATTCTGTAGAAGCCACGATTCAAACCACAAGGACGAGGACGTAATAGGGTACCGTACCAAAGAATGTTGTACCTACCAGTTACAGACAAAATGGAAAGATTATATCAATCTGAGCAGACTGTTGGAGGGATGAGATGGCTTACCGAGCATACTCAGACGGATGGTGAGATGACTCATCCATCGGATGCAAGACCCTAGAAATATTTTAACAAAGTATATCCAGAATTCGTTAGCAATAGCCGGAATGTGTATCTCGGATTATGCACGGATAGATTTAGTCCTTTTGGAATGTCACGGAGACAATATTCATTGTGGCCAGTCTTTCTTACGCCATACAACCCGACACCGAAGATGTGCATGCAACGAGAGTTTCTATTCTTAACCTTATTAATATCTGGTCCGAGTCATCCAAAAAGGTCTTTGGATGTCTTTCTACAACCACTGATAAAAGAGTTGAAAGATTTGTGGTCAACAGGGATGAGGACGTATGACTGCTCAACGAAGATGAATTTTACGATGAGAGTGATGCTTTTGTGGACCATAAGTGACTTTCCTACCTATGGGATGTTGTCTGGATGGACTACACATTGGAGATTATCTTGTCCATATTGCAATGCAATGACAGATGAGTTTCAACTGAAGATTGGTAGGAAGACAAGTTGGTTCGATTGTCACCGTCGAGTTCTTCCCATTACCCATCCGTATCGAAGAAACAAAAAATTGTTTAGGCACAAAAGGGTTGTGAGAGACACTCCTCCTCCATATTTAACTAGAGAACAGATTGAAGCGCAAATCGATTACTACAGAGTTTAAGAAACAGTTCGTCGTGGTGGTAATTCGCATGTTCCGGGTAATATGCATGATTTTTACGGAGTTCAGAATAACATGCACAAGAAAAGTATATTTTGGGAGTTGCCGTATTGGAAGGATCTTATTTTGCGTCCTAACCTCGATGTGATGCATATAGAGAATAATTTTTGTGAGAACATCGTGAATACAATATTGAATGTTCCAGGAAAGACAAAAGACAACAAAAAATCAAGGTTGGACTTGCCTGATATTTGCTCAAGAAGCGAGTTACATATAAAAAGCAATGGACAAGTTCTCGTTCCGATATTCAGATTGTCTTCATAACAAAAGTCAGTGTTGTTCAACTGGGTGGCATCAGAAGTGAAGTTTCCTGATGGATGTTTTTCAAATCTCTCTAGATGTGTTGAAAATGGTCAAAAGTTCTCCGGGATGAAGAGTCATGATTGTCATGTCTTTATGCAACGACTATTTCCCTTTGCATTTGCAGAGCTACTTCCTACAAAAGTACATGAAGCACTTGCATGTAATATATTATTACGCATTAATTTTTTTATTACTATATAATATGCATAAAAATAATATGACTACTAATGTGTTTGATTGTTTCTGGAATATGCAAGGAATTGGAGCACTTTTGAGGGACCTGAACACACACACTCTTAAAGAGGATGTCGTAGAACAACTTCATGAGAACATTCCCATCTTATTGTGCAACTTGGAGATGATATTTCCTCCGGCATTTTTTGATGTCATGGAGCATTTAGTTGTCATACCCCGTATGAGGTATTGCTTCGTGGACCTGTACATTATGGATGGTTGTATCAGTATGAATGGTCCATGAAATATTTGAAGGGAAAAGCAAAAAAAACTCGCAAAAGTAGAAGGTTCTATAATTGCTGGAAGTTTGACGGAAGAAACATCTCACTTCACATCGTACTACTTCGCACCAAAAGTACGTACCCAAAAAAAGAGCTCTAAGAAGATATGATGATGGCGGTGTCGCACCAACATATCTAGTTGATGGTGTTCCAGACATCTTTATCCAGATTGGACGATTGGGTGAGAAATCGAAAGAGGTTTGGTGGTCAAGTGAAGAAGACACCCATAGTGCACACACTTACATTCTACTCAATTGCGGGGATCCATTGATGCGTTATTTTAAAAGGTAACATATTTGAAAACTTCTAAACAAATGTATGTTTTTACTCAAATGATTAATTACTAGAATATGCATGTCATTTTAATTTACAGCCTATTTATTACTCAAGTCGAAGACGCAATCCCCAGTATATCCCCAAGTGAGGTAGACAAAAGGAAAGATCAACATTTTGTTAAGTGGTTGAAGAGTCAAATATTTACTCAAATTTTATTTTAATGATTCATGATCTTAATTCACTGTTAGTATGATTAATTTCAACGTTATCTGTAATTTAATTTGTAGGTTGATTATGACGATCCAGAGTACCCCACATGGTTTCACGAATTAGTTCAAAGTCCACTTGCAAAGGTCACCACATCACCGATGTATTTTACACGAGGCTTTACTTTCCATACATATGAGTATGGTAAACAGTGGGCGACCAGTAATTATGGAATATGTGTAAAAGGAGAAACCGACTTCTATGGGATCTTGCAAGAGATTATTGAAGTGGAATTCCCAGGGTTGCTGAATCTGAAATGCGTCCTCTTTTCAAATGTGATTGGTTCAACCCCATTGTCAACAGAGGTGTTCGGTAAAACAAATTTGATATAGTTGATGTCAATGGTGGACGAAGGTACAACAAATTAGAGCCTTTCATATTAGCTTCGCAAACAGACAAGGTTAGCTTCCTTCCACACTCTCGGATGAGAGAATCTGGAATAAATTGGTTAGTCGTTATTAAAGTTACACCTCGTGGACGGATAATCGGTGGAGAAGAACAACCTTTGCAAGAAGAACACATCAATCAAGTCGAGCAACCTGAACAACAAGCGGGTTACATCTTTCTCATTGATCCGCATAATCGTGAGTATGAAGATCTTCCCGACGGTACCACAGATGAAGCTGTTGAAGACAAGTTTAATGAAAATGATGATATTTCTAGTAATGACGAGAATATTGTATCCGAATGAGTTTGTAATTTTTTAATATGATTTAACTTTCAGACTTAATATGCATGTATTTATTTAGTTTGTTTAATCATGAAAATTAAATTATATTACTTAAATTAGTCTTTTAATATCCTTGGAGGTTTGGAGTTTGAAATGTAAAGAAGAGATTGAGTTATTAGTTAAAGAAGTTTGAAGTTTGGGATTTCGAGTTTCGGGTTTAAGAGATTTAAAAACAAAAGCACGGGTCTTGCTATTTCCACGTAAGCATATTTCGTCGTAAAGTCCTCATAATCTAACGAGTCAATTACGAGAAAAGTGAAAACACGAGCCTTGCTATTTCTTCGTAAGAACATTTCCTCGTAAGTACTCGTTAATTAACGAGTATTGTATGTTAAACTATATCATAATGGACAACTTTTTTATTTTCATAATAATATTTAAAAACTACTTGTTTATTTTCATTTGAAAAATACATAATAGTGTTTCATGTAAAAAAAGAGTAATATTTCATATGATATAAATAATATTACAAATATAAGATGATAAGACCACGATGAACTCATTTACTTGTGCACGATCATTTATTGGATTACAAAACGAAATACATGTGAACTCATTTACATTAGCTATTGATAATATCCTTGGGGGTTTGGGGGTTTGAAATGTAAAGAATAGCTTGAGTTATTAGTTAAGGCAGTTTGAGGTTTGAGGTTAGGGGTTTATGGGATTTACAGAATTGCCTCGTAATTTCCTCGTTAAGTAACGAGAAAATTACGAGAAAATTACGAGAAAACTAAAAACAAAAACATGGGCCTTGCTATTTCTATGTAAGCTCATTTCCTCGTAAAGTACTCGTTACTTAAAGAGAAATTTACGAGGAATGTAAAAACACGGACCTTGCTATTTCCTCGTAAGTCCACGAGGACTTTAAGACGAAATATATAATGGACCTTGCTGATTCCTCGTAAAAAACACAGGCCTTGCTAATTTATCGTAAGTCCACGAAGAATTTACGAGGAAATAAAATTTCTTATATATACACGAAATCCGTTCACTTCTCATTTCCTCCCTAACTCCTCTCCTTCTCCAAGCTAAGGTACTCTCTCTATTTCCTCTCTAGTTCCTTAGGTGAGTAGTTTAGGGTAGGGAATTTAGATAGGTTTATGAAATTTGTTGATTAGTATTGATTAGATTGTTAATTTTTTTATGCTTAATTATTTTTTTTTTTATAAAATGTTATTTATGACAATTACTTTTTTCAGATGGTTCAAGGAAACAAGCTTACACCTCATTAAAGAGAGCTTTTTGGTGCGCTTGGGACCCGTACAGCTCCATAATCATCTTCTTCAGCTCCCGGATCATCTTCTTCAGCTCCGTAGACTTTCCATGATTCTCAGGCATCTAAGAGAGTCGTCTTCAAGTCGCCTCCGGTTCCTCGGTTTGATGTGCCACCCGCACCTCCTGATCATATTTCAGAGGACGCACCTCCTCCGATGCCGGCCACGGTTCATCCTGATTTGCAGGTGCCGCCGAGTGCTCCTTATGCAATGTACACCGTCGAGGACCTTCTCGCTCAGACACGCCCAGAAGGTTTACCGGTCTTAGACCCTGACCGACCGAAGAGAACTTTGTGGTATGGTAATTAAATTTCTATTGTGCAGATTTTTTTATTAACATTTTAAATAACTTACATACTTTTATTTTGTTCTTTTCAGGTTTAGGGTTGACGGTTGTGTCGTTCGGAGCGTAACCGATGTCAGCAAAGGGTATTTCTCCGAGCTTCATCCATTTAATTTTGCGGCAAGTTACTATTAATTACTTAGTTAATTTTCATTTTAAAATTCAATTATGATTTTTAATTATTTTTAAATTAATTATTAATTTTTTTTTATTGCAACAAAAATATCATTGGTCCATTGGGGTGAACGATAGGGTGAAGAAGATGTTTATCGGGAAGGTAAATGCCCTGATTGTTGGACACAGTATCCAACTAGAAGGACGATTGGATCGTGAAGGGTTATGAGAAAGGGAAACCCGCTGAGCTCACTACGGAAGTGTGGGATGGTCTCATCCATTATTGGAACCTGTCATCGTCCATTAGAGTTTCCGACAGTTTCTCCGCCTCCTGTATGACGAGAGATGAGAACGGCAATGGGCTGATGCTTCACACTACGGGTCAACCCCCCCCCCCCACGCCGGTGTCTGTTTGGAAATGGTAAATATTATATTGTCTTTTTTTTTTAATTCTAACTTTTAATTTAAAATGTTTATAGGCCAAAGAGACGGGATATCTCCCGTCTCTTAAGTATCTTTATGAGAAGACCAACAAGAAAAAGGCTGGGAAATTTGTAGATCGTAGGCCCGACCAAATGTACAACGATTCGGTTGCTCGGATTGAAGATCGCCAAACCCATCTGACCCAACAGTCCCCCGATGGTATACCGGTCACCCTATCGACACTTGAAGTCGATCAGATTTATGAGGACGTAAAATATTTATATTTTTAAAAATAATTATTCATTTTATCTTAAATTTTAATTTAACTAACATTAATCTTTTTGATTAGGTTGTCCCTAAGAAAAAGAGACGGATGATGGGGATTGGATCCGTCAACGATGTCCCACAAGCGATATCGTCTTATGGTCAGAGTCGGAATGATGAGGTCACTCAGCTGTGTTCCGAGTTGGACTCGACGCGAGCTCGTATGAGTGGAGTTGAGGGGCTTCTGGACATTATAGCGGCTAGTAATCCTCAGTGGGAGTCTATGTTGGCTTTATTTACGAGTATCTTACGAGGATATATTTACGTATTCATTACGTGGAAAAGTTTATGTGGACTTTATGTAGAAATATTTACGTGGACTTTAGGAGGAAACATTTACGTCTTCCTTACGTGGAAATCTTACGTGTATTTTACGATGAAATAGTAACCTGATTTTTACGAAAAAATATTTTTTTCGTAACTTTACGACGAATTGGCGAGAAAATATGCGTTACGACGAACGTATAACGACGAAATACGGTATCGCTAATAACGTATTTTCTTGTAGTGATTAGTTTTCTTAATTATGCAGAGACTCATGGTAAGACAATGGGGATGCACATCTTACGCGGTAGCCCCTGTCTTACACCTACATCAAATCTTTGATTGTGATAGCATTTTCTTCTGTAAGGTGGAGCTCTGTGAATGTAGTGAAATAATGAAAAGAGAAAATGTTTATGTAAAAACATCGGGACAATGCACTAATTTTGAGAAATCTTTATTTTATTTGGTAAGAGTATTTTTGAAGACATAAAAAAATCAATCAAATTCACTTTATGTATTGATAATGAAGGTGTAATGGGATCTTAATTTGAAATTCCAGAAAACATAATTGGATCAAAACGTAAACTTTTTGCTTACTCAATGATAGATTGCAACATATGATAAAAGGTTGGTTAGCTTGATGGCTATCTAAAGGAGAGAAGGAGATTATGATAAAGTCATGTCAAATTTTCTATTCCCTTTGGATGTCTGTGAAAAACTATTAAATGTCATTGTAAGATTCTGGTGGAGCTCGACCCTCCTAAAAGATGTATATATGCATTGGGTGAAATGAGAAAAGCTATGTAGTCCAAAGAAGAAGGGGTCTAGGATTTTTTATGATCCATGAGTTTAATCATATGCTTTGTTGGCGAAATATTTGTGAGGATTAATAAAATTCCTGATTCGCTACTAGCAACAGTTCTTCGTGAAAATTATTACAAACTAAGTTCGCTTTTGCGATCAATAGCTGTATACATCCCTTCTTATGCTTCGACGATTTAATCAGCTACTAGGCCTTTACTGACCTATGGGATCTGACAAAAATGCATTATGGCTTTCGGATTAGAGTATGAAAAGATCCATGGGTCCTTACAATTTTTGTAAGGCCAGCTCGGCCTAATACCCAAGTGGTTCATATGAGGATGACTGTGAGTGAGTTAATGCATGGGGAGCCTAGAGAGTTGGATATTGAGATGCTAATTTGGAGTTTGGACATAAGACAATATAGTAAAGATGATAACTTTTTTGGAGAGTTACACAAAAAATGGAAAATATACAGTCAAAACAGGTTACTAGGTGGCAAGGAATATCCTCTGCAGTGAACCTGAGACCATGGTATTAGAACCTAGTATCACAAAGCTCCAAACTTTTGTTTGGAGAATCAGTCTCTACAACAGACGCTATATCATATAGAAGATTGGAACATGACATTTATCGGGTACGAAAATCTTACATGTTGATATATACAGTGTGATAATCATTGTCTCCTATGTAAGGAAAAACTGATGAATATGTTAATCATGCTATTTTTAAGTGTCCATCTGCTCTACAAATATCGTCATAATCGTTTACTCCCTCATGCTCTTGACTATTCCATTACCGTGTGTATTCTAATTTGGATTATCTGTTATAGAGAAAAAATAATATAGAAGACCTGTAACTGGATAAAAACCCTTATCCATGAATAATCTGGTATCTTTAAAAAGCTCGTAATGATAAATTATTTAGAGGTATCACCATAAACACTCTAGAACTAGTAAAACATGCTTAGGTGAATGTCAAGTGTGGTTTGAAACAAATGCAAAGATCCCAGAAGATATTCAATTACTTCACTAGCCCACGACACCTCAAGCTTTATACTTGCATAATATATGTTTAATGGATGGATCATGGACTTCAAGCTTTTAGTACAATGGATATGGATAGATTTGGAGAGATAAATCAGGAAAGGAGAAAAGTTTATGCTTAATGAACCGAAGGAGGCACTTGCCACTGTTGCATACAGAACTAGAAACACTTATTTGGACTATAGAGAATATGCTTCAGTAATCAGTATATCAGATATTTGGGACTGACTGTAAAGATTTACTTTCGATGGTCAAAGAACCGGCAGCTTGGCCTAGTTTTTCAATGGAATTGATGGAGTTAGCTTCTCTACAAGGAAGATTTCAGAATTTCATAATTTTATACCATCCACATGTGCAAAACTTGAAAGCAATTCATCAGCCAAGACTGCATGTGATTTCCATAGAGATTAATGTTTTATTGGTTGATCTATTTTAATATGGATTATCAGACCACTTCTTGTTTGAGAAATAGAACAGCCTGATATAAAAAAGAGAGACCATATATGAATTTATTTGTTCATGGCTTATGTTTGATATTCTAATTTTATGAAAATCGTTAGAAAAACAAATTTTCCTGCAATTTTATGATTTTTATGCATATGTTGGTGTGATGCTTATCTACAAATAATAACTTGTTTTCTCATATAATATCTGATTTGTATTTATATTTCAATAAGTATGGTGGTCAGATGAGTTATAACTAACATGTACCTAAGAGTAGGCAAAATACCTAGATTTGAAGATCCAAAATGAATCTGATCTTAAAAGTAAGACTTTGAGTGAAATACAAAGAATTTTTTTTGTCATCAATATGAACATACTCGATTAAGACTCTGTTAACGAAACTGATAATTTTATGTCTATATAAATGTCTGTGTTTCGCTGATTTCCTACACTGGGTGCAAGCCTATATTTAGTTGTATTTTGAGTCTGGGGTACATGTGTGAGGGCAAATGTGCTAAATCGTTATTGACATCTTTGAATCTCCTCCAAGTATGTTGCAAAAACAGTCAATTTGGTTCACAAACCATATTTCACTACTGTAAAATAAATTATCACAAAAGTTACATGAAATTGTATGAGATTTAGCATCTATTCCATTGCCCAAATAAGAGATTCCAATTCCAAATGCAAAGGTGTGCGAGTTGGTCGTGTATTCCGTGCTCCCATCAAGCCATCAAATCTCTCCTATTATAGTATACCAGCCATGTTCTGAGAAAGTTGCATTTTCTTTCCAGGAGGCATCTGTGAATCACCATCTTCTTACTCATGTGATTAAAGAGTTCCTTACGCTATTCATCTTGGTGGTACCTTGTTGTGATGCAGTTTGCTTCTGTCCATAATGTTGATTATGTTTCTGCCAAATTCAAAATATTCATAGGTTCTCTGTCAATATCGTTCAAAATCTTGTCATTCTTTGACTTCCACATGTGTCATAGAAGCTATGCAAAATGATGGTCATCCACATAGTTTGATATGCACCAAAATAAGTAATTCATATTAGCGAATACCGAGGGCATAGGGAATGTGCAAGGTTTCACGGGGATCCCCTCGTTAGGACTCAAACTTGTATTGCTAGAGGATATACAAAGAGTACATGGTTTATTGTCTCCTCATCGATACCATATCTTTCACATTCAACATAACACTTTATTTCTCGATATAGTAGATTATTATTAACCGACAAATAACCCAACTTGATATAGTATACTATTCACATTAAGCCATGTGTTTTTTAAATATCCGCCGGCGGTTCAAGTATGGGCACTCTCACGGATTCCATCGAATTCAGCTATTTTCCAACCTCAATCATTTTTTCACAAATATGAATCACTTGTTCTGGCGAGTATCACTGCATTTGGGGATCGATATGAATCCCAGAAATACGCTAAATGTGGCGGAAGTAGATTCTTTACTTTGGGCTGAGGTACAAGATTCACTTACACATGTGTTTGTCCAACATAAGACGATATAGGTGCTAAATTTACCTTTGATACCAGGTAGATAGTGTTTATAGATGGGTCATGGAAAGCTCAGAAAAATTGCTCGGGACAATGTTGGTATAGTAGATTGGAAAGCTTTGATGGTTTAATGGGGGAAAGGAATACTCGAGCCACTCTTTCAACTCTTTATTCAGAAATAGAGACGCTCATCTGGGCAATGTAATGTATGAGGAATTTAAGACAATTTAATGTTACATTTGCAACAGATTGTTCTCAATTGGTGAATATAATTTCAGAATCAGAAGAATAACTAGCTATTGCAAGTTATTTGAAAGATATCAATGTACTCAAAAGAAGTTTCCAGACACATAATTTGAAGAGGGACAATCTGCCACGCAGTGCTGGAAAATAATTAACGTTTGACGTTCAAATGGATAATTTCATCTTTGGTGATCAAAAGAAATTAAAAAGTTAATTTTGCCAATCAAGTTAATAACAACTTCATACACTTTCTTATGCTCCTATTTTAATATTTATACTAGACCTTAACCCTCCACGCGGATGTAATAACATTTATAAATTAATTAAACTTTTTAATGTTTAACCATCCTTTTGCTTAAGTTTCCAATTCTTTAACCCTTCACCTTTCGTACGTGCATCAGTCTATAATATAAAACCAGATAAATACTTTCAAGCAAAAAAAGACAGTTGTTCACCTGTGGGTGGGATATACTACTCTTTAAAAAGGAATTTTAAAGACTTTCTAAGCAAGCAGCTTGGAAAAGGACTCTGCCTATTTTCTTAGATATGTAAAGTCAAAAGCCTGTGAAGGAACATATAGTGTTAGCAGACAAAAAGAGAATGTTTTGTTTTTTCCCTAGTGCCCTTTGTGTTTTCTCTTTGTCAAGAAGGAAATAGACTCTAGTCTCACTTTAAATGTTTCCAGAGGGAAATGGATTAGATGTCTCTAGTATCAACTTAGTCTTTGAGCTAGGAAGACTTGTCTCTGAAGGTGAAGTACTAAGTTCTGGACCTTTGAAACATGCGCTCCACCATCACCTTCCTCCCACATGCCTGAAATAGTAATTGCAAACAAGGATCCTCTCCCACTGTTCATGAGGATTTTTTTGGTAGCCAAAGAAAACTCTGCCACAAAGACGGCAATGGTGCTTACGATTGATAAGTTATCGATCACACTCGTAATGTATATGAGAGCTCTGATCAGACATCCAAAAATCCATGGACGCAGTAGCTTCCCACCGATCCCACTATCTCAGAGACTGTTCTATTACTACTATCTCTTGTATCCATCTAAGACCTTCCCAGCCATCATGCTATGATGGTCCTGGAAGTCTATAATCCAAATTAGCAACAAAGCTAAACACTAAACACTTGACAGATGGATACCTTAACTGCACTCCAATAGAGATGGCTCAATTAGAGTCATCTTTGAGAAAATCCAAACAGATCCTTATAGTCTCCCGTCTTACAAAGCTGATTAAAGCAGAGACCTTTAGCGTATAAACTCTCATTAAATAAAAAAAACAGTCACAAATTTATCACAAGATTCAAAAGATTAAGACGAAACCAACCATAACAGAAAATTATAATTTTGGGGGAAGGAAAGATCTTTCAGCATGATATGAAATCAAAGTCGAGCAATACCTAATCTCTGTTAATCAATAAAGCCCGAAATTTGATGCTTGGATGAGACCAAAATGCACATCGAAAATCAAAATCGTTGGATTTCACTCAGGATTCAGTGTTTCGAAAGTTAACATAGAACCCTATATGAACTGATCCGAAGATTTTTTTTTTTTTTTTTTTTTTTACATCAAACAGCTATTCTATTACTCATACTTGAGGTGGTCTGGGTAACCAGACCGGAATAGAACAACCAACAAAACAAATGGATCTATGGAAACTTCTTACTCCCTTAGCTAGGGAATCCGAGAAGCCATTTTGAGCCCTAGGGATAAACGACAACCTAAAGTCTGGAAAGCATAATTGCAAAATCCTAATCTCCTCCAATTCCGTTGCAAATCTTGGCCACTTCTTTGGCTCCCTTACCATAGCAATCAGATCTTTACAGTCCGTTCCAAAGCTCTGACAAGGTGAGTATTGAACCATGCTCTCCATTGCTCAGCGCAGTGCTTCCAGCTCTGAGTGTAGAGCAGATTCTTTTCTTTTAAAGTTTCGCATACCCATTAATTGAGTTTGCCCTCCATTGTCCTTCCAGATCCACACGCACCCACTAAACATAGCTGTGTCGGTCCAAGAACCGTCCACCATTCAAATATTCTCCAAGCTTATGACTTGGGATTCCGCACTATTGAGATCCTGGGGAACTATATCCACCAGGTCATTTGCATCAAACCAAGCTTTGCACTCACCCTCTGCAAATCGAACCAATTTCAAAGGGTCTCTATCTATTCCTCTAAATAACTTATCATTTCGTGCCTTCCAGATATACCAAATTATCCACGGATAAGGATCTCTGTCCAGTCCTGTTCCAACCAAGTTTTCTCTTCTCCAAAACAGATAATCCATATTAGCATAGATACTTGGCAAAGGAAACACTGCCGGATTAGAAGGTATAATCGACAGGGACCAAGCTTGCAATGCTGGCGAGCATTCAAAAATCGCGTGCGTAACAAACTCTTCAGCTTCTCCACATTTTGGACAGTAATTATCGCATCTCATATTACGTCGCACCAGGTTCCTCGTTACTGCTACTTGGCTTGAGATCAATTGCCATATAAGATGGCGAATCTTTTGAGGATCCTTCACTCTCCAAACAAAAGCTTTAAGCTTAGTAATACTGAGCTCCTCAATCCTCCTCCCATCCGTTTCGTTTAGAAAGTGTTGAGCAACCCAATACCCAGACTTAACCGTGTTTTGACCACTTTTAGTGAAAGTCGAGCAAAAAGAGTCTCGACGCCGAGTTGAACTTATGGGCAGGCTTCTTATCAAAGTTATATCCTCAGGCGCTACTAGACCCTCTAATAAAACCTCGTCCCAGTCCTTTGTTACACCATTTATGAGATCACTAACTCTCAAATTTGGATGCACTACTGGGGCCAATGATGACGCCGGTCTAGCCGGGAGGGTAGGGATCCACGAATCTTCCCACACCTTCACTTCATATCCTGAATGAACTTGTTTTCTGATTCCTAAAAGTATCAGGTCCCTAGCCGCCGATAAACTAGTCCACACATAAGATGGTCTACTGACAGGATCTACTCGCAATGGCGAGCTCATCTGATAGTACCGTCCTCGTAATACCCGGGCAACTAGCAAATCTGGATATTGGACAAGCCGCCATAACTGCTTTGCCAAGAGAGCCAAGTTAAACTCATGTATCATCCGAAAGCCTAAACCACCCTCCTCTCTCGGTAAACATAAGTTTGTCCATTTTGTCCAATGAATTCCTCTCTTTGGTGGATTAGAACTCCACCATAACCGCGCAATGGTACTTGCTAGGTTGTCGCAAATTTCCAGAGGAAGAAAGAAAGAGGACATCACATACGTCGGGAGGGCAAGCAGAATCGATTTGATCAATACTTCCTTCCCTTCTCTTGACAACCATCTTCCTGTCCATCCATTCACCCTATGAGTGAGTTTCTCCTTTAGGAAATCAAATAGCTTACATTTTGATCCACTGATATCTTCCGGAATCCCCAAATAAGAGCCCATTCCACCTTCATTCTGAATCCCAAGGGTATCTTTGATCTGTTGTCTCACACTTACTCTTATCCTCTTACCAAAGAGTAATGAAGATTTCTCAAAGTTAATACATTGACCTGAGGCTCGTCCATACACCCTGACTACTTCCAGTACTTCTTCACATTCACGGGTTTCGCCTTACAAAAGAAAAGCCTATCATCAGCAAAGAGTAGGTGAGAAACCGAGAGACATAAGTGTGTTACTCTCATCCCCGTTATCTTCCCTTGAGCCTCCGCATGATTTAGAAGGCTAACGAGCGCTTCCGTGCAAAGAATAAAAATGAAAGGAGACAAAGGATCTCCTTGACGTAATCCTCTATTAGGCATGATGTTACCCCGAGGTTGGCCATTCATAAGCACCTGATACTTAACCGAAGAAATACAGCGCATAATCCATGTAATCCATATTTCTGAGAAACCCATCTTCCGCATAACAGCCTCAATAAAGGGCCATTCCAACTTGTCATAGGCTTTACTCATGTCCGTTTTAATTGCCATCCTTTTATTTTGTCCACCTGGCTTTGTCCTAAGGGCATGGAACATTTCATGTGCTATCATGATATTATCCAATATTTGCCTTCCCGCAACAAAGGCTGACTGAGTTTCCGAAATCCTGCTTGGTAGAACCTTCTTTAATCTCTGGCATAGGACCTTCGTAATTATCTTATAACTAACATTACATAAACTGATAGGACGAAATTTGGACATATCAGACGGCTTATCAACTTTCGGTATTAAGCATATATTGGTATCTGATGAGGACATAAAACCAGACATCAACATTCCTGTCCTTAGAAGATCCCCTAGAACAAGGTCAGGAACTAAGAGGGTGGTTGCTGGATTCTGTGAAGCTGTTGAGGGACTGTTTACCAAGTACAACATCAACACCAACTTGGATGAACTCACTAACCGTCTAGACCAGCTCTCTATCTCCGGATCAGATGCTAAAGAAGACCCACCATATATTATACAAGATGATCCAAGAGAGAATACTACTATATGGTCCATTTTACCTTGCAAGGAGATGGTTTCCTTATTCACCATCTCTCCCCTTAATTGAAACGGTGAGTTTCAAGACAAGAGGCAAGCTTCTAAACGACCACACTTCATCCTTCAAGCTTGCATCCGAATGGTAAGTAAGGTAAGCACATTTCATTATTAATATATTTGACTTACCTTGCAGGATTGAGTCTTTCTTATTTATTTCAGTTGAATAAATCAAGGCATTGTTTAGCCTATAGTTTTCATTAGGTCCTAAGATTGAGTCATGTCATTTATTTGCTTCAAAGACCCCTAGAAGGGCACCCTGCATTGGCGATTATATAAGCCCCTATAAGCAGTCTTGTAACACTGAACTTTTATGAAATATATGAGTCAGTTTTCCCTAGCAACTAACCTAAGTCTTTTGAGAGTTTGTGAGAAGCAGCCTTGAGAGCAAATTGTGTTTATCAAGTTCCATTCCATATAACTTGTGGTTACACTTCATGCCATCAGATTGTGTGATTCAGTCTACAAATCTATTCATCCTCCATCCATTGTTCTTGCTGAGTTGTTTATATGAACAAGCAGCTTGAATCCATACTCCATCTTCACGCCACACTCCATCCATTGAGATAGCAAGTTGGTTAGCACAATCATTTGTTGTTTCCCATCCTCCATAGTTCTCTTTTAAGCATCAACAACCGGATCCCATCACCATCTCATTCCCATCTCAAGTCTCATTCCATTTCCATCACCACTTCTATCAAATGGCCATTGATTCTCCTATCAATCCATCCAGTTTGAGAAGGGTCCATTTTGTGCCCATATCATTTTGGTATCAGAGCCGGAAGGCTCCATCTCTGGTTAACTCTTTCCTTTTCATATAGATCGTTTCATTCTAATAAGAAAAACCATAAAAAAATGTCCAATTCTGTTTGCATACTAGATTTCACCATTGTTGAGTTCGTAAGGTTGCATTAGTTCATAAACCAAGAAGAAGAAGAAGTAGAGTTTAATCCTGTTAGATCCGCATCCTGCTTTAGAAAAATTCAAGAAAGTGTTAGTCTTGATTGCTTGCATAACTAGTTTCCTATTATAGATATCGCATATCCATCTTTTCCTTGTCAAGTAGTTGTTTCCATTTTTAACTTATCTTGGTATGTTCTCTTGCATTCGAAAATCTACAAAAAAAAGAAAGAGTTACTATTGTTTTACCATTTAGAATTACATTTTGAGTTTAACATATCATTTTACCTTTCTAGTTGCATCTATCTCAAGTCTAGCCGCATTGCACTTGTTTGATAGTTACATTTCCCATACTTCTCACTTGATCTTGAGAAGCAATTTCAGGATAGGCAATGGGAGATAACAACTCCTCGTCAAGTGATACCGCAGCTACCATGGCTCAACTCCTAGCTGCTATGCAAACCATCAGTGAATGGATGACTCGCTTGGAACAAGGCCAACAAGCTCAGGTTAATACCCAAGGCAACCAGCAAGCACCGGGTCCAGTCAACAATCCACAACAACAACAACAACAACAAGATAATCCACCAGATGGAAGTGGTACTGATAGTGACATGCCGAGCCTAGAGGAAGATGAACAAAGACCTCCACCAAGGAGAAATGCTAGGAACCGTGGGAGGAATCATGGGAGAGGCCATGACCAAGAAGATGAGAACCCATGGCAAGGAGGCAAAGACTTGAAGCTTACTCCACCAACCTTCGCTGGAAAGGTTAATCCTGATGCTTACATAGATTGGGAGACGAGAATGGAGTATATCTTTGACTACTACCACTACACAGAGACAAGAAAGATCTCTCTAGCTGCTGCTCAACTCACGGAGACTGTCTTGTCTTGGTGGGATAGAGAGACTTCAGAAAAGAGAAGGCTGAGGCGTGATCCTATTAGCCATTGGGATGACATGAGGGCCTTACTAAGGAACAGATATGTCCCAAATTACTATTACCGAGACTTACAAAAGAGGTTCAGAAAGCTTACTCAAGGAACCAAGTCGGTGGAAGAGTACTATGAAGAGTTTGATGCTCTTAGGAACCACTTAGAAATACAAGACTCTGAGGAGACTTTGATGGCTCAGTTCCTAGATGGGTTGCAAGACAGGATCACGAGGAAAGTGGAGAGACAAAACTATGAGCACTTCCATGATTTGCTACACTATGCCATCCAAACTGAGCAGCACATCAAGCGTAAGACCGCAGCTACCAGCAGAGGCAAGAGCACTTGGACTCCAGCAGCTCCAAGGAATGGAGACAAAGGCAAGTCCATTGAAGTAGACAGACGGTTTAAGAAGAGCACAACACCAGAGGCATCTAAAGGCATTAAAACTGATCAAGGCAAGCCCATTGCACCTAGAAACCGAGATATCACTTGCTACAAGTGCCAAGGGAAAGGTCACTATGCTCGAGATTGCCTAAACCAGAGAGTCATGATCCTTAGAGAAGATGGAGGATATGAAACTCAAGAAGATGGTGAGAGGAAACGGCTGTAACTGATGAAGAGATCACTGACTATCCAGATGAAGGAGAGATACTTGTGACTAGAAGAGCACTCAGTGCAATGTTTGAACCTGAAACCATCCAAAGGGAGATCATCTTTCACACAAGATGCACCATAGATTCCAAGGTATGTAGTCTGATTATTGATGGAGGTTCATGTACTAATGTTGCTAGCAAGTATTTGGTTGAAAAGCTAGGTCTCAAGAAGACTAAGCACCCCAAGCCGTATAGATTAAAGTGGTTAAATGATGAGACCGAGTTGAAGATTGGAGACCAAGTGGTGATACCATTCAGCATAGGCAGATATGTTGATCAGGTAACTTGTGATGTTGTTCCAATGCAAGCTGGACATCTCTTGCTTGGCAGGCCGTGGCAGTTTGACAAGGAGACAATACACAATGGGCGCACCTATTACTACAGTTTCACTCACAACAACCGCAAGCACAACCTTGCTCCTTTGAGTCCACAACAAGTCCTTGACATGCAAAAGGACATGGACAAAAGTAACAAGGCAAGTAAGACTAACCTATACATTACTTTCCACCAGGTTTTATAATCATTAGAATATAAAACACAGGTGCTACTAATGATCTTTAAGGAAGGTGTATTGATAGGTTATGAGGATCAAGAACTTCCACCAGAAATTGTCCAACTTATTGAGAAGTTCCCAGACCTATTTCCAGAAGACATACCCACTGGTTTGCCACCCATCCGAGGGATAGAGCACCAGATTGATCTCAATCCAGGAGCCCCATTACCAAACATACCAGCTTATAGAGTTAATACGGAGGAGGCCAAAGAGTTAGAGAAGAAAGTACAAGACTTGATGGACAAGGGATACATCCGGGAGAGTCTAAGCCCTTGTGTAGTTCCTGTCCTTCTAGTACCTAAGAAAGATGGGACTTGGAGAATGTGTGTAGACTGCCGTGCCATCAACAATATCACCATCAAGTATAGGCATCCAATACCACGACTAGATGACATGCTAGATGAACTCAGTGGTGCCACTATCTTTTCTAAGATAGACTTGAAGAGTGGCTATCATCAGGTAAGGATGAAAGAAGGAGATGAATGGAAGACTGCCTTCAAGACTAAGAGAGGTCTTTATGAATGGTTAGTCATGCGATTTGGCCTCACCAATGCTCCAAGTACATTCATGCGCCTCATGAACCATGTCCTAAGGGCATACATCTGTAAGTTTGTAGTTGTTTACTTTGATGATATCCTAATCTATAGCACTAGCTTAGAAGATCATCTTGAACACCTTGAGAAAGTATTAGAAACCTTACGCCAGGAGCACCTATATGCTAATCTCAAAAAGTGTACCTTTTGCACTGATCAATTAGTTTTCCTAGGCTTTGTTGTTAGTTCACAGGGACTAAAGGTGGATGACGAGAAGATCAAGGCAGTACAAGACTGGCCAACACCAACAACAATCGGCCAAGTGAGGAGTTTCCATGGATTGGCAAGTTTCTATAGGAGATTTGTCAAAGACTTCAGCACCCTTGCAGCACCATTAACCTCAGTAATCAAGAAGGATGTAGCTTTCAAATGGGGAACTGAACAGGAAGAACTTTTCAAAAACTTAAAGATAGTCTAACTAATGCTCCTGTTTTGGTATTGCCTAACTTTGACAAAACCTTTGAGATTGAATGTGATGCTTCAGGAACAGGAATATGAGCTGTGTTAACTCAAGGAGGAAAGCCAGTAGCATTCTTCAGTGAGAAGTTACATGGAGCAACTCTCAACTACCCCACCTATGACAAGGAGTTGTATGCATTAGTAAGATCACTGGAAACATGGCAGCATTATCTCCTATTCAAGGAGTTTGTGATCCATACTGACCACGAGACACTCAAGTATCTACGAGGACAAACAACTTCGAAGAAGAGACATGCTAGGTGGTTAGAGTTTGTGGAATCATTCCCTTATGTGATCAAGTACAAGAAAGGGAAGGAGAACATTGTGGCTGATGCTCTGTCAAGGAGACATACGCTTATCTCCCTCATGGAGACTAAAGTCATGGGGTTTGAACACATCAAAGATCAATACCCGGAAGACCCTGACTTTGGTGACATCTATGCGCAATGTAAGCAAGGTGCATTTGGTTCTTATTACAAACATGATGACTTTCTTTTTAGGGATAAGAGGTTGTGCATACCTCAAGGGTCAATGCGTGACCTAATACTAAGAGAAGCTCATGGTGGAGGCCTCATGGGACACTTTGGCCGAGACAAAACACTAAGTATTGTAGCTGAGCACTTCTTTTGGCCTCACTTGAGAAGAGATGTAGAGAAGTTCTGTGCTAGATGTATCATTTGCCTGAAGGCAAAGTCCAGGTCACACCCTCATGGTCTCTATATTCCATTACCTATTCCTGACCTACCATTGCTCGCGAATTCTGGATGTACTTTGTTAAAATGTTTCCAGGCTCTTGCATCTGATGGATGAGTCATCTCACCATCCATCTGAGTATGCTTGGCATGCCATCTCATCCCTCCAGCAGTCTGCTCAGATTGATACAATCTTTTCAATCTGTCTGTAATTGGTAGGTACCACATCCTTTGGTACAGTACTCTATTACGTCCTCGTCCTTGCG
Source organism: Sinapis alba (assembly GCA_012274485.2). Lineage (NCBI taxonomy): Eukaryota > Viridiplantae > Streptophyta > Magnoliopsida > Brassicales > Brassicaceae > Sinapis > Sinapis alba. The sequence continues at coordinate 431,171 of MU105617.1, read as the reverse complement.
GTTTGAATCGTGATTTCTTGGAGAATCGACATTCTTCTAACTTCTCATCATCTCTCCAGTATATCATGCAATTGTCGATGCAAACATCTATCATCTCCGAAGGCAATCCAAGATTATAAACCAGTTTCTAAATCTCATAATAAGATTCAACACACATTGTCTTCCGACAAATACTCTTTAAACAAGTTTGTCCATGCATTCATGCAACTTTCAGGTAGATTATGATCAGTTTTAATACTCATCATTCTAGCAGCCAACGACAATTTAGTTAATAACACATGAGGTCAAGGTTAGTTTTTAATAATGCTCCTCAAATAATAAGAAGGGGATATCATGATAAGATTCAACACACATTGTCTTCCGACAAATACTCTTTAAACAAGTTTGTCCATGCATTCATGCAACTTTCAGGTAGATTGTGATCAATTTTAATACTCATCATTCTAGCAGCCAACGACAATTTAGTTAATAACACATGAGGTCAAAGTTAGTTTTAATAATGCTCCTCAAATAATAAGAAGGGGATATCATGATAAGTAATTGGTGTAAGTATTGCTTGATAAGAATATGTAGTTTTTAAGGTTTGATTTGCAAGTTTAGTATTTGCAATATACTTTGTAATCATATTATAAAATAATCGTATGGAATCTCTAAATTAATAAAATAAGGTTTATGAAAGCACTTACGATTGCCATTGTAAATAAGGAAAATATTTTAAGTTGTTTATTTCCCTAAAAATTTGTAAGAGTAGTTCGGTTATTAAGTTCGAGTTATTACAGGTTAATGTGGGTCAAATTTAATGAAATGGTTTAATAATGTTATAAAATTACTGTGTTTAGATCAGTGGCATGTCATTGTAATTATTTAGAAAAACTAAGGGGGAAATACTATATGTACTCCTGTTTTAATAGTTTAGATATTTCGTCGGGAGTTTTTAGTCGTTGATTCTGCTATGATCGATTTTGACCCCAACATGACCCATCTAATGTGTTTCACCATTATGTCAAGCCGCTTGTTCAATATTTAAGTCACATGTTATGCACCTGCCTGTTTTCTTTGCTTCTTCTTTAATCAAGTCACATTAAAATTACAAGCTGCTTGCAGATTTCTTCATGGGAGGGAAAGGTCAGTTGTATGATGCTGAGAAGTGATGAAGCAGCTCCCCACCTTTCCAGTTTCTGCTTTTCCTTGTACTGAGTGAACCCACAGATGAAGTAAGCTCAGCTTTTATTTAACTCATTCCTTGATCTGCTAGGTCGTCCACCGCAAGGAAAAACCAGAGAAATATTTTTCAAAGAAAATCAATAAAAAAGAAGAGAATAACTGTGAGAAAAATTAGGGAAAAATTAGAAAACACCTAAGATGATTTCTACCATCCTTTAGTTCAGTATGTTGCTGCGTGGAAGATCAGAAGGTGAGATATTTAGAATAAACCGTGGGCCTTGTTCTGTTTCTGATCTGAACCGAAACTTGATGTCTTTTTGAAAACAGTTCAGCCGTGAGTTTAGTTTGGAGAGAAGTTCCAACCGAGATCATCTAACCATCAGTTTTTGTGGTAAGTTTCAGTTTGTTGCATCACTCATGTTCTGAACAGAACCGGTTGTTGCTATCTTAAGCTACTGTCTGGATCAGTTGTCTAACTTTTGCATGGTTCAGCTTAGTTTAATTTTTGATTGAATCAGTCTCATGTAACTGTTAGCTAATCTGATATGAGCTGATTGGATTTAAACCAAACTAAATTAATCTTATTCTAAACTGAACTGATCTTGGTTTGATCTTAACTGAACCAAGCTGAGCTATCCTTGAACCGAATTGATAAAGCTTTTCCTGAACCGGACTAGTCTGATTTAAGTTGCTTCTTCAGAACTGAACTATTGGATTAATGATCTTCTATACCGAACTGCTCTATTTCAGGTCAGCGGTTGAGATAAGCTTGAAGGATCAACCTGGTTCATCAACTAGAAATATTTTCTGCCTAGGTAAGAAGTTGATCATGGACTGATAATTTTCTTAGAACCATTAGTGAACTAATATAAGTTGATAAACTGAGTAGAGTTAAGTTTCCGCTTGAACTGATCTAATGGACATATAATGTTTTCTTCCAACCATGTTGTCTTGGTAATGTACTAAATTATGAACCATTCTCAGGTTTGAATTCCGATTGTCAAGGAGAGTGGTCGGATCAGCCGGATAGAGTGGTCGGATCAGCCGGATCCTTCCTTGTGATTGTTTTCAATCAGAAGTGTACCAGAAGTGGAGTGTGATTAGCTTGAGCTTGAGTCTAGTATTTCTTAGCCAATCTCACAGAATCAAAAGTAAGTCTAGATAGATGATTGATGAGTTATTGTTGGGGTCAAAATCGGTCATGACGTAATCAACGGCTAAAAACTCCGGAGGAGATATTTTCTTTTAAGAAAAAAGGAGAGCGAGAGACCTAAACCTCGTATGATTAAAAAATGAATTAAAAACGATTGAATAACTTCTCACAAAAGATTCTCGCAATCTTTTAACGAACAACTCTCAAAGGAACGAAAAAACAAGAAACCATTACGTCCCACCGTCTCCTCGTCTCCGGTCTGTCTTGCTAGCCGACCGTCCATCTCGTCCAGATGGCGAGACCAACCCCCGTCGTCCATTTGCCCATATGGCTAGACCAGACCATCCATCCGTCTTGCCTAGATGGTGAGACCACACGCCTCCATCCGTCTCACCATGATGGCTAGACCACACACCACCCTTCTGTCTCGCCCAGATGGCGAGACCTGGCCGTCCACCCGTCTCGACCAAATGGCAAGACCACACCCCTTTATCCATCTCGCCCAGATATCAAGACCACATGCCTCCATCCGTCTCGCTGTAACATAGGGATTTACAATACGAAAACAAACTTATTTCTCCGAGAAATATTCGTAAAAATGCAAAAAAAAAAAAAAAAACAGCTCAAGCGGTATAAAACATGATAAAAGCCCACTTATGATTTAAAACTCGAGAATTGTCCCAACAACAATGGAAAATAAAAGGATAAGTGTTAACCTTCCGAGATAAACATGAAGATCAAAAAGACAAGGAAAGTTTCCGCCAAGAGATAAACTTGTATCAAGGGCAGAAAGGGAAAATGCGCCGACTCTGGAGGCATACATAAGCACATCCGAGGCAGAGAACAAGGAGGAAAATTTTCAGACTCTTAAAACTCTTGGACTTAGAATCTGTTGGGGTCAAAAACGATAAATATCGAAATCAACGTCCAGCCTAACTAAGTTATTCTTTGAAAAACTCGCTCGGAGTAACTTCAAAAGGTATCTTAAGCGGAAAGCTTCAAAATACCATAACATACACTTCATCTCTTCTCCCACCTTGTCATAAAGCGAGGATGAGCTCCCAAACTCCTTCCACCCTGCCATGAGGCGGGGACATATATTCCAAACTCCTTCCACCCGCCATGAGGCGGGGACGACGTCCTGGACCTCTCTTCGACCCCACCATGAGGCGGGGATGACCTCCCCGACTTTCTCTCCAACCTGCCATGAGACAGGGACGATGTTTCAGATTTTTTCTCCACCCACCATGAGGCGGGGACAATTTCTCAGAAGCCATCCACCCCTCCATGAGGCGGTGACGTTTTCCAACGGAAGCCATCCACACCGCCATGAGTCAGGGACGTCGTCCTAGCCATCCACCCCGCCATGAGGCAGACACGTTGTCCCATGCATCCCTTCCACCCCGCCATTAGGCAAGGACGTTCTCCTACAGACCCCCTCCACCCTGCCAAGAGGCGGGGATGACCTCCCATGCATCTCTTCCACCCTGCCATGAGGCAGGGGTGACTTTTTGGCTTGCTTTTCCAAGCCGCCATGAGGTGGGGATGACTTCCCGGCTTCCTCGTCCACCCTGCAATGAGGCATTGAAAAACCCTGAATTCCCTTCCACCCCGCCATGAGCCGGAGACGTTGCTCCTAGACCTCTCTTACACCCCATCATGAGGCGGGGATGATTTCTTCATCTCTTCTCCCCAACAAGAGTTGGGGACATACCGGCCCAAAGCAGTCAAGACATTTTCCCTCAAACTCTCATCCGAACTGACTCTTTTTTTAACTCGACTGAAGTTACCGATGAGGTTTTACAATAAAAACCGCGTGAACTCATTTTTCATAAAAGTTCAAATCAATTGTATAAAACTATGACTATTAAATTAACACCCATGTCATCTCGAGTATATGGTTTGTTTTCATTACCTAGACATACTAATCATACAATATCCATTCTCGTATGAAAGATGATTTCTCCAAAAGAAATTGTAAAAACACCTAAGTCGAAACGGCCCGAGAAGGCCTAAAACGCTGCACAAGCCCACTTACAATTCCAGACGAGAACTTAGTTTTCATAGGGAACAGATGAAAGATAAGATAAATGTCAAGATACCAGGATAATCATAATAATCGAGAAGATAAGGAAGTTTTTCATGAAGAGATAGACTCAAATCAGGGGTAGAAAAGGAAATACAGCCGACCTCGGATGCATATATAAGGGAAGCCAAGATGAAGTGAAACAAAGAAAAGAAAAAGATTGAGAGATTAGGGTATTTATGTTAACTTCGTGAGAACTTAGGACTTAGGTGGCTAGACTAGCAAGTTCGAGACTTAGAATATTTTTCTGCTTAATTCTGTAATTCTCCATTGTTAACTTTCTTATTTTGTCTTGCTTTTGGTTAAAATCTGTAACTTTATTTGTATTAATCAATAAAATGCCTATGTGCTTCTCCCATTGATATTTTGTTATCTTTTTTTTTATTTGTGTGTGTTTTGCAGATAATCCGGATCCTCAAGGAAAGTCGAGAATCTCGGCTTTCCTCCATTAACATAAATTGACAGTGCAAATTTTGGTTCCCACAGAATCCTTACGCATTATTCTTGACTTGCTTGGTTTTCTTTGTCTTGCAATTTATTACTACACGAACTCGCACGGCAATTCGATCTCTTGTTCAAACTTTGTAAACTGTACTACGTTCGGCTTGATCCTCGAAAGGGGTTTGTTGGCAGCCTTTCATAAGGTCCAGTTCAAAATCAATAAAAACCTTTTTCGCATCTTTTTGTGTTTTGTTATCCAACTGTGACTCATACTAGGTTTAGAGTGTAGGTTGCCAGAACTAGAGAACTCGCCAACAACTATTGCGGCCGTAGCTCTTATAACATGTTGTAACCTTGCTACGCTCTTACGCGGATTCAAAATAAACATCTATCTTTTTGTAAATTCATTTTTTCTCTATTTTCCATGATTATTTGATTACTTGTCGTTGGGGATGCTGCACTGCTCGAGAATATCGAAAAACTAGTCCCGACTTTTTGCCACAAGAAGAGCACTGAAACTAGCTGGTGATTTCTCTCTCTAAATTTAAAGGGCAAAGATAAAATCTATCAAACCACGTAAAATTCATCTCATTACCGAGTTGGAGAAATCTCAGCAAGTAAGGGTTTGACCAAAAGACATTTTCCAATTTTTTCTGCAAAATAAAACATGCTCTCCTCAAAACCACGGAGAAATCCAAGATTACTGCGGAAAAAGGAAGCACAACAAATCGGGTACACAACTCACCGCTGTACTTCTTCCAAAAAACTTTCATACAAGTCTTCGAAGAAATAAAACTTGCTTCCAGTTCCTGAAGTCTTGGAGAAACTCTATATTACTCGGGAAATAGAAGCACAATAAATTGGGTAGCCATTTCCCCACTTATGTACTTCTTCTGAATAACTTTCGAAGAGACAAAGTTGATTTCTATAGAATCACTCAAAACCTAAAATGGCTGACAAAGACTAAACAAAGCAAAACAGAAGACCATATCCCTTAATGCTAAAACGTTTTTTGAAACATACGATTTTGTAAAAAATTCAAGCGTCGCTTCTATAGAAACATGTTCTGTGAATGCTTCTATAGAAACATGCTCTGCGAATTCTTGATATTTTTCTACTAAACTTACTTCGGAAAAACTACTCACAACTCCCTCAGATCAATCCTACGGAAACAAGAAAATTTCTGGGGAAGTTGGATCACGTTAATTAAGCTCATTGCATCTATAGTTTCTGATATAAAACTCAGAAATTAAATTTGCGGAACAGCAACAAAACTTGAGTTTTCCAAAACACAGCTCTCATACAGCATTCGTAAAATTACACTCAACAACATTTCACGAAAAAACTCCTGTAAAGTTAAACTCGGCGACATTTTACGAAACATCTTTCGTAAAATTTAACTCAATAACATTTTGCGGAATAACCTTTGTAAAATTAAGCTCGACAACATTTTGTGCAATAACCTTCGTAAAATTAAGCTCTACAGAAATGTTCAAAAAAATCATTCGTAAAGTTAAACAAGACACTATTTTATGATACATCCTTCGTAGAATAATTTTGACAACATTTAGGAAACTCCTTTGAAAATAAAACTTAAATTTTTTTTTTGACAAGCTTAGGGAATTCAAACAAGACCATATGAAACGATCAACGGAAAATTGAGGACAATAAGGGCTAGGACAGGACCAATTCCCTCACAGCTCGATGAACTGAGCACCTCAGCCGAATGACATTGTGTCTATTGATTATTTTTCCTCATCGCCCACTTCACTCCTCCTCGAGTCGTCATCTTCTTCTCCTCACTTTGTTTCAATGATTTTGTAAAATTCATTTGATAAGAAAGACGCAATCCAGTCATACAAAATTCTGCCATGTTGAGTCAAAAACATATACATAGAATTTTCAACAATATACGAAGCACACTTAGTCATTCTAGTAAAACCAGCGATCAGAAGACACAAGGATAAGAAGAGAAAAACGAAGAAGAGGCAAAACTGAATCTCCGATAAGACTAAGAGAACTTAGAATCTAGGTGGATAGTCTAGCGAAATAAGTCCTAGGCGGTTTTTTTGATCTTGTTATATTGTTCCTTAACTTTTCAGGCAGAACTTGCAAACTGGTCTAATCTCTCACAAAACCAAGAAATGATCGCCATGCATTCTAGCATACTCATCTCGCTAGTTCGGCTCAGCCATTTTCTTTCATAAAACTAATGGTGGGAGTAGGTACATATACTATACTCGTATACTCCCATACTTCAAAAACTTTTTGCCTCAGCATCAAGAAAACACTTCCGAAAAAGCAAACTCTTGCAACTTTAGGCAATGAAATGACCCATCAAAATCGTCCAAACCACAAATGACAATCTACGATTTGTCTAAACACAAGCGGCACACCTACATAGTCAAAACATATTCTCGAGTACTCTACAACATCTTTTATCGCAATCATGTATCCATACAACCTGTACCAACATCGTACTAATAACACGACGATTAGCCGAAGTATTGAAGACCTTTTCAACTTAATAAAATGAGTTTTGTATGAGAGTCAAAAATTATATGAGAAATCTTCAAACATCAAAACATTGCTCCTAGTTTTCATTGAACCAAGTGTGTCACAGAAAAGCATAAAAAAACATTTGCAACAAAGAAAAATCGAGATCACAAGTAGCATCAAGGACAACAAAGGAAACGCTTTCTCCCTGCTTGGTGACTAGATCTACCGCTGGTTGACCGATTCTCGCCGCTCGAGAAAAAAATTTCGTGAGAATTCCTGTCAAAAACCTACGAAAATGTTTTGTGACTAGATCATAATGAAATAAACTTCGATAAAACTCTATTAGTGACTCAAAGCAACTTTTACCAAAGATCGAAATCAAAGTGGAAACAATTCTCGTAAAATATATGGAAACATCACTAATTTGATATCCCCATACATAACGCCGATTTACTATCTTCATAAAACCGGCCACCAATTACTTTCAAATAACTAAAATATTTTATACTAAACAGTCTACAGGAAAAGAAGATTTGAATCATGCAAAACGCCTTTGCAATATAAAAACATGAATGAGGAAAACCTAATCATCGCTCGCAAACATCAAGAGTAATATGTAAAAAATACTCTCCATTTACTTCTATGAGAAGCGCTGGATATAGTTAGATCAAGTCATACGAAGAAACTTCCGAAAATAAACATAACAGGTTTTACGAAGAATTGTTGTAGATAATTTTTGTATAGCAAAAACGAAGCTGTTTGATCCAACTTTGGAGGACCAAACTCAACTTTATCTCTTTGCACTGTGATTTAACAGATCCCTCGGTAACATGCGAGTAGGAAATCATCCCGCAACAGACTCCACACGGGCTTTGTTTCTAGCCTCCTAGGCTTCGTTTTCCTCAGAAAAAAACGAAACAATTTTCATACGAATGAAGGAAGAATTATACGAAACATTCATTGTCTAACTGAAACCTAAAGTGTAAAATCTTTTTCTCCCACCATCAACCATCTTATCATGGAAAACTCCGACATACTTGGCCTATCAATCTCAACGAACACTCTTTTACCTTCAGACAATTATGCCTTCCCGTAAAAGCACAAACCATAATTTGGCATCCCCTTTAAGGAAAATTCTAAACTCACTTGACCTTATGTTAACACGAAAGTCCATAGTCTAATCCTTGACCAACAACGTCCTCGGCTATGCGGCTGAACAAAGCCTTCATGCGAGGCCAAAAAAATTGAGCGACCACCACCCCATCCAATCACTTAACGACAAAACGACAATCTACGATTTGTCTAAACACGCTAAATGATGATTATGCAAATAATTATCGTATAACCCAGAAACGGAAATCATATGATAAAATGTTTAAAACAAGACTCACTCCTAACAACCAAACAATTTAATATATATAAAAAAACAGTTTGGTTTGCGAAACATCCACAAGCAAACCAAAACGTTGCCGCATGTTAAAATAAAAAACCTTGTGCCACCGCAAAAACATCTGTAAGCCCGCAAACGCTTTGATCAGAAAGGCGGCATACGAAAGAAAATTTCTATACAGAAGACTCTTTCGATTAATTCTCTATGTAAACAAACTTCGGCTGCGAAAACATCTGCAAACAAACTGAAGTATTTCTTGGTCACAATGTCAAAGAAGACCTTCGCGCCAAACGTGAAAAAATTCTCTATCACGTTCTCATAATGTGAAATTTTACTCGAACGAAAAATCCAGTATTTAGTGCCGCAAGACGTCGCAGAAACTCAAAGAACCAAATTTAAACGTAAAATATCTTCCTAGATGAAAGTTCTTCTCGGAAACTAAAACAATCATACACACTAACATCTTATCAAACACACATCCTTTACGAAGGCTCAAACTCAAAAGGTAACACTTCCATTATGTTTGTTGCTGATCACAACAAACGAACTCCAACGTTCTAGACAGACTTAGCCATTTCCCCCATAGATATAGGATCTTAGACATCCGACATAAAGATAATAGCACACTATAAAAGAAATCCAAAATTTTGGTCAGCAGTTCCAGATGACTTTGAAATTGTCTTTCGAGAGACGATCGGTTCCCGATCAATGCAAGTCACAAAAGCCAAGAACGCAGACTTCACTATTGAGATATAATAAGGTTGAAACCATAACGAGTGATTTAAGCCAAACCAGTCATCACATACCCTAAACCAATAGTAAGCATTGGTCTTGCCCTATACCCATCACCCTGGTCTTGCACATCTCAAGGCATATTATATACATACCAATACGAGATTCCAAAATATCTTCCACGGAAGCCATCAACACTGCCATGAGGCGGGGACGTTGTCCCATGGAAGCCATCCACCCCGCCATGAGGCGGGATATTGTCCCAGAGATCCCTTCCACCCCACCATGAGGTGGGACGTTGTCCCACGGAAACCATCCACCCCGCCATGAGTCGGGGTCGTTGTCCCATGGATCCCTTCCACCCCACCATGAGGCGGGAATGACCCCCCGGGCCTCTTCTCCACCCCGCCATGATGGGGGACAACTTTCCAGCTTGCTCTTCCACCCTGACATGAGGCAAGGACAACTTCATGGCTTCCTATTCCTAGCACTTTTCTTAAACCAACCCATTCTAAGTTGCCAACCTGAAAACAACCGAAAATCGTAATCCAGACGTCATCTTTATGATGACCCAGATTGTCGATCAACTCAATCCTTAAAAGAAAAATGTACACAACCCTTCAAAAGATCGGCTCAGCCGTTTTCTTTCGTAAAAATAAGGGTGGGAGTAGGTATTTATTCTATACTCGTATACTCCCATACTTCAAAAACTTTTTGCCTCGGCATCAAGAAAACGCTTTCAACAAAGCAAACTCTTGCGACTTTAGGCAATGGAATGACCCATCGAAATCGTCCAAAAGGAAAACAACAATCCAAGATTTGTCTAAACACTAGTGGCACACCTAAATAGTCAAAAACATATTCTTAAGTACTCTACATCATCTTTTATCGCAATCATATATCCATACAACCTGTACCAACACCGGACTAATAACACAATGACTAGCAAAGTCGATAAGATCTTTTCGACTTAATAAAACAAGTTTTGTATGAGAGTCAAAAATTATACGAGAAATCTCCAAACATCAAAACATTGCTCCCAGTTTCCGTTAAACCAACTGAGTCATGGAAAAGCATCAAAAACATTTGCGACAAAGCAAAATCGAGAAAACAAGTAGCATCGAGCACAACAAAAGGGAATGCTTTCTCCCCCCCCCCCCCTCGTTGACTAGATCTACCGCTGGTTAACCGATTTGTACACTCGACAAACGAATATCGTGAGAATTCCTTTCAAAAACCTACCAAAACATTTTGTGACTAGATCGTCACAAAATAAACTTCGATAAAAATCCATGAGTGACTCCAAGCAACTTTCACCAAAGATCAAAATCAAAGCAGAAACGTTTCTCGTATAATCTGTGGAAACATTGCTACTTTGACATCTCCACATAACTAAAAAGTTTTATACAAAACAGTCTATGGGAAAAAAATTTGTATCATGCAAAACGACTTCGCAATATAAAAACGTGAATGAGGAAAACCTAATCCTCGCTCGCAAACTTCACGAGGAATCTGCGGAAAATAGTCTCCATTTACTTCTATGAGAAGCCCTTCTTATAAAACTTTCATGAAAAATACTTTGTATAGTTAGATCAAGTCATACGAAGCAACTTTCAAAAATAAACATAACAGGTTTTACGAAGAACTGTTGTAGAAAATTTTTGTATAGCAAAAAATGAAGCTGTGTTATCCGACTATGGACGACCAATCTAAACTTTATATCTTTGCACTATGATCTAACAAATCCCTTTCTTTAGCCATGCGGCTCGCTGTCTTCTGCCTTTCACTTCCCTCAGTAACATCCGAGCAGGCAATCATCGCGCAACTGACTCCACACGGGCTTTGTATCTAGCCTCCTAGGCTTCGTCTTCCTCAAACAAAAACGAAAAAATTTCATATGATTAAAGGAACCATTATTAAAAAACATTCATTGTATAAGTAAAACCTAAAGTGGAAAATCACTTTTCTACCACCATCCGCCATCTTATCACGGAAAACTCCGGCTTACTTGGCCTATCAATCTCAACAAACGGTCTTTTTCCTTCGGCCAATAATGCCTTCCTGTAAAAGCCCGAACCAGAATTTGGCATCCCCTTTAAAGAAAATTCTAAACTAACTTGACCTTAATGTTAAAAAGAAAGTGCCATGGTCTAATCCTTGACCAACAATGTCCTCGGTTATGCGGCTGAACACAACCTTCATGCCAAGCCAAAACACTTGAGCGACCATTTCTCCATCCAATCACTTAACGACTAAACAACAATCTACGATTTATCTAAACACGCCAAGTGATGATTACACAAATAATTATCGTATAACCCAAAAATAGAAACCATACCATAATTTTTTCAAGACAAGAGTCAGTCCTAACAACCAAACAATTTAATATCAAACAGAAACAACAGTTTTGGCTGCAAAACATCTGCTAACAAACCAAAACCTTGCCGTAAGGTAAAAAAAAAAGCCTTGGGCCCCCGCAAAAAGATCTCTAAGCCCGCAAAAACTTCGATCATAAATGCGGCATACAAAAGAAAATTTCTATACAAAAGACTCTTTCGATTAATTCTCTATACAAACAAAATTTGGCTGTGAAAACATATGCAAACAAACTGAAGTATTTCTTGGTTACAAGGTCAAACAATACCTTCGCGCCAAACGAGAAAAACTTCTCTACCACGTTCTCATAACGTTAAATCTTACTCGAAAGAAAAATCCAGTCTTTAGCGCCGCAAGACGTCGTAGAAACTCAAAGAACCAGATTTCAACGTAAAATATCTTTCTAGATGAAAGTTCTTCTCGGAAATTCAAACAGTCATATGCACTAACATCTTGTCAAACACACATACTTCGCGAAGTCTTAAACTCAAACGGTAACACTTACCATTCCGTCTCTTGCTGATCACAAAAAAAGAACTTCAATGTCCTAAACAGACTTAGTCATCTCCCCCCCCCCCAGAGAGATAGGCTCTCAGGCATCCGACACAAGGATAATAACACGCTATAAAAGAAATTCAAAATTTTGGTTGGCACTTCCAGGCGACTTTGAAATTGTCTTTGGAGAGATTATTGGTTCCCAATTGATGCAAGTCACATAAGCCGAGAAATTTTTGCAGACTTCACTATTGAGACAGAATCAGGTTGAAACCATTATGAGTGATTTAAGCCGAAGCAGTCATCACAAAACCTAAACCAATAGTAAGACTAGGTCTTTCCCTAAATGCAGCACACTGGTCTTGCACATCTCAAGGCATACTATATACAGACCGATACGAGATTCCAGAATATGTCCCTTCGCTTATATTTGTACGTTTATGAGACTCAGCAAACTAAAAGCCTTTGAGTTTTCTCATCTCACACAACGACAAGTATAACAATACGCTGAGCGTTAGAAATGAGATGACAACTCATACTCTTTCTCTCATCTCTGCGTATGGCTACTCTATACGTTTTTATAAGGAGATAACCCACGACTTCATAAATCCAAAACAAACAGCCTACAAGGCTAGTCCGAGGCCAACAAAGATCCAATATAAAATGCCATCGGTAGCAACATGCTCGAAAATCTCCACACGACACATTACTAGACCGTAAAGGTCTCACTGGAAACCAAGGACCTAAGAACTTTAAATCCAAGACAAACTATGAAAGTCTTGATCCCTTCAAAAAAGGTACGTAGGCAGCCTTCATAAAGTGCAGCCCCAATCTTATCACATTTCATTCTTATGAGGAAAGAAGAGTGAGCCAACCACTTCAACTTACAAAATAAAATAAAAAACTGATTTCGCCAACGGACCTCTTTAGCCATTGATTCCACCTAACACATATATCACTACCTCGCAAGAAATTACAAGTAAACTCATACGAGCTGGGGGGGGGCTAATTGTTGGGGTCAAAATATGTCACGACATAATGAATGGCGATAAAATCCCGAGGAAATATTTTCTTTAAAAAAAAGAGAGAACTAGAGAACTAAAACCGCATATGAATCAAAAAGAATTAAAAACGATCGAAAATAAGTTCCTACAAATGATTCTCCTAATCTTTTAACAAGCGACTCTCGAAGGAACAACAAAACAAAAAAACATTACGTCCAACCGTCTCCTTGTCTCCTCTATGTCTCGCCGGCCATATGTCCATCTCGCCTAGATGGCGACACCAAGCGCCCATCGTCCATCTCGCCCAGATGACGATACCAGGCCGTCCATTCATCTCACCCAGATAGCGAGACCACACACATCCAACTGTCTCGCTGTGATGGTGAGACCACGCACAGCCCTTATGTCTCGCCCATATGGCGAGACTAGGTCGTCCATCCGTGTCGCCCAGATAGAAAGACCATACACCTCCATCCTTCTCGCCGTGATGGCAAAATCACACTCCCCCTTCTTCTGTCTCGCCATCATGGCGAGGCCGACCCGACACATCGTATCTCCATGAGGGCAAGTCCGGACCGACCTGTATTGCCATCTTCCCATTAGGGTGAGACCAGCTCACCTCGACCATCACGCTGTCATGGCGAGACAACATCATCCTTGGCTCGTCTCGACATCAAGGCGATGTTAACTCCTAATCTCCATCACCTCACCCTCATAGTTCATTTGTAGTTCTCTCCTTTGATTACCAGATTTCGTTTCATCTCGATCGGCGTTTCCATCAAAATTTTATGACAAAAACTAACACGACGTATGCTCTCGTAAGCTTTCAAATAATAAACGAGGCGGGAATTATTAACACAACATCATCCTTTGCGGTAACATATGGATTTACAAATATGAAGAAGAACTTATTTCTCCGAGTAATAATCGTAAAAATTCGCAAAATCGTAAAACAACACAAGTGGTCTAAAATACGAGAATTGGCCCAATAACAATGGCGGTCTATTCAATTTTGATGGAAAATAAAAGCAAAAGAGGATAAATGTTAACTTTCCAAGATAAACATGAAGATCGAGAAAATAAAAAAAGTTTATGCGAAAAGATAAACTCGAAACAAGGGAAAAAGGGAAAACTGCACATACTCTGGAGGCATATATAAGCACATCTAAGGCAGAGAAGAAGGTTAATGATTTTCAGACTCTAAGAACTCTTCCACTTATAATCCTTTGGCATTATTCTTGACTTTCTTGGTTTTCTTTGTCTTGCACTCGATTACTAGATGAACTCGCACGGCAGTTCGATCTCTTGTTCAAACTTTGTAAACAGAACTTTGTTCAGCTTGATCCTCAAAAAGGATACCTAGCTTGATCCTCAAAAGGGGTACGCATGCAGCTTTTCATAAGGTCCAGTCCAAAATCAATAAAAACTTTTTTGCATCTTTTTCGTGATTTATAACTGAAGTGTGACTCAAACTAGGTTTAGGGTTTAGGTGGCTAGAACTAGAGAACTCACCAACAGCTCTTGCGCCCGTAGCTCTTATAACATGTTGTAACCTTTCTATGCTCTTACGCAGATTCGAAAGAAAGATCTATCTTTTTCTAAATCCATTTTATTGTTTTTATGTATTTTCCTCGTTTATTTGATCACTTGTCGTTGGTCTTGCTGAGAATCTGGATCCTCGGGAAAAATCGAGAATTTCTATTTTCCTCCGCTAACAAATTTAACAGTGCGAATTTTGGTTCCACCAGTTATGAATGAGTGTTGCTTGATTGAAATTACTGAGCATGGTTGATTGATATGCAAACTCTTTTAATCTATAATTATGGTGATGTGTGTAAACAGTTGAGAGTTATTATTAATTATTCTTTGAGGTTTATCCCGAGTATTAGTACTTGTTCTTAAGTACTAATTTATGTATGTAAATAATTTAAGTATGTAAGTATGAATCATGTAAAGTTTTATTGTAGGCCGTGTAACTGCGTGCATGCAGCGTTAGAAATTCAATCTTGGTATTGATCGACACCAACACCAGAGCAATGATCGACACCACCAGAGAAACGATCGGCACCAGCACCGAAGTAACGATCGGTAGTGTCGGATCAAGCAAGAAGTGAAGATCATGACGCATGAAAAGTTTGCGGCTCGACAACCATATCCCTCGAAGCTATACTGTGTGAGAACATAAGGTATTGAATGACACTCTGAAGCAGGCAACGATCGACATCAACATTTAAGCGGTGATCGACACCAAGAGCCTATTGCCGATCAACACCCACCTGTGACTAGTCGAGTGCGGTTACCAAGCATTTAGCCAGACTAGATGCACTTTGACACTCATCTCAGTCGCCCAGAGAGCATATGACTTGGAGTGTATTTTCTTCTAGCAGGGTAATGAATATCCTAAACAATCAACTGTCAAATTTACCATAATCTTAACACACTCTATAATACTCTTGTCAAAAGAGATCAGGTGTAGTACTTAGGGATCGAATCCACAGAGAGCAAATGCACACAATAGATTTCTTATTTCTAGAGACTAAGCTAGGTGAATATATATATTAGTAATGAATAACACGATTAAGGAAATATTCCTTGTCAAGAAGTATGATGCAATATGGAAATATGCTACTAATGCAAATATAGAAATATTCTAGATGTAAATATAAATGTAAATATGCTAGATCTAGGGTTTCAAGCTTTATAAATTATAATGGATAGGAAGCACGGAAATGTAAATATTCTAGAACTCAAATGTTAACTATTATGACATTTTTAACTTCAACTCTCGTATGCGAGCAAAAGGAATTACCATCGATTGACGGCTAAGGTCTGGTGTCGATCGACGGTGAAATTAGAAGGAAGTATGGACGAGATTTGATAAGTCCACTAGACTTATAAGACCAGCTCTCGCATGTATCTAACCGCTTAGTTCAACATAATCTATTCTGGCACAGAACCTACTCCAGTAGTTGTCCATGTCCTATCATCGATATCCTAGTTAGCTACTATAGAATGCAAGCATTAAGCACAACTCAATTGATGGATATTAACTTAACCTAACAATCCTATTTTTGGGCTAATCCATAAATGCTATCATTCATCCCTAAATCTAATTAGTAACTACTCAAGCATGATCTTTTTCACATAAATCATAGATGAATAAAATAGATATGAAATAAAATATAAAAACAAAAGGAGTTCCAGGAGGACTCTGAAGGAGTCTCTCATTTCTCTCCTAATACAAGATGAAATTAAAATTCTCTGTAAAACTCTGTTTATTTTCTTCTGTTGTGATGTCTTTGTCAAGACATAAATATAAAACCCTAATTGTAGGTCAAAACTGGTCCAGGGTATTTTCGTGTTTTTGACTTGGGGTTTGATCATCGATCGATGGAAAGTGTGCTGCATCGATCGCTCTCGTTCTTAGATCATAGGTCGACGGTAGATGTGATCCATCGATCGATGGCTTTGTTGACTCTCTAGATGATCAGCTACGGATTCTTCTTTTCTAAATGCTCCAAAAGCTCCAAGTATCTCATATATCACCAAAACGTTCATGGACCTGTAAAGACACTAAAACATAGCCTAGACACACTTAATAAACTCTAAATAGAGCCTAGAAAATGGCCTAAAACTGGTAATAAATATGCTATATCAACTCCCCCAAACTTAACATTTTGCTTGTCCTCAAGCAAACAAGTTTCTGAAAGAGGTTTTGAAAAGTGGGGACTCACATAATATCTAAGTATAACTATCACCCTACTTTGTTGCAACCACATCCTATCAAGTCAATCACAAAAAATTTTTATGTACCCTATCCTAGTATACCAACCAAATCCATTCTACCAACAACTTAGCAAATACTAGCTTGACTCACCCTCTACTGATCTCATTTCTTTGCATAAAGTAATAGTGAATGCTTTACTTTGGGGGTATCGATCAAAGGACACATGGATTCTTACCTCTGGAAGTATCTGAACAACTAGGTACAAAGTCTTCTTTGATCCCTTTCTTCTCTCTTTTTCTCTCTTCTCTGAATCTTTTTCGATCTCTTCTTCTTATTATTTTTTCTCTTTTTCTTTCCTTTTTTTTTTCTTTTTCTTTTTGGGCAAAGTTGTAGGCGAATAATGGGGTCATAGGTAATTTACCTACCCCTCACTTCCAGCAATGTGTGATCATTCCTTTGAATTAGAATAACGGGGTCATAGGTAATTTACCTACCCTCTGCATCTCGGGAAATCATCTCAATCTTTTAGACTTTTATAGATGCTGAAGAGAAAAAGAGAAGGAAGCCAAATGTGCAATGACTTGTACCTAAAGACTTGCATAAGAAACCCGATCCAGTGTATATCAAGCCCCAAAACAAGCTAATAATGTCAAGATTAGTGTTGGAAATCAGCTTCGGTTCCTTCAAACTTTCTAAGCAAGTGTGATATAGTGGCAGGATGATCCACTTTGGTATCTCTAGTAATCTTTGCATATAACCTTCTAAAAATGTGCGAAAGTGTGGTTAGTCAATAATAAATTTTTGATCATAATACCTTTTTGACTCAATAAAACTTTTTGAAAAACTTAGATATATATATATATAGCAAATAAAACTCAAAACAAATCAAATAGCATTAGCGAACCTCCCCCAGACTTAAATTACACTGTCCCCAGTGTAATCCGCCCTGTTTTGGTTAGGAAAAATTTAAATCATAAGTAAGTAGTTTAAGTAAGAAACTCGATACCCAGACTCTGTAATGAGTGTCGATCGATGTGAGGTATAATATGTCAATCGATGGTCGCGATCCATTATCGACTGATGGTGACTCTGTGGTGTCGATCAATGTCTAACATGTAAGTTCCTGCTCTTTTTTTTTATATATAAGTATAAAACTCAAAAATAGAAAACAATATTAGTAAATCTCCCCCAGACTTAAACAACACTATCACGAGTGTTATTCAGTCCAAGATTGGTGAAGAAAATAAATCATAAGGACACAATTTGATAAAGGAAAATGGTATACCTGCTTGCTGATGGTGATCGTCGATCAACACAGTAAGTGGTGATCAATCGATGCGGGGGATACTCCATCGATCGACAATGATCAAGTGTTGATCGATGCTCTGTGCAGACTCATGTTCCTTTTCTTAAAAACCTATAATAAAATAATAAAATTCGAAATTAGACTAATGTAATCAAGAAAATAATTAAAACTTACTAAACAGTGGGTTGTCTCCCACTCAGCGCTTGGTTATGATCTTAAGCTCGACGTTTGAACTTTCTGACTAGTATGGAGGTGGATAAACACTTGGAAAACAAGTGTCTACAACTTCTCTGCTCATCTGAAACCATGTATCAATGATCATTGCTTCATCACTTCTGGTTTTCTCATTCTTTGTAACTTCTCTAGCAACTTCCATTGAATGCATTCTTCTTTGTAGGTTCTCAATATTGCGCTGTAGCATTCTAAGTCTTACAGTTGTGGTCTCTGATATATCTTCCAGTTGTTGAGAAATATCTTCCTTCATTAGGCTCTGAGAAAAAGCAATCTCATCAAACCTATCTTCCAGTTGTGTTTCTGCTGCTGTCTTCTGCCGGTTTGCTTCAGTGTCGATCGATGGTAGTAGGGTGCCGTCGATCGATGCTCGTTCATCTGACCTAATCGCATGTTGTCTTTGTATAGTATCCAAATCTTGCTTCATCTCATCCATGCGTGTAGTCCAACTGGTAAGGCATGTGTCTATAGACATCATCAAGCCTTGTGTAGAATTCATGTAGTGACATCTCTTGAGCTTTGTAGACCTCATGCACAATATCATCAATCTCTGTTTTGATGTATGTCCTTTGATCTTCCATAGGCATACTGATCCTTGCTGCATGTTCTGGTAGACATATGTAGCTCTGCTCAAACATAGTAGCTCTCTCTAGAACTGCTCTGATGTCTTCAGCTTGCACATTCACTACTCTTCCGTCTGTAGCTCGTGCATTACCGTTCTAATCTTTGTAGATGACATACTCATCTTTCTTTTCCCAATGGAAAATTATTCTGCCTTTAGCATCAACATCTCTCGTTCCATGATCGATACAGACGTCGATCGATGTTGGGTGTGTTCTGTCGATCGATGCTGAATGCTCTGGATAGTAGGCAGTTGAAGAACAAAGTTTGTGGAACTTCGAAACGGTACCGTCGATCAATGCGTACTGTCTGCTGTCGATCGATCTGAGATGTGGAGGCGTGTACGGAATATTACAAATCTGCTCGATCTTTTGCTTCTCTATGTCGATCGACGCTGAATGAGGTGCATCGATCTACGCGTCTATCCACTTTCTCCCAGCTGGCGTACTCTTATACAAGATCGTGATATTCAATCAGCTCTCCGTCGATCGATGGTGTATGGTGTCCGTTGATCGATGCTTGATTATCAAGTTGTTGCCGGAATAGATCTTCAACTCTGTTGGCAAGCTCGGACTCGACTTCTTGGTCAGTATCGATCGACTGCGTATGGTTTCCATCGATCAATGTTGATTTCCCGAATTGATGGGAAATTTGGAAAACACCAGCCTCTTCGAGTGCAGTACCACAGTACTCGATTTGCTCCTCCTCTCTGATATCTTCGTCGTACTCGAGGTGGGCTGGGGTGAAATTGTCATCTGCATGGCAGGTGATGGTCGTTTCTGGGGTGAGGCCGTCGATCGATAACAAAGGGTGGGTGTCGACCAGTTGGTGAACAGCAAACGCGTCGATCGATTCTCTAGGTTGGGTGTCGATCGATGCTCCATCCTCAGACTCCTTGTTGAACTCATAATTGCACAAGCATGTGGCTACAAGTTCTGCATCATTAGATAACTTTGTGATGGCAGGTTTATTCTTCTAAATCTCCTAATTAATATTAGGATCAATCAAAGAGAGACACAACCTGTTAGTTTTCATGTTGCAGATAGCTCCCACAGTAGCCATGAATGCTCTTCCAAGTAGTAGTGAAGAGTTCCAATTGATCTGGATATCCATGACATGGAAGTCTATAGGGATTAAGACATTCTTAATTTGCAGGTGGACATCTCTAGAAATACCTCCTGAATCCACTCTGGAGCAATCCACAAAAATGAATAAATCACTGGAAGGCTTCACTCTGAAGTTCAGCTTTTCTGCCATAGCTCTTGATATGATGCTCACTGATGATCCAGTGTCATAGACGGCATGGGGAAACTCATGCCCTTTAATCAAATATGGAATCACAAACTTCCCAGGATCACTTTTCTTTTTCAGAATGATCCTCTTCTCTGGAGTTGTCATATTCATGACTTTTGGTAGATGAACACGTTTTGTTGCGGGAAACCATCGATCGATTTTACAGTCTCTCCGTCGATCGATGGTTGGGGGTTTCCTCGATGCTGCTAACCTCATGGGTGCTGTCGATCGATGCTTGTGCGATCTGTCAGACAAACTTGAAATTTCCACACAGGAATCCCTCTCTAGCAGCCTTTTTCTCTTAACTTCTACCCAAAAATTATCATCAGTCAATGCATTGACGTGGTGACTCTGTCCAGCCTCTATTTTCTCCTTGATCAGGCTCTCATGTCTCCTAATAGTCTCAGTAGTCTGCATCACCTGGTTCTCTAGCTTCTTCACATGGTGTTGAGATTTTCAAACTTGATGTTGAGGTTAAGGTACATGCCATCTATCTTTCCATTGAAGTCTACTGTCATCTTCTGCTGTCCCTCAAAAAATCTGTCAACCATTGCTTCAATCTTGCTTCCTTGAGCTTCGGGAGGAGGGTTCTGGTAGTAGGATGACTCATAAGTTTTGTTGTTGTTGAAGGGCCTTCGTTGTGAACTCTGATTAAAGTTACTCCTTTGACCATTCCCATATGAGTTCCTGTTGAAATCTTGATTCCCTTGTCTTTGGAAACCATTCCCATCAAGGTAGTTCACATCCTCTTCAATCTCATCATCTCCAAACTCCATTGCTTCCACTTCTGCAAAGGTGACCTGTTTCCTGAGAAACTTTTGAACATTATCCAGCTTTTCCTTGACTTCTTCAGTCTGCTCCTTGCTCATTGCTGGAGTTGACTTCTTCCTCTCAAAGTTTGTGTTCTTGGTGCTGCTGTTGGATGCCACATTCTCAATCAACCTTGTAGCCTCTTCAGGACTCCTGGTGCTGAAATTCCCTTTACTGGCTGTGTCCAAAGCCATCTGGTACTGTAGTCCAATACCTCTAAAAAAGTGTTGAGAAGTTGCACTTCGTTGAACCCATGATGTGGACAATCTCTCTTGTATGACTTGAATCTGATCCAGGATTTTTTGAAGGATTCTGAAGGATCTTGTGAAAAGGTGGCAATCTTGCTCCTCAGATCTTCTGCTCTCGCATCATCAAAGAAGTTGCGCAAAAAAACATTCTTGATGTCATTCCAGGATGTCAGAGATCATGTGGTAACTGCTTGAGCCAATATGAAGCTTCTCCAGCAAGTGAGTACTTGATGAGCTTACAAAAAAGATAGTCCTCAGGGACTCCATTGGCTTTGATGGCAGTCACTAGATCCTCAAGTCGCTCCAGATGATCCATAGGGTGGTCATGTCGCAGCCCATGGTAGGGTGTCTATGCTACAAGTCCGAATAAAGCGGGCTTTATTTCAAAATCGTGTCTCTGAAAAGTTGGAGGACGAATGGCGGATTTGTTGGCGTAGTACTGGTCTGGACGGTTGTAGTCAGCCAGTGTTCTTTGAGAATTTTGGGCATTAGCTTCGGGTTGAGATTATAGTCCCCTGATCGTCTATCTTCTGACCTGCTGCATTACACATGTGACTGTCAGGGTCACGCAGGTCTCCGTTCTCATCCCTAATCAGTATCAAGGTAGCAACCATCTGAACTCGTTTGTGTCTGTCGATTGATACGGGTTGGATGTTGTCGATCGGTGTTAAGTGGTTAGCATCGGTCGATGAAGGTATGCTGATGTCGATCGATGAAGGTAGGTCGATGTCGATCGATGCAGAGTGATCGGTGTCGGTCGACGGTAGAGTTTGGATGATGGTTGATAAGGTCCGTGAAGAAGTGTCGGTCGACGCGGTACTAGTGCTATCGATCGATGCTTGTCGTCTTTCTTTACGGATTGAGCGTTCAATTATGTCAGGGTCAGAGGGTGCTATCAATTATTGTCCTTTGTTGCTTTTGGTGCTTCTTTGCATGTACCTGAAAACAAGGAAAAGAAAAATTATTAGTAACTTGAAAAATAAGTAGTAAACCTAGACTAAATCCTAGAAATTAAATCTAATGGCGATTTTTGCTCCCCGGCAACGGCACCAAATCTGACTTAGTGTGTATTTTGTTCTAGCAGGGTAATGACTATCGAGAGAGCATTGCCTTTAAGTTGGGTGAATATATATATATATATATATATATATATATATATATTAATAATGAATAACCGATTAAGGAACTATTCCTTGTCAAGAAGTATGATGCAATATGGAAATATGCTACTAATGCAAATATGGAAATATTCTAGATGTAAATATAAATATAAATATGCTAGATCTAGGGTTTCAAGCTTTTTTGAATTATTATTGACTTGAGGTCGTATTTGGCACTATCCATTAGTTCGGGTCGTATTTGGCACAACTGAAATTGTTGGGGTTGAAATTGACCCTTTTCCCGTTAACTATTCTGACATTTTTAACTTCAACTCTCGTATGCGAGCAAAAGGAATGACCATCGATTGACGGCTAAGGTCTGGTGTCGATCGACGGTGAAATTAGAAGGAAGTATGGACGAGATTTGATAAGTCCACTAGACTTATTAGACCAGCTCTCGCATGTATCTAACCGCTTAGTTCAACATAATCTATTCTGGCACAGAACCTACTCCCATAGTTTTCCATGTCCTATCATCGATATCCTAGTTAGCTACTATAGAATGCAAGCATTAAGCACAACTCAATTGATGGATATTAACTTAACCTAACAATCCTATTTTTGGGCTAATCCATAGATGCTATCATTCATCCCTAAATCTAATTAGTAACTGCTCAAGCATGATCTTTTTCACATAAATCATAGATGAATAAAATATATATGAAATAAAATATAAAAACAAAAGGAGTTCCAGGAGGACTCTGAAGGAGTCTCTCATTTCTCTCCTAATACAAGATGAAACTAAAATGCTCTGTAAAACTCTGTCTATTTTCTTCTGCTGTGATGTCTTTGTCAAGACATAAATATAAAACCCTAATTGTAGGTCAAAACTCGTCCAGGCTATTTTCGTCTTTCGGACTTGGGCTTTGATCATCGATCGATGGCAAGTGTGCTGCATCGATCGCTCTCGTTCTTAGATCATAGGTCGATGGTAGATGTGATCCATCGATCGATGGCTTCGTTGACTCCCTGGTTGATCAGCTATGGATTCTTCTCTTCTAAATGCTCCAAAAATTCCAAGTATCTCATATATTTCCAAAATGTTCATGGACCTGTAAAGACACTAAAACATAGCCTAGACACACATAATAGACTCTAAATAAAGTCTAGAAAATGGCCTAAAACTGGTAATAAATAAGCTATATCAGCATACAATCAACACAAATCAACAACTTAAAGATGCACCAATCCTATGGTCATTGAGGAGACAACTGAGGGACAATCTAGGAGAAAGAAGAAAGTTCCTAAGCATCTAAGGAGAGAGGCTACTGAGAAAGAGATGGCAGCTTCGCCAAAAGAGCTCTTAAAATCCCTTTCGATACACCGTTTTGATGAGGCGTATTATACTCACTGACTCAGGGAAAGCAAAGAGATTCAAACTCTTATGGCATTGGTCAAAAGAGTAATTACAACCAGAGTTCACAATACCATAAGCCCTACAACAACAACAACAGGATCTATGAGACCTCTTTTTATCATTATCCTCCACGAACAACTCAAGAGAGCAAGATTGAAGCTTTGATTGACAAAGTTCTTGAGGGACATCAGAAGCTGACTACAAACTTCAATGGGAAGATGGATGTTGTCTACACCAACCTGAATGAGAAGTTTGAAGCTCTCAGCACCCATGTGAAGAATTTAGAGAGTCAAGTGGTCTAGACTAGCGAAGCCGTGAGGAAACAAGAAGCTTTGATCAAAGTGAAAGGATAGGCTGGACAAAAGCACCATGTAAGTGACATCATAGATGATGATTTCTGGCAAGTGGTGAAGCATGAGACGCTTAAGAGGGCGATTTTCAAGTTGAAAACTCCATGAGTTTCGGCAGTTCTCATTGGTGTCGATTAACACCAACATCGGAGCAATGATCGACACCACTGGAGCAACGATCGACACCACCAGAGCAATGATCGGCACCAGCACCAGAGCGATGATCGATACCACCTACTGAGTCAGTCAGATCGAGTGAGACAGTGAGGATCATGATGCATGAAGTGTTTGCGGCTAAACAACCATATCCCCTGAAGCTATACCGTGAGAACATAAGGCATCGATCGACACTCTGAAGCAGGCATCGATCAACATCAACATTTAAGCAGAGATCGACATCAGGAGCCTAGTGCCGATCATCACCCGCATGTGACTAGTCAAGTGCGGTTACCAAGCATTTATGTATCCCGACTAGATGCACTTCGACTCTCATCTCAGACGCCCCAAGAGCCTACAATCAACACAAATCAACAACTTGTAGATGCACGAGAGCCTTTGATCATTGAGGTTACAACTAAGGGACAATCTAGGAGAAAGAAGAAAGTTCCTAAGCATCTAATGAGAGAGGCTAATGAGAAAGAGATGGATAGCTTCGCCAAAAGAATACTTAAAATCCTTTTAGATACACCGTTTGATGAGGCTTGTTATACTCACAGAATTTGGATGTTTTTCAGGGAAAGCAAAGAGAGTGAAAAAGATATAGAGCGAATGTTCCATCACATCAGAGAGAAGATGAAGCAGAAGCTCATACTGAAGAAAAAGAGTGACCCAGAGAAGTTTTTGATTCTCTTCCTGGTCAAGGGGCATGATTATCCCAATGCACTCTGCGACACCAGCTCTTTAATCAGCATCATACTCGGAGCCATGGCAGACTATCTAAGTCTAAAGGTGGAGCCTTCCAGTGATTCATTCACTTTTGTGGATTTCTCTAAGGTGAATTCAGGAGGAATTGTCAGAGATCTACAGGTGCAGATTGGCAACACCTTAGTCCCAGTAGACTTTCACGTCATGGATATCCAGATAGACTGGAACTCTTCTATGCTACTTGGGAGAGCTTTCAAGGCCACTGTAAGAGCTGTTTGCAACATGCAGACAAATCAGTTGTGTTTGACACTCATAGACCAGAATGTTTATTATGATCCTATGAGAGTTCTCAAAGGACAAATGTCCTACATTGAGATAGGAGATGATCCATGGCTTGTTGCAGCTTTTTCTGTGATTTCGATCATGAGGAAGATGACAGCGATGGAGCATCGATAAATACCCAAGCACCAACACTGGTTGACACCAAACTGCTAGCATTTATCGACAACATGTCATGATCACCGATTGACACTCCATAAGACACGAAATCCGAGGCAACTTGTGCAGCAGATGATCCACGACTTGTCTCTGTTTGTTATTATGATCCTAGCGCAGAGTATGAAAGTGATGGTGAAGCATCAATCGACACTCAACGTAAAGCATTGATCGATACCCTAGAACATGAAGACTATCGAGAGAGCATTGCCTTTGGCGACATCAGTCTTGCACCAGATGAATTGGATGTTATCAGGGGCCAGCTAGAACGTGCAGGAGCAATGGATGGCAGAGTCATCAAAGTCTCCAAAGAAGACATAGCAGATATCCTGGAGATGGCAAATGGTTCAGGAAATATCTTTGGTATACAACAGCAAAAGGAGAGTGTTAATTTAGACCACCCTACCCCGCCAAAACCTAACACATACATGAAAGAGCAAGTTGAAGAGATGATGCTTGAGGTTACTGCAGCTCAAGAGAGGATGTTTGATGAGTTCTACAAGAAGATACAATCTATTTCCCTCTCAGCAAAAACATTGGATAGTTAAACAAGTGTATGGAAGAACTTGAGCTGAAAGTTGACTACACTTAGAGGATCATCTATCGACGCCTGATCAGCACCGATCAACGGACACATCGATCAACACTTAATTGTGTCGATCAACACTCATCATAGAGGCAGGTACAATCCGTTTTTCCTAATTTATTTCAATTATGATTTATTTGCTACACCAATCTTCGACTGAATAACACTGGAGACATTATTGTTTAAGTTTGGGGGAAGGTATTACTAATACCATTTTTTTGAGTTTTTATAATATTTTATTAGTTTTATTGAGTCAAGAAATGGGTGATGAAGTTTTTCAGTTTATATTATTACTCTAACCACTCTAGCACCATTCTTTTGAGTTATTGACTGCAGGATGTATTGAATGGAAACACCATAGTGGAGCACCTGCCAATAACATCCATGCTAGCTGAGGAAGTTTGGACAAACCAAAGATGACTTCCAACCTTAATCAATCCAACCTGCTTGTTTTGGGGATTGGTATACATTGGATCGGAATCCTCCTGCAAGTCTGGAAGGTAAAAAATCTTAGTATTTTGGTTCCCCTTTCAACTCTCTTCAGTATTTATATTAAAAGATTGAGATGATTTTATGTGGTTTAGAGGGATAGGAAAATTACATGCGACCCCAATATTCTACTTGAATGGAATGATCACACATTGTTGGAAGTGAGGGGTAGATACACTACTTATGACCCCATTATTTGCCTACACATTGTCAAATTTAACCAAAAAAAGAGAAAAGAAAAACAGAGAAAAATCAAAAGAAAGATGAACAAGATGGACTACATCAGTATCACTGTTTACTGGAATTGAGATAATAAGATTCAGAGAAGAGAGTAGAGAGAGGGAAAGAATCCGAATGAGACTACATGTTGGTCCATATACCTGTTTGAGTTGAATCCATGTGTCCTTTGATCGATACTCCCAAGATGTAGCCTAAACATTTTATATGCGGAAATGAGGTCAGTTGAGGAGTATGTCAGATGGAATCAGCTGATCAGTGGGCTGGATGGTTTGGTTGCTAAGCTAAGATCTAGTACATGGAAGTTCCCTTCAGGTTAGTGCTTACTTGATGTGGCTTGCAACATTGCAGAGGTGAAGGTAGCAATTTTAAATTATGTGAGTCCATGCTGTTTTTTAAACTTCTTTCATATGAATATCCTTTTTTTACTTAAGGACAAGCAAAAAAGGTAAGTCGGGGGGAGTTGATAGCTATAATATAGGTCATTTTTAGAGTATATTGTATGTGTTTGGAGTCTTTTTTAGAGTTTTTCAGGTCAGGCATATCTTGGAGAAATGTGGTGATTATGGAGTATTTTGGAGCTAAAAAGAGAAGAAACTCGTAGATGAAGAAGATAGAGAAGGGAGGAGAGTGTCGATCGACATTGCCACCTTGATTATGAGACTACCCATGGCAGACTTTTACCTATTATATATAGTATTTGCCATTGTTTAGGCAACACACAATCTTTTATAGCACTTCTATTCACATAAAATAGTTATAGGGTTTTTAGTATATTGGAGAGAAGATCCAAACTCCTTCAAAACTTTTATTGGAACTCTATTGTTTCTCTATTATTTTATATGCTTTTTTATTCAGATCTACTTTATTATGTATGAGTAATCCCATTTGCTAGAATTAGGGTTTAACTAGAGTTTTGATGGATAAGCCAAAACTATAGAAGTGCTAGGGTGAATTTATAAGATATGTTTTATTAGAATTGTTCTTATTGCTTGAGTTCTAACATAACTAACTAGAACCCTGAAATTAGGATTGTAGACAACTATGATAGTAGGATCTCTTTTTGAATTGAATTCTCTTGAGCTAGGTTGCTAGATACCTGCGATAGCTGATCTACAACATTAGGAAACATATCGATTAGACAATTACAACCGGCTTAAGGTAGCGTTGATCGATGCGAGAAAGGTAGCACCGATCGATACTCATTTGATGCCTACAAGCGAGAGCCATAGCATCGTCCTTAGACAACTTATTAGACTTTCATTGATATCTGGATATCTTTACATTATAATTCGAGTTCAAGGACTACCATTCATAACAAACACCCTTAGGTTTTATATCCCTAAAATCATGATTGCCTGAAACCCTAAGTTTAGTTATTTCATCTAATTATTTACAAACCAATCTGATTTACTATTTACTGCTTAATAACATATTCACCTAGCTTAATCTTGATTTCTTAAGTCTATTGTGTGCCCGCGCTCCCTGTGGATTCGATCCCTAAGTATTGCAACTAAATCTCTTATTTGAGAGACTAAAGTAGTTGTAGAGTAATTTGAGATGTATCAATCAGGTTGCTTCCAAAGAGACATATCATCCTCATTCAGCATTTTACTCCTCTGATCTTCGATATTGGCTTTCACTTTATTTAGTATGTCAGCTCTGTGACGCTGGCGTCTTCATGTGGCCATGACCGTTGCAACCGTAGACTCTGAAGGAATACCCAAATCTATGCATTCTCGTGATCCAAAAAGATCTTACTGACCATTGTTGACCATGAATCATACAAGAATGAAGTTTTATTTCCATCACCCACCTTCATTCTTTGTAGCTCTTTAGCCTTCTCTCTTAATTTCAACAATTTATGCCACATCCATGAGACTGTTGTTGTTGTTTCCTTTATTGACCATAATGATTTTTGCTTCATCAAATAGGATTGTATCCACTGAACCCATAAGGATGGTTGGAAGGATACTAACTAACATGCAAGCTTTAGGCAGCAAACTTGGTTCACCTCCTTCAGAGATCAAAATACGACCCCCCCCCCCCTTCACTCTTCTCTCTAGTAATCACTGCCCAAGAAACCTTAGCTTTAGAAGTACTCAGACTTGGCCATGACCATAGGAAAGAAGAACATATACTGTTGATTTTTTAATGAATGCTAGGGTGTGAAGAATAAAAGAAAGGTTGACATGGGAGGATTACCTTATTAGAGACTCACCAACAAAAGGAGATTTGAAGAGCGGTTAGGGTTTTGCGTGCTAGTCGCACGTTAAGCCGCCTTTGCGCCAATAACGGCACCGGAGGTTTCACAATCGTCGACTCTGACGGTACCAGTAACATCCAATGGTCAGAAGAGTGATAAGATGAAGGCATCATGGCTAAACATCGTTCAGAATGGTCCTGAACTTGCTAAACATGTTTTGGAAGAGGAGACGGTAGAAGGAAGAAAAGTTTTGGAAGTACTTGATTCGGTGATACATGAAAACTTGGTGTGATCCTAAGAGGAAGAATCGCATCCAGGACTACTCTCCAATGGTTGTTACAAAGTTGATCAGACAAGTAACTTGTGAATTGAGTTGATACTTCTAAGAGTGTGAGGAATAAATCTTGGACTATCAAGGGTTTGCTTGCAATGTAAGGATCAAATATCCAAAGTACACTTAGACAAGCTTTGATCAAACAAGATTCAGAGAGAATTTTTATTTAGAAAAGAGTTTGATAATTTGCAAAGAAGAGAAAACAACATCAATATAGAGTTTCGAGAACCCTTAGGAAATAACAAGACAACTAATTGACAGCTAGCATAAGACCAAGTTTAAATTCAAAAGTTAGGCTCCTCTTCTTCTTTGGCCGAGTTGTTGAATGAGTTGGGCTTAGTTTCAACTGGAGGCTCATGTGTAGTGTTGTATACAAGCCTTATTTAAAACCTTGTTTTGAAAACCCAGTGGGAAAAAACGAAACCAAGGATAAGAGTGCAAGTCACAACACCTCTCTTGATGAATGATGTAGGAGGCTTGAATCACAACTAGTGTGGTTGGATCAGCACACACTAGATTGCCATGGATAGTGTGTAGGAGTTGATGAAAGGCTTGTTGAAATCTTGATTACTTTGATCTAGTCAATGGACCAAGTGGTATGTTCAAGTATTTGTCATAAGGCATCCACTGAGACCCATCCACAAAGGTGCATCCAATGGGTTGCATTGACTGAGTCGCATCCACAGATTTGCATCCACTGGGTTGCATCCTATCAAGCTGTTCCATCTTCTTTATTGTATTACTTCCTTTTCTTGCCAAGATCACATCATCCTCTCCCACTTGAGAAGGATTTGACCTTAAATTTGTTTCTTCTGCATGATAAGGAACTAAATCATTAACATTGAAGATTGAACTGACATTATACTTATCTTGGAGATCCAGTTCATAGGCATTGTTGTTGATCTTCTTGATGACTTTGAAAGGACCATCTAATCTAGTCATGAGTTTGGATTTTCTTTTATTAGGAAATATATCCTTTCTCAGGTGTATCCAAACTAAATCAAAATATCATTTCTTTCCTTCCTTTGTTAGCTTGCTTGGCATAAAGTTTGGTCTTGTTTTCTATGTTGATATGTGCCTTCTCATGTATATGCTTAACAAGTTCAGCTTTCTTTTGTCCATCTAGGCTAACTCTTTCACTCAAAGTTAAAGGCATTAGATCCAAAAGTGATAAAGGATTGAAACTATAAACAATTTCAAATGGAGAGAATTTAGATGCAAAATGTTTAGCATGATTATAAGCAAATTCTACATTTGGCAAACATTCTTCCCAATATTTAATGTTCTTTTTAATCATTGCGCACAAGGTAGACATAGTTATATTGACAACTTCAGTTTGTCCATCAGATTGTGGATGACAAGTAGCAGAAAAACAAAGTTTAGTTTCTAGCTTAGACCATAACGTTTTCCAAAAGAAGCTAAGAAACTTGGTGTCTCTATCAGAAACAATCGTCCTAGGCATCCCAAGAAGTCTAACAATTTCCTTTAAGAACAATATAGCAACATTCAATGCATCATCAGTCTTATGACATAGAATAAAGTGAGCCATTTTAGAAAACCTATAAACAACTACAAACACAGAGTCTTTTGCAGTTTAGTCCTAGGTAATCCAACAACAAAATCCATTGAAATATCATGCCATGGATGCAAAGAAATGGGTAAAGGAGTATACAAACAATGGTTTTGGATTTTGAGCTTAGCTTGCTTGCAAGTTACACACCTTTCACTTTATGTTGTCCCTTGAGATGCTTGAGAGACTCATGATCAGTGTGAATGACAAACTCTTTGGGCCAGAGATAGTGTTGCAATGTTTGTAACGCCCTCACAAGTGCATAGAGTTCGTTGTCATATGTTGGATAGTTCAAAGTAGCTCATCCAATCTTCTCACTAAAGAATACTATAGGTTTCTTTTCATGCATCAGCACATCACCTATAACAAAACCAGATGCATCACATTCTATTTCAAAGTTTTAGAGAAACTGGGAAGAGAAAGAACTGGTGAGTTTGCCAGTTTGTCTTCTAGAGCTTGAAATTCTTCCTCATGTGCTTGTTCCCACTTGAACTCAATGTTCTTCTTGATTACTTCAGTTAGTGGTGCAGCCAAAGTACTGAAATCACTGACAAATCTTATGTAGAAACCGGCTAGACCATGAAAGCTCTCATTTCACCAACTATTTTTGGACTTGGCCATTCTTTGATAGCTTTGATCTTTTCTTCATCAACATGGATACCATCTGCACTAAAAAAAAAACTAAAAGACAAGGTTATATATTCCAAAGATATATTTCTTTAAGTTAGCAAACAAGGATTCCTTTCTCAACACTTTTAGAATCTTTCTAAGATGCTCAATATGCTCATCGAAATCCTTAATGTATATCAGAATGTTATCGAAGTAAACCACAACAAAATGACCAATAAATGACCTAAGAACATGGTTTATTATCCTTATGAAAGTACTAGGTGCATTAGTTAACCCAAATGGCATTACTAACCATTCATATAGTCCATGTTTTGTTTTTAATGCAGTTTTCCACTCATCACTCTCTTTCATTCTAATCTGGTGATATCCACTTTTCAAATCAACCTTAGAAAAGATGCTCAAACCATGCAACTCATCAAGCATATTATCTAATCTAGGAATGGGATGTTGATACTTTACAATGATATTGTTGATGGCTCCGCAATCACACACATTCTCCAGCTACCATCTTTCTTTGGTACAAGCAAAACTGGAACTGCACATAGACTCATACTCTCACGGATATGACCTTTCTCCATAAGTTCAGTGACTTGTTGATGTAGTTCCTTGGTCTCCAAAGCGTTAGTTCTGTAAGTTGGCTTGTTTGAAAGTGAAGCTCCTAGAATAAAATCAATTTGGTGCTTTATTCCTCTGATTGGTGGTAAGCCTTGTGGATTTTCTTCTGGAAATTCATCCATGAACTCCTGCAAGAGTAGGTGAAATTTGCTAGGAATGTCTTGCACTGGCCTTGTTATATTAGAACATTTTTAAGCACAAACAATAAGTGAGGGAGGTGAATTCCCTTGGCTTATGAAGCGACATATTGTTCGGTTGTTTGGCTTTTGGTTCTGATGGAGCTTTGTTCATTTCAAGGCTATCTGATCAAGATGGTCTTCTGGTCTTAAAGGAACTAGAACAGTCTTCTTTCCTTTGAAGTCAAATGAGTATCTATTGGTGAAGCCATCATGAATAACTCTTATATCTGATTGCCAAGGTCTTCCAAGCAGAATGTGTCAAGCATCCATTGGCAATACACCACTTCGTCCTCATACTTCCAAATGGACAATGGTACCTTGACCTGATTCTTGATTTCCAGTTCTCCCTCGTCATTAAGCCATTGTAACTTGTAGGCTGTTGATCGCTTCATCACTTTCAAACCAAGTTTTTTACCATTGTTTCACTTGCGACATTGGTACACCTTCCTCCATCTATCACCAAACTACACACCTTGCCTTGTACCATGCAGCGAGTATGAAATAGATTCTCTCTTTGTTCATCTCCAACAGTCTTGGCTTGTAGATTCAACGTTCTTCGTGAGACAAGTAACTCTCCACGAGCTGGTATTTCCACTCTTTCTTCTTCAGACTCAGATGGTTCTTCTTCTTCTTCTTCTTCTGATTCAATTTCTCCATTCTCCCTAATGAAGATTACTCTTTTGTTGGAGCAGCTACTAGCATAGTGTCCATAACCTTTACACTTATACCACTGGATATCTCTAGTTTTAGATGAAGTGGCTACTTCATTTCCCTTAATGCTCTACTCTTCTACTTTAGGCTTGGAGAAAGATTTGAATTCTCTGGTCTTGTTGTCCTTCTGGTAGTGTGGCTTGCTGGCTCCATCGCTAGGCTTGTAACTTCTTCGTTTTAGTTGTTGTTCAAACATAGTTGCCTTGTGTAGAAGCTATTCCATCTCGACATAATGATGTACTTCAAGTCTATTGATGATGTCTTGGTTTAAACCACCCATGAATCTTGCCATAGTTGCTTCTCTATCTTCTTGTATGTCAACTCTCAGCATAAGAGTTTCCATCTCCTTGTAATACTCCTCAACTGATCTATTTCCTTGATACAATGTTCTGAGCATGAAGTGCAGCTCTTTGTGATAATTGCTTGGTACAAATCTTCTCCTCATAATCACCTTCATTTGATTCCAAGTTTCAATAGGAAAATCACCAGCCCTTCTTCTTGATATAACAAAGTTATCCCACCAACTTAAAGCATACTCTTTGAACTCAGTAGGAGCAAGTTTAATCTTGTACTCTTGAGTGTAATCTCTGCAATTGAGAACAAGTTCAATATTCTTTTCCCACTCTAGATACTCTTCTGGATCAGCAGTGCCTTTAAACTTAGGGATCTTCAGTTTCAACCCTCTAAGTGGAACACTGGTTTGTGGCCTTTCTTCTCCTTCACGCCTCCTTCTTCTTGAGCCATTGGCTCTGTTGGAATGACTATAATAGCTTTCTGAGGTAGATTGGTTCGGGCTCCTTCTAAATCTCTCACATTCAGTTCTGAAGTTTTCTAGTTTCTGATCCATCAGAGCAGATATATGTGCTGTTAACGCCTCCAGTAGAAGTTTATCCATTCCCTGGTTTGTTCTGTTTATTTAACCCATGGTTCCTGTCAATTTTCAAACACAAAAACCAGTAAAAGAGTTCACATAAATAGATTACTACAAACAGAGAACAATAGAATTAAAGTCATAGAAACAAACTCGATGACCTCGATGAACCCTAAAATGATTTTTGATGTACTTTTTTGTTTAATAGCAGATTCATCACTGGTTCTAGGTAGATTAGACTCAGATGAATACGATTCTAACAGGTTTTTATACTTAGAACAGATTTGACCATAGAAGTTGAAAAGTATAAAAGTTGTAGAATCAAAAAAACACACTTGTTGATGGAGATCTGCTATGATACCACTTGGTGTGATCCTAAGAGGAAGAATCGCATCCATGACTACTCTCTGATGGTTGTAGCGAAGATGATCAGACAAGTAACTTGTGAATTGACTTAATACTTCTAAGAGTTTCAGAATGACTCTTGGGCTATCAAGGGTTTGCTTGCAATGTAAGGATCCAAGATGCAAAGTACACTTAGACAATCTTTGATCAAACAAGATTCATAGAGAATTTTTATTTTAAAAAGAGTTTGATGATTTGCAAAGAAGAGAACACAACATACATATAGAGTTTCAAAAACACTTAGGAAATAACAAGACAACTAATTGACATATAGCATAAGACCAAGTTTAAATTCGAAAGTTAGGCTCTTCTTCTTCTTTAGCCGAGTTGTGGAATGAGTTGGGCTTAGTTTCAACAAGAGGCTCATGCGTAGTGTTTTGTCCAAGACTCATTAAAAACCTTGTTTGGAAAACCCAGTAGGACAAAACCAAACCAAGGAAAAGAGTGCAAGTCACAACACATCTCTTGATGAATGATCTAAGAGGCTTTAATCACAACCAGTGTGGTTGGATCAGCACACACTTGTTAAAACCTTGCTTTATTTGATCTAGTCATTGGACCAAGTGGTACGTTCAAGTCTTTATCATAAGGCATCCACTCAGATCCATCAACGGAGGTTCATCAAATGGGTTGCATCGACTCAGTCGCATCCACATAATTGCATCAACTGGGTTGCATCCACTCAAGTTGTTCCATCTCCTTTGTTGTATCAGTTCCTTTGTTTGCCAAGATCACATCACAACTCCCCCTTTGGGAGGATCTATTGGAATATTGGTTTTTGGCTCTAGATCATCACATGTCTAGAGTCCATATCATCGTCAACAAAATCTGGCTTCTTGGCAACACATCCATAGAGATTGATGGTTTTGAAGTCAATGAAACCATAATAAAGTTTCGAATTAAATATGAGGCTACAAGAAAGCGAGCATTGAGAAGGGGAATGTGGAATATTGCTAATATTCCTATGGTTCTATCAAATTGGGCTCATGTAGTAGAAGAAGAAGAGGAGGAGTGATATAGTCTATTTATTAACAGTTTTAGACCATATTATATGCTCTATTTGGAGTCTATTATGTGGGTTTAGGTTATGTTTTTGTGTATTTACAGGTCCATAAATGTTTTGGAGATATATGATATACTTGGAGCTTTTGGAGCCTTTAGAAGAGAAGAATCCGTAGTTGATCATCTAGGGAGTCGACGAAGCCATCGATCGATGGATCACACTTGGCACCGACCGATGATTGAAGCTCAAGAGCGATCGATGCATCACGCTTGCCATTGATCGATGATCAAAGCCCAAGTCAGAAAGACAAAAATACCCTGGACGATTTTTGACCTAGACTTCGGGTTTTTATCTCAAGACAACAGAAAGAGAGAGAGACATAGTTTTACAGAGCATTATAGTTTTCATTTTGTATTAGGAGAGAAAGGAGAGACTCCTTCTGAGTCCTCTTGGAACTCCTTTGGTTTTTATATTTTATTTCATACCTATTCTATTCATCTATGATTTATGTGACAAAGATCATGTATGAGTAGTTACTAATTAGATTTAGGGTTGAATGATAGCATCTATGGATTAGCCCAAAAATAGGATTGTTAGGTTAAGTTAATATCCATCAATTGAGTTGTGCTTAAAGCTTGCATTCTAGAGTAGCTAACTAGAATCTCGATGATAGGACATGGACAACTACGAGAGTAGGTTCTGTGCCAGAATAGATTTTGTTGAACTATGCTGTTAGATACATGTGAGAGTTGGTCTAAGAAGTCTGGTGAACTCATCAAATCTCGTCCATACTTCTTATGATTTCATTGTCGATTGACATCAGGCCTTAGCCGTCGATCGATGGTCATTCCTTTTACTCGCATACGAGAGATGGAGTTAAAAAGGGTCATAATAGTTAACATTTGAGTTCTAGAATATTTACATTTCCGTGCTTCTTATCCATTATAATTCATAAAGCTTGAAACCCTAGATCTAGCATATTTACATTTATATTTACATATAAAATATTTCCATATTATATTTTCATATTGTATCATACTTCTTGACAAGGAATATTTCTTTAATCTGGTTATTTATTACTAACATATATAATCACCTAGCTTAGTCTTTAGAAATAATAAATCTATTGTGTGCCTTTGCTCCTTGTGGATTAGATCCCTAAGTACTACTCTTGATGTCTTTTGGCAAGAGTATTATTGAGTATGTTAAGATTAAGGTTAATTTGACAGTTGATTGTTTAGGATATTCATTACCCTGCTAGAACAAAATACACACCAAGTCAAATTTGGCATCGTTGTCGGGGAGCATAGATCGCCATTAGACTTAATTGTTAGGATTTAGTCTAGGTTTGTTATTTATTTTTCAAGTTACTAATAATTTTTCTTTTCCTTGTTTGAGGTACATGCAAAGAAGCACCATAAGCAACAAAGGACAAGAATTGATAGCACTCTCTGACCCTGACAGAATTGAACGCCCAATCCATAAAGAAAGACGACAAGCATCGATCGATGACACTAGTACCGCGTCGACCGACACTTCTTCACGGACCGTATCAACCATCATCCAAACTCTACCATCGACTGACACCGATCACTCTGCATCGATCAACATCGACCTACCTTCATCGATCTACATCAGCATACCTTCATCGACCGATGCTAACCACTTATCACAGATCGACGACATCCAATCCGCATCGATCGACAGACACAGACGAGTTCAGATGGTCATCTGTGTAATGCAGCAGGTCAAAGAATCAAGGAGGCTGGACAGAAGTACCATGTCAACGCATTGATTGATGATGATTTTTGGCAAGAGGTTAAGAGAGAAAAGCTCCAAGAAAGAGATTTTCGTGTGGAAAGTTCTATGTTATTTGGCAGTTCGCATTGGTGTCGATCAACACGCCAATGACCATCGATCGACAACAGCTCCTGCAGCATCAGTAGCTTCGTGTGAATTGACCAATGTTGGTCGATATAGGCACGAGACAGTCGACCGACAAAGAGATAGCGATATTGATTGACGCACTCCATTCAGCATCAATCGACAAATGAGGAAACTGTTTCGACTGCCAAGCATCAATGCCAATTCGATTGTGCGTCTGACCACAACAGCCCCAACACAAAATATTGACACATCTGAGTCCATGGATCTAGACAGAGAAGATGAAAGCAATCCCAAGAGGAAGCAAAAGATCCCCAAACATCAATGCAGAGAAGCCAATAAAAAAGAGATGGATAGCTTTGTTAAAAGAGTCTCCAAAGTTCCTTTAGACATCCCTTTTGATGAAGCTTACTATACATACAGGTTGTGGATATTTTTCAGGGAATCAAGGGAGACAGAAGGAGATATACAGATCATATTCAATCACCTTAGGGAAAGGATGAAACAGAGGACTTGCCTGAAGAAGAAAAGTGACCCTAGGAAGTTTACAGTGCCATGTTTGATCAAAGGCAACGAATACCCCAGTGCCCTCTGGGATACTGGATCATCAGTGAGCATCATGCCAAAAACTATGGCAAAAGAGCTTAACCTGAAAGTGGAACCCTCCAACGATTCTTTTACATTTGTAGACTGCTCAAAAGTGAACTCATGAGGGATAGTAAAAGATGTTCCAATGCAAATCAACAACACCTTGGTCCCAGTAGACTTCCATGTGATGCACATCCAGATTGATTGGAATTCGTCACTACTACTTAGGAGAGCATTTATGGCTACAGTGGGAGCCATCTGCGATATGAAGCAAAACAGGTTGTATCTATCCCTAATTGATCAAAAAAAATTCTATGAACCTGTTAAGAATAAGAACAAGGCTACCCTCATTGAGTTGTCTAATGATGCAGAATTTGTGGTCACATGCTTCTGCAACTATGAGTTCAACGAGGAGTCTGAGGATGGAGCATCGATCGACACCCAACCAACAACACCGATCGACACGTTCGCTGCTCAACAATCGGTCGAGACCCACCATTTGTTATCGATCGGCGACCTCACCCTAGAAACAAGCAACACCTGCCATGCAGATGGCAATTACACCACAGCCTACCCCGAGTACGACAAAGATTATAGAGAGGAGGAGGCTGGCGTTTTCAAAATTTCCCATCAATTCGGGAAATCAACATCGATCAATGGCAACCCTAGGCCATCGATCAACGGCAACCCTAGGCCATCGATCGATACTGACCGAGAAGACGAGTCCGAACTTGCCAACAGAGATGAAGATCCGTTCAGGCAACAACTTGGTACTCAAGCATCAATCAACGGTTACCATACACCATCGATCGACGGAGAACTGATTGAATACCATGATCTTGTATCAAACGACGCCAGCTGGGAGAAAGTGGAGAGACACGCATCGATCGATGCACCTCATTCATCGTCGATCAACATAGAGAAGCAGAAAAGCGAGCAAATTTGTAAGATTCCCTACACGCCTCCACACCTCCGATCGATCGACAGCAGACATCACACATCGATCGACAGGACAAACCCAACATCAATCGATGACTGTATCGAGCATGGAACGAGAGCTTATGATGCTAAAGGCAGAAGAATTTTCCATTGGGAAAAGAAAGATGAGTATGGCATCTACAGAGATGAAAATGGTAATGCACGAGCTACAGACGGAAGAGTAGTGAATGTGGAAGCTGAAGACATCAGAGCAGTTCTAGAGAGAGCTACTATGTTTGAGCAGAGCTACATATGTCTACCGGAACATGCAGCAAGGATCAGTATGCCTATGGAACATCAAAGGACATACAGCAAAACAGAGATTGATGATATTGTGCATGAGGTCTACAAAGCTCAAAATATGTCACTAGAGAAATTCTACACAAGTCTTGATGATGTTTACTATCCTATAGACAGATGCCTTACCATTCTGACTACATGAATGGATGAGATGAAGCAAGATTTGGATACTATACAAAGACAGCATGCGATTAGTCCAGACAAACGAGCATCGGTCGACGGCACCCTACTACCGTTGATCGACACTGAAGCCAATCGACAGAAGACAGCAGCAGAAACACAACTAGAAGATAGGTTTGATGAGATTGCTTTTTCTCAAAGCCTAATGAAGGAAGATATTTCTCAACAACTGGAAGATATATCAGAGACCACAACTGCAAGACTTAGAATGCTACAACGCATCATTGAGAACCTACAAAGAAGAATGCATTCAATGGAAGTCGCTAGAGAGATTACAAAAAATGAGAAAACCAGAAATGAAGCAATGAGGAGCTTCATTAGTACATGGTTTCAGATGAGCAGAGAAGATGTAGAAACTTGTTTTCCAAGTGTTTATCCACCTCCATACTAGTCAGAAAGTTCAAACGTCGAGCTTAATACTATAACCAAGCGTTGAGTAGGAGGCAACCCACTGTTTAGTAAGTTTTAATTATTTTCTTGATTACATTAGTCTAATTTTAGATTTTATTATATTATTACAGGTTTTTAAGAAAAAGGAACATGAGTCTGCACAGAGCATCAATCGACACTTGATAATTGTCGATTGACAGAGTATTCCCAGCATCGATCGATCGCCACTTAACTGTGTCGATCGACGGTCACCACCACCAAGCAAGTATACCGTTTTGCTTTATCAAATTGTGTCCTTATGATTTATTTTCTTCACCAATCTCGGACTGGATAACACTTGTGATAGTGTTGTTTAAGTCTGGGGGATGTTTACTAATATTTTTTTCTATTTTTGAGTTTTATACTTATTAAAAAAAAAGAAGAGTAGAAACTTACAGGTCAGACATCGATCGACACCACATAGTCACCATCAGTCGATAATGGATCGCGACCATCGATCGACATATCATACCTCGCATCGATTGACACTCATTACAGAGTCTGGTATCGAGTTTCTTACTTAAATTACTTACTTATGATTTAAATTTTTCCTAACCAAACCGGGGTGGATTACACTGGGGACAGTGTAATTTAAGTCTGGGGGAGGTTCGCTATTGCTATTTGATTTGTTTTGAGTTTTATTTGCTATATATATGCGTTTTTCAAAAAAAAAGGTTTTATTAAGTCAAAAAGGGATTATGATCAAAAAATTATTATTGACTAACCACACTAGCACCATTTTTAGAAGGTTGTTTGCAGAGATTACTAGAAATACTAAAGTAGATCATCCTGCCCCTATATCACACTTGCTTAGAAACTTTGAAGGAACCGAAGTTGATTTTCAACCCTAATCCTGACATTATCAGCTTGCTTTGGGGCTTGGTATACACTGGATTGGGTTCCTTCTACAAGTCTGTAGGTACAAGTCATTGCACCTTTGGTTCCTTTCTCTCTCTCTCTCTTCAACATCTACTTAAAAGACTAAAAGATTGAGATGATTTCCCAAGGTGGAAAGAAGGGAGCTCTGGAGTGACTTATAAATCAACATAACTGTGCATAGATAGTTGTGGGAGATTTTAACAAAATCCTCGATGTTGAAGAACATTCAATGCACGAGCAGAGATCCAATATCATCAGGGATGCATGATTTTCAGAACACAACACAGCATTGTAATCTGTTGGATCTTACTTCCCATGGTCCTCCTTACACATGGAAAAACAAAAGAGACGAGGGGCTTATCTCTAAGAAGCTCCGAGGATGCTCTGATCACATAAACTAGCTGGACGAAAATGCCTTTCAAATTTGTGAATGCTATCGCGGAGCTAGAAGGGTTCTGGCCACTTGTTGTTTAACACTGGCAGGAAACAAAACCCATATTCCTGTCTACTTCCTCCCTATTCAGGTTCTCAAAAAGTTGAAGGCTCTGAAACCGAAGCTAAGAGTCTTGGCGAAAGACAACATGGGAAACTTATCATTAAGAGAAAAGGGAGCATATGATGATCTTTGTGTGAAGCAATAAGAGGATATAAGGAATCCCTCTCCACAAAGTCTCGAACAAGAAAATGCAGCACATGCTCGATGGGAACATGTTTCTCAACTGGAGGAAGGTTTTCTGAAACAGAAATCTAAGTTGCACTTGTTGAAGGTGGGGGATAGGAATAACAAAACTTTTCACATAGCTGCTACAAATCTTTCCTACCATTTGATGTTCCCCATCTACTCAAACTATGCTGACCATGGAAGTAACAACACAAGATATTACTAAAGTGTTGTTTAGTATGCCAAATGATAAGTCACCAGGACCGGATGGATACACAACTGATTTTTTAAAATCTGCTTGGCCTATCGCCGGAGCAGAGTTCATAACCTCGGTTCAATCCTTCTTTGTCAAAGGTTTTCTTCCCAAATGAGTCAATAACACCATTTTAGCTCTGATACCAAAGAAAACAGTCTCTCAAGAGATGAAGGCTACCATCCTATATCTTGCTACACTGCTATCTATAAAGTAATCTCTAAGATCATTGCTAATAGATTAAATGTTACTCTCCCAGAGTTCATTGCTCTCAATCAGTCAGCTTTTGGGAAAAGTCGCTTGCTCGTTGTAAACCTGCTACTAGCTACAGAGTTGGTGAAAGACTATCATAAAGATAATGTCTCATCCAGATGTGCTTTGAAGATAGATATATCCAAAGCTTCTGATACAGTTCAATGGAGTTTTCTTCTCAAGACACTAGAAGCAATGGACTTTCCTGAAACATTCATAAGCTAGATCTCTCTATGTGTAACAACATCATCATTTTCGGTTCAAGTGAATGGTGAATTGGCAGGTTATTTTCAAAGTGCAAGAGGGTTGAGACAAGGATGAGCTCTATCACCATATCTCTTCGTCATCTGTATGAATTTGCTATCAAAGTAGCTAGATAAATCAGCAAGTGATCATAACCTCGGTTATCATCCAAAATGCAAGAATGTTGGATTAACTCATTTGAGTTTCCCTGATGATGTAATGGTCTTTACAGATGGTATAACAAGATCAATAGACAGCATCATTGAGATTTTTGATTACTTCGGGAAGATCTCAGGACAAAAGATTAGTATGGAGAAGACTACCATCTATTATGCTGGGATGCAGGACAATGTAAGACATCAGCTAGAGCAGAGATACAGTTTTAACTCGAGGACTTTACCTGTGAGATATCTGGGATTACCATTGTTGACACAAAGAATGGGTCAATTAGACTACGCCATCTTGATAGAGAAGATCATGAACCGTATAAACCATTGGGCAAACCGATTCTTATCTTTTGCTGGAAGATATCAACTCATTTGCTCAGTGCTTTTGAGTATGGTGAACTTACGGATGTCTTGTTTTGTATTTTGCATTTTAAAATCAAGTTTTAGATAATTTTTGGCAAATCCTTCTTAATGTATAGTTAATTATTTATATAAATATTACTTGATCAATATATAATCAAATAAATATCGTATAAACTAAAATAAAACTTTTTTATAGTAATAAAACAAAAAAGCAAACTAGCAAGCTTGCTTAACCATAGTTATTAATAGCTAACTAAATCTATTTTAGGTTTTGCTAATCTACTTAACAGTGTGTTTAATTTGGTTCAGTCAAAATAAATTCAAGATAAAAAATGAAATTCAAAAACAATTAAGTGTTTTAAGTTGTTCAAACAAAAATTGTGTGTTCTAATGGATGAAATTTCTAAAGTTGAAGCCCTTTATTGCTATTTTCTTTTCCTAAACAAAAATTGTAACAATTAATATTTATTTTTTAATTTCCAGTAAGTTACTTAATAACATGTCTAGTTTAGCTTACTCAACAAAAAAATGAGATTTAAAATGAAATTCAAACACAACTTTGTATTTTAATTAAGTTTTGTACACGAAAGTTGATGTTGTAAATGGCTGGAAGTTTAAATTTAAGGTTTTTGTGACCATATTTTAAAACTATTTTTTGTGCATTAAAATTAAAACTTGTAGCAAACATGATTACAAAATCCACTTTAATATCTAGCCCTTTTAAGAAATCCAATAAGAACCTTTAGCCCACATGTAAAAACAAGAGACCCAATATATAAGAAAAAGATCAATATTTTCATAAGCCTGAAAAGGAGATGAACCTAGCTGACGACTTTAACGAGAAAATGAAACGTAAGTGACGGAACCCTAGTCACAGTGAAACCATACACAACAACCAAAGAGAGAGATAATTACAGGAAGAGAATGAACCAATATTGCATCAGTACGCTAGCAAGGAAATTGTTCTGAGACCGTAGTGCAAAGATTTTGTTCTTGATTGTTGCAGAGATTTTGGCAATGATCAGGTCAGTTGATCGATGATTCCCTCGGTGAAGCCGATCGTTCCTTTCCCACCACAAATCGTACACCGTTGCTTGCCAAGTGAGAATGGAGAGGTATTTGTGCTTACTGTAGATGGATTGAGATAGGAGAGAGTGAGTGATGTAATCCCACGAGTTCGATGTAGAGTTGATGTCGAACCGCGAGAAGAAATAATTCCAGACAACGCTTGAATATCTAACTAATAAAGTTTTAAAGATGATTACTAAAGTTATATTAAAATGTTTTCTCTTTAACGATAAATAAGTAGAGTCGTAAATAATTAGTAACTAGGTGTTTCGCCCGCACATGTGGGCTTAAACGCTTATAATTATTTATTAATACATGCATTACTAATTAAAAGATTATAATGATAAATTATTATTTATGATTTTATTTGAAATTTTTACTATATATTATATTCATTATTAATAAATAAATCTTTAAAATCACTCAATATTCTCTTTTCAAGTATGTAAAATTAATAATTTTACTTTAATAATATTTAGTTTTTTTATTTTCTTATTTTGAATTTGTAATTTTTTATTAACATATTTTCAGATAATAACACAATATATATATATATATATAAAT
Organism: Sinapis alba; assembly: GCA_012274485.2. NCBI lineage: Eukaryota > Viridiplantae > Streptophyta > Magnoliopsida > Brassicales > Brassicaceae > Sinapis > Sinapis alba. The sequence continues at coordinate 386,724 of MU105617.1, read as the reverse complement.
ATATAAATTATTTTTTACTTTTAAAATATATTTTTAGATTTTGGATAATTCTTCTTATTATCAATTTTAATCAATTATCTAACCAATTAAATTTGAATTTCGTTTTATATTTTTAGATAATTTTTATGGTTTATTCATTAAGGGTATAAACGATATTAACCACTCTAACTTTCAACGTGAGAGCTCGGATGTGAAAAATCACTCGCAAATAATAGTATAGATTATATGATTGCTATATTTGGAAATATGCAATTCTCCCAAATAGTCATTTTAAGTTTTTGTCACCAAAATAACACTCAAAAAAGAAAATAATCAAAATAACACTTTTTATTTTGAAATTTTCAATTTTTTTTTTTAATTTAAAACTCCACCCCCCAAAACCCCTCATCTTAACTATAAACTCTAAATTTAGATTAGTTACCTTTTATAAGTGTATATTTACCTCTTTAATGAAATGTTTTGATCATTTTTTTCATTGAGAGCTATTTTTGTTAAAAAAAAAAACTATCTGAATTTTGAAAATTCTATTCAAATTATTACTCTTTCCATTTCAGTTTAATTGTCATTTTAGGAAAAAAAATCGTTTAAAAATAAGTGTTGTTTTAAAATTTTAATGCAAAATTTATTAATAAAATTTTCCAATTTATTTTTTTATTGGTTAAAATTTAATTAGATATATATGTAATTGTGTTTTTATTTTGGAAATATACAAATTATATGTTTTTTTAATGTGTTTGCATAAAAGACAATTAAAATAAATTGGAGGGAGTCACATCTAAGTAATTAACCCCGTATTGATAGGAAAGGTTGAATACTTCTGGTTATGCTGATCAACGTGTCAAACCGTAATTAGTAGTAGTAGCTTACACTAATGTTGATTTTTGGGGAAAAGTATTTATTAGTTTTCAACAAATTACTAATTATAGTTTTGACTAAGAAATTGTTTATGCCTTTCCATTCTCTCTCTCCTTGAATTTCTGCAAAGGTTAGAGCTAATCTCCTTCAGGATCGGACGGATCTAACTTTCTCCACTAGTTCAGATGTATAACTTTCTTCACCAAGGAATATTTGCATATGAGAATTGATCAGCAAGGCCCAATCCAAGGCGATGGAGTCTCTAACGCTCGATATAGAGCTGTTACAGTTGCCGGAGACGGCACCAATGTCGATGAAATCGAATCAAGACTTCGTCAAGAAGCTCTTTGATCAATGGCTTGCGCTTCCGGAAACCAATCGCCTGGTAATATATAATAAATAATGCTCGAATCTTCTTGAATAATATGTGACCTTGGAGATATTGTTGTTTTTATTGTAGGTAGCATCTCTGGTAAATGATGTCAAATCTGGAGTTGCATTGAATGTTGTCGCTGGAGGCTCTTCTGCTACAAATTCAGGGTCTAATAGTCCTTTGGCTTCAATGTTTCCGGCACGCAATGGCCCTCCTCTTTCTCCCAGGAACTCAACCGGCTCGCCTCGGATCACTAGACAAAGGACTGGTCTCTCTAATCTTAGCTCTCCTCTCAAAGTTGTTTCTGACCATGTCAAAGAACTCATTCCTCAGGTCCACATTTCTATCCCACCTTCTACTTAAGCTTTGATCGGAAACATTGTATAAAGGATTACCGGGAGGTGGCACTAACTTATTGTATTGCACTGCCATCTCTTTCCATATATCTCGTAATACCAAAAAAAAAAACCATACAGCTATGTTCTCTGCTTTTCTTTTATTTTGTAACCATTTTCTTGTGCATCTCTTATTGTCTGCCATTTCCTTTCCATATAATCTCAGCATCGTTTGTGCTAAAGCATGTCTATTATGAACGTATAGTTTTACTTTGAAGATGGTCGCCCACCAGAAAATGACCAAAAAGAGCAGTGTATAGCTAAGATCAATACTCTTTTCCATGGCCATGAGAATGGTTTGCAACTGCAAGGTCGGTTAATTAGCTTCTCTTTAGATATCCTGATCTCTAATATCTAGTGACTAACCATGTCTTTCTTTTCTTTTCAGAATTTAAATTGGTCACTTCTGAGATCTGCAAGGTTCCATCATTTTTTGCCACCTCTATTTTTAAGAAAGTTGATACCAATAACACTGGTTTCGTGAAAAGGTTTGCAGTTTCAATCCATGTGTAGCTACAAAGTTTGGTGTAGTCAAAAAGAGATCATAATTCGAAAACCCATGGATACTTTTACAGAGAAGCCTTCATTGATTATTGGGTTAAGGGAAATATGTTGACAAAGGAGATAGCAACTCAGATATTTACAATTCTGAAGCAACCAGATAAGAAGTACCTTGTCCAGGTGGTTTTTCTGAGCTGCACTGTATATTACGTTGTATTTGGCAACAATTCTTTATTGTTTTTTTCTTCGTGATGAATTTATAACAGGATGATTTCAAGCCTGTTCTCCAAGAACTACTGGCAACACACCCTGGTCTTGAATTCTTGCAAGGCACACCTGAGTTTCAGGATAGATATGGTTAGCTTTAGATTAATTTAATATCTTGCAAAATGATAATACTGACGAAAAAGCAAAGAGTGCAAAAAGATGTGATTCATGATTGATAGAATTTTTTTTATAAAGAGGTGTGATATATGAAAAGTTGAGTTATGATCTATTTGTAATCTTTGACGAAAACTTTTGGCAACAGCTGAAACTGTAATATACAGAATATATTACTACATAAATAGGAGTGGGAATGGTCATCTTACCTTAAGAGAGCTTAAGCGAGGAAATTTAGTTGACGCAATGCAACATGCCGATGAAGAAGAGGATATCAATAAGGTGTTGAGGTAGGTGGCTAGAGATAAATTAGTAACATTGTAGTTGGTGCTGGTTCACGCCTTTTATTCTGAGTCTTTACGGTTTACTAATTAGGTACTTCTCTTATGAGCATTTCTATGTCATATACTGCAAGTTCTGGGAGCTGGATACAGACCATGATTTCTTGATCGACAAAGAGAATCTCATCAGATACAGTAACCATGCTCTCACTTACAGAATTGTCGACAGAATCTTTTCTCAGGTCTGCTACTCCGCAGTTTCCCTCTTTTTTTATCTACTACGCTTGTCATTGGCAATATGCCTTTTCATATAGGTACCAAGGAAGTTTACTAGTAAAACCGAAGGAAAGATGTGTTATGAGGATTTTGTTTATTTCATTTTGGCTGAAGAAGACAAGTCATCAGAACCTAGTCTAGAGTATTGGTGAGAGTAACTTTTTATAGGGTGTAGATGTTATTTGGTAAGAGTTATGTTATAATATTAATGTTGATGATATAGGTTCAAGTGCATAGATTTGGATGCAAATGGAGTCTTGACACGGAATGAGCTGCAATTCTTTTATGAGGAGCAGCTGCATAGAATGGAATGCATGGCGCAAGAGGCGGTGCTGTTTGAGGATATTTTGTGCCAATTATTTGATATGGTCAAACCAGAAGACGAAGGGTACATTTGTCTGAATGATTTGAAGGGTTCCAAACTTTCCGGAAATGTTTTCAATATACTTTTCAACCTGAACAAGTTTATGGCGTTTGAAACGCGTGATCCCTTCCTCATTCGCCAGGTAAATATGTCCAATAAATATTCCGCTATATACTTGTAGAGAGACTTATTACTCTCTTACTGGTTCGTAATACATAGGAGCGCGCAAATCCTACATGGACCGAGTGGGATCGTTTTGCTCATAGGGAATACATTAGGCTATCTATGGAAGAAGACGTCGAAGATGCTTCTAACGGAAGTGCTGAAGCATGGGACGACTCGCTTGAGGTCTCCTTTTGAGCGACTTATTATGGTAATATAATCAACTGAAACTGTTTTCCTAAAGCTTTAAAAGAGTGAGGGCTGGTTTTCAAACAATTCGGGTTATGAAATATATGGGGAACTGAAACTGAAAGCTATTATTGATACAGTTTTGATTTCGATCTGGATTCAGTGTGACAAACAATAATCTCAAAAGAACATTGAGTTTTCACTTGGTATATTTCCCTCTGGGACGTTCAGTTCTGGTTATGGTTTTATTTGGATACTTCAAACATTAAACGCATTTGTTTGTTGATTTTCTTTTCTGAATGAGACTCTATTCAATTTAAACTTTTGCACCCTCTAGAACATATCTATTCGGAAGTTAGATCAAACCATAATGTCCTCATTGTATCTTACTATCATGTAATATGCACAAGTTTAATTATCATTTTCTTAACACTCATCTAATTGTCAATTACATCATCCTATAATCTTTATTTCTATTACTTATGATGACCAACAATTTGTAACAATGAGATATTGATTAACAATGTCACATGCAACGATTATACTATGTATTCTCTCCACAACACAACCATAATAAATGACTTTTCGTGAATTACTTTTGACCTTCCAATAAGTCTTACATCCTATAATAGTTTAACCATCATTTAAACCATCACATCTCTCATCAAATATTTAAATACACATGGCCTATCTTATATTGGAATCCAATTATTATCTAAACGAGTTATAAACTTTGTTATTATCCTTCTCTATATTTGATTTTCTCTTTGATGCGATAAGTGGATAGCATTTCATGGCTCAACTTCAAATTGTGCATTGGACAATCTAATACCAATGTTTCGTATTAAAACCATTTTAGCAAACACTAGATCGTTTTTCGCGCTACGCGCGGATTATTAGTGTTTAATATTTAAATTTTGTTCTAGAATACCAAATATTATTGAATTACAAATAATTAATACTATATGTTTATAATTAACAAATTATAGCAAAAAAGAGGAAGAGGACATAAGAACATCTTCATATGTACTCCATTTTTAAAGAAAATAATAGAGTGAGATGGAGATGCCTTAATCTTTCTTCTTCTTATATTTATTTTGTTGTTACAATCTTCATTTGGTGTTGGATCAGAACATTGTCTTCATGTTTGAGGGTTTATTAATTTTTCTTTATGGATTTTTGAATTATGTCAATTGTGATGTTAAAGGAGGTGATTCTTACATTTAAAATCAATTTTATGTTCAGCTCATATATACAATAGTTATCAATTTATGGGACAAATCGAATATCTAGTAGTGGTACTAGGACAACGCTTACTTGTGCAAACTCAAATCTATTCCAACAACTAAAACCAAATCATAAAGCAGCAATGCTAGGTTTTACAGAAACTACTAAAAACTGTGATCTTCATAACTGAAGATCTAACCTAAATTCATCAACTTTGTGAAAGTAGAAGACGAATTATCCCCTTGTTCTAATTCATAATAGGATTTGGTTCACATAACGTATCACTTGATTGAAGATTATGTCACTACATTATGGTACTTTCTTAGCAAAAAAAAATATCATGATTAAAAACTCTGAGGCTTATCATTCTGCTCATACAAAGCAATCAGAACTACATTGAAGGAATATTAATCTAGAACTCCTTCTGGTCATATGGAATATCAAAACCCCAAAAATACTGTCTTATCCCAAGTATAAAACCTAATATTAAAACTCTAGTTCTCTCTAAAGATAATATTTGGAACAATTATATCAACTGTCCGACTTATCATATAGATTAATATTGATAAATACCTCCTCTGAGGTTCCACACGGCCTTGCCCTCTTCAGACTGTTTGAAGTCAGCAGTTTGATATTCCATATGACCAGTAGAAGTCCGAGGGTTCCTTAAGATAGCAACTAAAACAATGTGTCAAGATAAACAAAATTGTTCATATGTAAAATAGTAAAATAGTCAACATGTGTTTTTTGGAGAACCCAAGCCTATAGGACCCGAAGATGCAGAACGATGAGGCGTGACAGATGGATTAGCCATCCATCCTGAGAAAGTAGCTTGGACACTTGTAGAAGGCTGAAACAGCTGTCGAAAAATGGGGCAACAGGTGAGCATAAAACAAACGGATCTACACAATATTATTGAGAACACCACCCATAAAATTAATTGTAACAGGGGCTGAAGCTAGCGCACTGTTCGGTTGGTTGCAAGTATGGTCCATAAATAGAGATTTGATGCCATGATTCTTACATTCTTGAACTGCATGCCAGTTTAAACTCTGAGATATTCTAATAAACACATAATTTTAATCATTTGAGAAAATGTGTTTTGGACTACAAAAGATAAAAAAACAGAAAATTATCAAGCACCTTTTGGTTTTATTAGAGTGAAGTCCTCAAACCAGAAAACTGAAGTTTGTCGCAGAAAAGGGACTAGCCTCTATCAGCTTCTTTAGTTCACGAAACATACACTCACACCCTTGCTAACTTTGTATCCCCGTACGTGGAGAGTTGCGCGCTGGCTCTGAAAATTTATGTGAGAATGAATAATAATTAATCTCGATAATACCTACAAATGTTGGAAGGGGTCTTAGTTGTGCAAACCTTTCCAGTGTCAAAGGTAGGATAATTTCCTGGAAGAGATCTTCATTGGAAGCTGCAAACATCTCCAGATTATTGACCAAAATGGCCATTACTGTTGCACGATCAGTCCTACAGATAAAAAGAAAAGTAGTGAGACACATACCACTTAGCTTAGATAAAACTACTCAAGATGTGAAGTTTCAAGATACTTTTGGAATTCAAAGAAAAATTTCATGAATATTTGTCATCCACAATCTTGGAAAACCCAGAAAGATACTTCTCCACTTCCTCCCACTCACCTTGAGTCACCCATTCTTTAAAGTAACGCATGTTGAAGTAATAACCAAACACCGATTATAATTAGTGGTTTTATTTTGTTTCTCAATTCCCAAATTTGCAGGAATATTGGTGGAAAAATGAAAAATAAAGAAGACATGTGATCAGTTTCCTTGTGTTTCTCTTCATCAAGAATCAAGTTCCCTGTTGGATAAGTCATTACTGCACAAATCTGTGAATGATATCAACACACATACATCAAAAGAGATACATACAAAAATTATTAGAAGAAGCATAAATCAAGAATTACAGTTAATTAGATAAAGATTAAAAATTGAAAGTGTTTAAAGTTGTTTGACCAAGTTACATCTCTGTCGCCGTCATCAGCGCAAGGATCCACCTCAGATTTTTCCAATCTTTACTTCCTCTTTGGTTCAAGCCTCTGAAACTCTGATCTCAAAACACCATTTTAAATCTGGGAAAAAGAAGAGTGCTATAAAGAAATGCAGAGGGAGGAAGGCGAAAGAGGCCATAAATGAGATTTTCGGAGGATTCATTGCAAAGAGATAGTGTGCCGATCGATTGACGATTGGTTGAAGAAGTGGAAACAACAAAGAAAAGAGATGGCGTAGGGATTGATCGATTCATCGACTCACACTCAGAGTTTTTGGGTTTCTGATGAACTGGATTTATGGGCCAAATCATTCAATTTACGGATCAAGAAAAAAGGAGCAGCTCCAACACTGGTATGACATGGCAAAACACAGGTTTCTTATTGGCTAATTTTTGAAGCCGACGTGGATAATATAATTGATGCTCATATATCCCTTTTATTTATTGTTTGATTATGCATATAATTTTTTTTTCATGTCATCGATAAGACTTCTGAAACTAGATTTAAAACATTTAAATATTTAAATGGTTATTAACTTCAGTTTATCTTTAGGAAAGTAAACTATATGTGAATTCTTTAGAAGGGAGTTACACAACTATCTTTGATTTCAAAGCTTGTTAATTGCGGACATTTGATCAACTAATATGCTTTTGTACAAAAACGACTTAGAGATTCTGGTGGCTTGTCTCCAACCTCTGCTTCCAACATAAACATAACCTTACTAATCCTATTTAACTTCTGTTTCGGAAGGTTTTATCTCTGGTAACATCCTATAATTAATAATATGATATGATAGAGGGGTGAGAAATCATTCACACATAGCATCAAAGTTTATGTCTATAAAACTCATATATCAAAAGTCTACACATAAGTGAGTGTTGATATTTTTGATTAATGCTTAATAACCTCCATTAGTGTTCACCGACTCAATACGTACCAACATCTTTTGAGAGAAGGGGCACTGTAAGAGCTATTTGGATTCAATGTTACAAGGAGTAACCAGAATTTCAAACTTTCAGATTCACCTGTCTCCGTTAGATTCATGACTAAACCAAATTTGATGAGGTTGTTGGGACTACCAACACTATTCTTTATGAGATTTTCAGTCTCCGAACATATGACCAGCTCCTCTCGCTTGCTAATACTGACACCAATTTACCAGTTTTGTCTCATAACTAATACATCACTGTCCTTTTTGTGTATATATTTTTTTCCCACTGTCAACAGCCTGTGTTTCAACCATTACTGTGAAGATGTGATTGGTGAAGTTAAGGGCACCAGGACCGTAATGAACGAAGAAACACAAACCATTATATGTATAATGGTAAATTTGCGAATTGCCAGGTGCTTCACTGACTTCCAATTCCTATGTTTACCACTTCAAATCCCAGTTTTTAGCTTCTTAACATTGTTTGATACTATAACCAGCGGTACAATAGTGTGAGTCAGTGTTTTTCACACGTTATCCACCCTCCTCAATGCAAAACTATTTTCTTTGGATGGTAACCATTTACAAATAAATCAGACATAATAAATATATTGCAGGTTTCACCGTCTAATAACTCTTTCTTAGTTGTGTAGATGTTGACTCTTTCTTAATGCTACATCTGAAACTCATTTCTATTTAAACAATGATTGTAATGCAAGTTGGAGCTTTCTTCAGGCGTTAGTAGTTTTTTTTTTAAAGAGTCAACAGTAATACAATTTTCCAACTTACATTCACCACCTCTAACACATATCAACAATATCCCGAGCAAACAAAATATCTCTTTCATTAAATAGGTAGCTCACTGGAAAATACAAGACATTTCCATTATTTATTCCATCACTGTGAATCTTATCTTAAATATCACCTCCATATTACCTGTCATTCACTCATACTCATAAATATACACACACACACACACACACATATATATATATATATATATATATATATATAAATATATATATACTATAAAGGGGTATTGATAGCATATTTTTATAGTAATGTTATCTAAACTGATATGAAAGATTAGTTTTTGATTTTCTTTTATAATTATAGCAGTTAATTACTGTTATATATACTGTTATTTAAGAAGTGATTTTGTTTATTTGTCACGTTTTCCATAATTTTAGGTAATTTTGTTTATTTGTCACATTCTTATGATTTTGATTGTAAAGTCATCAATTTAAATTTATACATTATTTGAATTTTATTAAATAAGTATTATATTATTATTTGAAAAGTTATTTTATTATTTATATTATTCACCACAATATTAGATTATTTTATTTATTTTTTATGTTCTTATAATTTTGACTGATAGTCATCAATTTAAATTTATATTATTATTTGAAGTTTCTTAAATAACTATAAATAAAGGTTAGGGTATAATTCTAAATATTTTGCTCTTCCAATCTTTAAGATAATATTTTTTATATGTTATGTAGAGTAATAAAAAATTGTCTGAGGTTTTAGTTTGTGGAAACTCTATCATATATAAATAATGAATTGGATGTTACTGTATTGGTCAAAATTTTAATATTTTTATAACTCTCAAACAACTAACACCAATGAACTAAGTTCTATATGTATGTGCCGTTAGGTTAATTTCATCTATTATAAGTATAACATGTATTGTATCCTTAATACATATATAAATAATTATCATATCCTGAAAGCTTTTCAAATTATCTAAATCTATAAATATATTTCAACTAGAACCTTAATTCTACTAAGAAATATATTATATTTAATATAAAAATAAACAAATATACAAATGTATTGAGAATTTTTACGGGATATCTTATGTTATATTTCAGAATATCTTGAAATTAATTTTACATTATTGATTAATTGTGTATACAACTAAACTACCTAGTAATTACTATTTTTTAAAACCCCCCACTAACTTATATTACATCTCCTACTAATATAATAGAATCTTTTCAAAGTTATTATTTTCTAAATATAACATATATACCAGATATATATTACAACACATATATGGTAGTTTCTCTTTTTAGTTTTTAGTTTTTCATAATTATGAGATGCATAAGTTAAGATGATTAATATAATATTCTAAATTTAATGTTATTCTTATATTATTAACCAATCTAAAGTTCTCTATTAATTTTTTAGCAACAAATTTAATTTATCAAAATTGTTCCTTATTTCAAACATGTACACCACATGTCATTTTTAAATGATATTATTTCCCGATATCATGGGAAGCCACTGAACTTCTTGATGAATTTGAATAGTCCGTCTCCCCTGGGTGAAAGCTTGGATTTCATTTTGAGCTAAGCTCAATCGCCTGGTTCAAATGTAACCTTCTTCCTTTTTTGGTCGATATATTGTTGAGAAGTGATTTTATTTATTTATCATGTTCTCCATGATTATAGTCAATTTTACTTATTTCATGTTTTTATTAGTTTTAGTTGAATTATTGATTTATTAATTTAAATAATGTAGCTATCTTAAACTTTGTAAGTAGAATATATATATATATATATATATATATATATATATATATATATATATATGCGAAGTGATTTTGCTTATTTGTCATGTTCTCTATGACTTTAGATAATTTTACTTATATGTCACATTTTTATTTGTTTTTAGTTGAATTATTAATTTATTAATTTAAATAATATAGCTATTTCAAACTTTATAACAAAATTATAATTATTCCAACTTTGACGAGTTATGATCAATTCTTATTTGTCATGTGATGTAAGAAGTTTTAATTAGTGAAAACTCTATCATATGTAAATACTAGATACTATGTGTACGCCATTTAATTATTATGCTTCAGTTTTTCTCAAAGAAAAAATAATGGATTAGATGTCGATTTGTTAAATAAAACTTTAAGGTTTTTATAATTCTCAAACAAATAGTATATCAATAAACTGATGCAACCATGGTTGAGCCAGTTGACTACTCATCATAAGGGATTCATCATAAACTATGTTACAGACATATGTAACATGTTAGGTTAATTTCATATGTTTTAATTATAACATGTATTGTATTTTTTAGTATAGAAATAAATAGTTAAATAAGTAGAAGTAAGAGTTAGAACATAATTTTAATATAATGAAATAATATTTAACAGACAAATTTAATTTTATAATAAATATGATATATCATTTAATATAAATATTTGATATTATCTTATTTTCTTATTATTTTAAAAGGAAATTTCCTTTTCCATATGCGCCATGAAAAGGCTATAAATATAAGGCAAATGGTGCGTGGTGACCATGACGTGAATATATCGTATTGGAAGGTGTGGCGTTCAAGAGATGTCGCCATTGATAAAGCAAAGGGAACAACTAAATCATCTTACCAACATCTTCCATACTATCTACAAAAGCTAGTAGCTGCAAACTCAGAGACAATAACCAAACTTTTCACAGAAGGGTTAGAGGGTGGTGGGCGTCGTTTCAAGTATATGTTCGTAGCATTTGGAGCATGTATTCAGGGGTATTAATTTATGAGGAAAGTTGTTGTCATTGATGGGACACACTTGAAAAGAAAATATGCTGGTTATTTGCTTACAGCCTTTCCACAAGATGGCAACTACCAAATATTTCCACTAGCTTTTGCAATTGTAGACAGTGAAAAGAGATGTCTTGGAAGTGATTTTTTCAACAATTGTCAGCATTTTTAGTGGGTGATGAGAAGTTTGTGTTTGTTTCTAATAAACACACATCAATTTATTAAGGGCTTAGCAAGGTAATGGTATTTATAGGGGATATAAAATTATCTACCAAGTTAAAATTATGTTTACATATATCCTCATGTTAACACATATATGTAGGGTTTAGCAAGCTAATGTTATTTGTTGCAGATATAAATAAAGCTAGCAAGTTAATAAATAAGTATATATATAACCTAATTTTATACACACTAATAAAAATAAATATCATGGCAGGTGTATCCAACAGCCGGTCACTGCATTTGCATAGTCCATTTAAAGAGGAACATCTGCTCAAATTTATGTGCCCGTCACTTAGAATACCTCGTAGCCAAGGCTGCTAGGACATTCATGATGCAAGAATTCTATAACACTTATAACGAGATTAAAACCATGGATCCAGCGTGTGCAGAATATTTGCTCGACATAGGGGTAGAACATTGGGCAAGAACTCATTTTCCAGGACAAAAATACAATAACATGACAAGCAACCTAGCAGAATCTTGGAATTCAGTATTGCGTGAAGCTCGAGAATATCCGGTTATACCATTTAGTGAATTCATTCGAAACAAATTTTGACAGGGTGGTTTGGAACTCGTCAGGATGCAGCAAATAAGAATAAAGGTTCAATAACACCCAAAGTTGCAGGTATACTTACAAATTTTTTTGAAATGAGTGGGAGTTACGAAGTAAGTAATATTGTAGAGGATGAGTATGAAGTACGTAACAAAAACGGTAGAAGTTTTCACGTTAACCTGGCTAACAAAACGTGTAGCTGCTTTGAATTCCAAATGCTTTCTATTCTGTGTTCACATTCTATTGCTGTTGCAATTAAAGGAAAGGTTAGCGTGGAAGCATTTGGTGTTAGCAGCTGATATAGACTATTTATTACTAATTTTAGGCCATGTTATAGGCTCTATTTAAGGTCTATTATGTGTGTCTAGGATATGTTTTAGAGTATTTACAGGTCAAGGAACGTTTGGAGATATATGAGATACTTGGAGCTTTTGGAGTACTTAGAGGAGAAGAATCCATAGCTAGATCATTTAAGGAGTCGAAGAATCCATCGATCGATGACATATACTTGGCATCGACCGATGATTAAAGACCAAGGTCTATCGATGTCGCACACTTGCCATCGATCGACATACGACTCGCAGACATAAGATTTCAAGCCCAAGTCAAAATGATGAAAATGCCTTGGATGAGTTTTGACCTAGATTTAGGGTTTTATATTTATGTCTTACGAAGACAGAGAGGATAATTATATTGCATTATTCTATTATTCATTTGTATTAGGGTTAGGAGAGAAATGAGGAACTCCTTCGATATTTATTTAATTTCTATTTTGCATCTATTTCATCTATGATTACTGTGACAAAAATCATATTTGAGTAGTTATCAATTAAATTTAGGGTTAAATGATAGCAATCATGGATTAGCACAAAAGTAGGATAGCTAGATTAAGTTAATATCCATCAATTGAGTTGTGCTTAACGCTTGCATTCTAGAGTAGATAACTAGGATCTCAAAGTTAGGACATGGACAACTACGAGAGTAGGTTCTGTGCCATAATAGACTTTGTTGAACTAGGTTGTTAGGCGCATTTGAGAGCTGGTATAATAAGTCTGATGGACTTATCAAATCTCGCCCCACACTTCCTTCTGATTTCACGTCGATCGACATCAGGCCTTAGCCGTCGATCAATGGTCTTTCCTTTTTCTCGCATACGAGAGTTGGAGTTAAAAGGGTCATAATAATTAACATTTTAGTTCTAGTATATTTATATTTTCGTGCTTCCTATTCCCTATAATCAATTAGGCTTGAAACCCTAGATCTATCATATTTACATTTACATTTACATTTAGTTAATTAAATATCATATTTTCATATTTGAATTAAATTTCATATTTTCATATTGTATCCATACCTCTTGATAAGAAATATTTCCTTAATTGATTGTTCACCACTAATATATATATTTACCTAGCTTAGTCTTTAGAAAAAAAGAAATCTATTGTGTGTCATTGTTCTACGTGGATTTGATCCTTAAGTACTACACATGATCTCTCTTGGCAAGAGTATTATTTTGTGTGTTAAGATTATGGTTAATTTGATAGTTAATTGTTTAGGATATTTATACCCTGCTAGAACAATAAACACACACATGTCAAATTTGGCACCGTTGCCGGGGAGCATTGATTGCCATTAGATTTAATTTCTAGGATTTAGTCTAGGTTTATTACTACTTTTCAAGTTACTAATTTTTCTTTTCCTTTGTTTTTCAGGTACATGCAAAGAAGCACCAAAAGCAATAAAGGAAAAGAACTAGCATTCTTTGACCCCGACATACTTGAACGTACAATCCACAAAGAAAGATGACAAGAATCGATCGACAACACCTGGACTGTGTCGACCGACACTTCTTCACAGACCGTATCGACCGACATCCAAACTTTACCATCGACCGACAATGATCACATAGAATCGATCGACATCAACTTAACTGCCTGGATCGATGGAAGCAGACGACTTCAGATGGTTGAGACTTTAATATTGGTTAGGGATGAGAATGGAGACCTGCGTGACCCCGACGGTCACCTGCATAATGAAGCAGATCAGAAGATAGACGATCAGAGGACCATAATCCCTGATACAGAAGTAGAAGCATACGCTGCAGAAGCTCAACCTGAAGCTAATGCCAAAGCTACTCAGAGAACACTAGCTGACTACAACCGTCTAGACCAGTTCTACGCCAACAGATCCACCATTCGTTCTCCAGCTTTTAAGAGACACGATTTTTAAATCAAGCCTGCTTTCTTCGGACTTGTAGCACAAACACCCTACCATGGGCTGCAACATGAGCACCCTATGGATCATCTGGAGCAATTTGAGGATCCAGTGACTGCTATTAGATCCAATGGAGTCGCTGAAGATTATCTCTTTTGTAAGCTCTTCAAGTACTCACTTGATGGAGAAGCTTCATATTGGCTGAAGCAGTTACCACCAGGATTTCTGACATCCTGGACTGACATCAAAAACGCTTTCTTGCGTAAATTCTTTGACGACGCAAGAGCAGAAGACCTGAGGAGCAAGATTGCTACTTTTTCACAAGACCCTTCATAATCTTCCAGGAACTCCTGGATCAGATTCAAATTATACCAGAGAGATTTTACACATCATGCGTTCAACGAAGTGCAGCTTCTCAGCATTTTCTTTAAAGGTATTGGATTACAGTACCAAATGGCTTTAGACACAGCTAGCGAAGGAAATTTTAGCACCAAGAGTCATGAAGAGGCTACAAGATTGATTGAGAATATGACATCCAACAACAGCACCAAGAACACAAACTTTGAGAGAAAGAAATCAACTCCAGCAATGAACAAAGAGCAAATTGAAGAAGTTAAGGCAAAACTGGATAGTGTTCAAAAATTTCTCAGGAAGCAGGTCACTTTTGCAGAAGTAAAAGCAATAGAGTCTGGAGATGATGACATTGAAGAAGAGGATGTGAACTACATTGATAGGAATGGTCTCCAGAGACAAGGGAATACATGTTTCAACAGAAACTCCTATGGGAATGGTCAAAGGAGTAATTTTAACCAGAGTTCACAGCGAAGGCCCTTTAACAACAACATAGCTTATGAATCTTCTTACTACCAAAACCCTCCTCAAAAAACTTAAAGAAGAAAGATCGAAGCAATGGTTTACAAAGTTTTAGAGGGACAACAGAAGATGATTGTGGATTTCAATGGAAAAATAGATGGGCTGTACCTCAAACTCAACACCAAATTCGAAAATCTCAACACCCATGTAAAGAAGCTAGAGAATCAGGTGATGCAGACAAGTGAAACTATTAGGAGACATGAGAGCCTGATCAAGGAGAAAATAAAGGCTAGACAGAATCACCACGTCAATGCATTGACTGATGATGATTTTTGAGTAGAAGTCAAGAGAGAAAAGCTACAAGAGGGGGATTTCCGTGTAGATAATTCAAGTTTGTTCGACATGTCGCACATACATCGATCAACGCAATTTAATGAGCATCGATCGACGGTACCTATGGAGTTAACATATTCGGGAAAATCCTCGAACATCGATCAACGGAACAATCGTAGAATCGATCGATGGTTCCCAGCAACGAAAAGAGTTCATTACCAAATGTCATGAATATGACAACTCCGAAGCAGAGGATCATTCTGAAGAAGAAAAGTGACCCTGGGAAGTTCGTGGTTCCATGTTTGATCAAAGGTCACGAGTTTCCCAATGCCCTCTGCGATACGGAAGCATCAGTGAGCATCATACCCAGAGTTATGGCAGAAAAGTTGAATGTGAGAGTGGAGCCTTCCAGTGACTCGTTCGTTTTTGTGGATTGCTCCAGAGTGGATTCATGGGATATTTGTAGAGACGTCTTACTCCAGATTCAGAATGTCCTAGTCCCAGTAGACTTCCATGTGATGGATACCCATATCAATTGGAACTCTTCACTACTACTTGGGAGAGCATTTATGGCTACCGTAAGAGCATTCTGTAACATGAAGACTAATAGGTTGTGCCTTTCCTTGATTGATCCTAATGTTAATTATGAAATTTATAAGAATAAACCTGCCCTCACGAAGTTGTGTAATGATGCAGAACTTGTGGCCACATGCTTCTGCGATTATGGCTTCAATGAAGAGTCTGAAGATAGAGCATCGATTGACACCCAACCCAGATCATCGACCGACGCGTTTGCCACTTAGTAATTGGTTGATGCCCACCCTTCATTATCGATTGACACACCTACTTCATAACCGATCAACACCTGCCACGCGGATTGCAGTTACACCCTAACCTACCTTGAGTACGGCAAAGATTACATAGAAGAAGAGATAATCAAGTACTGTGGTATTACTATGGAAGAAGCTGGTGTTTTTCAAGTTTCCCATCAACTCGGGAAATCAACATCGATCGACGACAACCATTCGCCATCTATTGATACTGACCAAGAAGCAGAGTCCGAACTAGATTCAGCTGCAGAACAAGGGAAGGCATATGGTCATCTTAGACCAGATGAGTTTGAAATTTTTTGAGACCCAGAGGAACGTGCACAAAATCTTTATGGGAGAATCCTACATATATCCAAGGAGGATGTAGCAGATGTCCTTATTGTGGCGAATGGATCGGGCAAAATTATTTGGACAACATCAACAACCATCGACCGATGCACCTCTCACGGCTCGATCGACATTGAGGAGCAGAAGAACGTCATGATCCATAATATTCCATACAATTCTCAACATCCTCGATCGATCGAAGACACACAACGTGCATCGATCGACAGAAACTCTCTGAAGGTACACAAACTTCATACTTCTATTGCCTATAATCCAAAGAGTTCAGCATCAATCGACATGATCAACCCAACATCGATCAACAGCTGTATCGAGAAAGGTGCGAGAGCATTTGATGCTAAGGGTAGAAGAATTTTTCATTGGGAAAAGAAAGATGAGTATGACATCTACAAAGATGAGAATGGTAATGCACGAGCCACAAACGAAAGAGTAGTGAATGTGCAAGCTAAAGACACCAGAGCAGTTTTAGAGAGAGCTACTATGTGTGAGCAAAGCTACATATGTTTATCACAACATGCAGCAAAAATCAGTATGTCTATGGAGAATGAAAGGACATACAACAGAGCAGAAAGTGATGATATTGTGCATGAGATCGACAAAGCTCAAGAGATGTCACTGGATGATTTCCACAAGAGGCTTGATGATGCCTACTATCTTATAGACAAACGCCTCACCAGTTTGACTACACGCATGGATGAGATGAAGCAAGATTTGGATACTATACAAAAACAACATGCGATTAGGCCATAAGGACAAGCATCGATCGACGGTACCCTACGACCATCGATCGACACTGAAACCAACAGACATAAGACAACAACAGAAACACAATTGGAAGATAGGTTCGATGAGATTGCTTTTTCTCAGAGCCTAATGAAGGAAGATATTTCTCAACAGTTGGAAGATATATTATAGACTACAGCTACAAGACTTAGAATGTTACAGCACAATATTGAGAACTTACAAAGGAGAATGCATTCAATGGAGGTTGATAGAGAGGTTATAAAGAATGAGAAAACCAGAAGACATGAGGCAATGAGGAGCTTCATTGGTACATGGTTTCAGAAGAGCAAAGAAGATGTGGACACTTGTTTTCCAAGTGTTGATCCACCTCCATACTAATTAAAATGTTCACATCGTCGAGCTTAAGACTATAACCAAGCGCTGACTGGGAAGCAACCCACTGTTTAGTAAGTTTTAATTAGTTTTTGATTATATTAGTCTAATTTTGGATTTTATTTTATTATTGCAGGTTTTCTAAAAAAAAGAAGAAGAAAGAATATCGTCTGCACAGAGCATCAACCGACACTTGATCACTATCAATCGATGGAGTAACCCTAGTATCGATCGATCGCCATTTAACTATGTCGATCGACGGTCACCATCAACAAGCATGTATATCATTTTTACTTGTTAAATTTGGTCCTTTTGATTTATTTTCTTCACCAATCACAGACTATTTAACACTTGTAATAGTGTTGTTTAAGTCTGGGGGAGGTTTACTGATATTGTGTTCTATTTTGAGTTTTATACTTATAAAAAAAAGAAGCAGAAACTTACAGGTGCAACATCAATCGAGACCATAGAGGCACCATCGGTCGACAATGGATATCGAACATCGATCGACCACACTTGCCTACCACCGATCGACACTCTCTTAAAGAGAGAGGTACCGAGTTTCCTACTTAACTATTTACTTATGATTTAATTTTTCCTAACCAATCCGGGACAAATTACACTAGGGACAGTGTAATTTAAGTCTGGGGAAGGATCGCTAATGCTATTTAATTTGTTTTGAGTTGTATTTGCTATATATATAAGTTTTTTTACAAAAATTATTGAGTCAAGAAGGGGACTATGATCAAGGTTTATTCTTGACTAACCACACTTCAGCACCATTTTTTGAAGGTTGTTTGCAGAGATTACTAGAGATACCAAAGTGGATCATCCCGCCACTATATCACACTTGCTTAGAAAATTTGAAGGAACCGAAGCTGATTTCCAACACTAATCGTGAAACTATTTGGTTGCTTTGGGGCTTGGTATACACTGGATCGGATTCCTTGTGCAAGTCTGTAGGTACAAGTTACTGCACCTTTGCTTCCATTCTCTCTCTCTCTTCAGCATCTACTTAAAAGCTTAAAAGATTGAGATGAATTCCCAAGATGCAGAGGGGTAGGTACATTACCAATGACCCCACTATTCTAATTTGGAGGAATGATCACACATTGTTGGAAGGGAGGAGTAGGTAAATTACCTATGACCCTATTATTCGCCTACAACTTTGCCTAAAAAGCAAAAAAGATAAATAATAAAATAAATAAATAAGAGAAAAACAAAAATAAGATGGCATCATTGTCCATTAAGTTTGAGATCCAAAAAGATTCAAAGAAAAGAGAAAAGAGGGAAGAAATGGATCATAGAAGACTTTGTGCCTAGTTGTTCAGATACTTGCAGAGGTAAGAATCCATGTGTCTTTTGATCGATACTCTCATGGTAAAGCCTGCACTTTTATTTTATGCAAAGAAATGAGATCAGTAGAGGGGCTAGTCAGACTAGTATTTGCTAAGATGTCTGATAGAATGGATTTAGCCTATTTATTACCAGTTTTAGGCTATGTTTTAGAGTATTTACAGGTCCATGAACGTTTTGGAGATATATGAGATACTTGGAGCCTTTGGAGCATTTAGAGGAGAAGAATCCGTGGCTGATCATTCGAGGAGTCGAAGAAGCCATCGATCGATGACATATACTTGGCATCGACCAATGATTAAAGACCAAGGTCAATCGATATCGCACACTTGTCATCCATCGACGTTCGACTCACGGACATCAGATTTCAAGCCCAAGTCAGACTGACAAAAATGCCCTGGATGAGTTTTGACCTATATTTAGGGTTTTATATTTATGTCTTAAGAAGACAGAGAAGCAAATGATAATTTTATTGCATTATTCTACTATTTATTTGTCTTAGGGTTATGAGAGAAAGGAAGAACTCCTTCAGTCCTCCTAGAACTCCTTTTATTTTTATTTGATTTTTATTTTGCATCTATTTCATCTATGATTTTTGTGACCAAAATCATGTTTGAGTAGTTATCAATTAGATTTAGAGTTGAATGATAGCAATCATGGATTAACCCAAAAGTAGGATTGCTAGGTTAAGTTAATATCCATCAATTGAGTTGTGCTTACTGCTTGTATTCTAGAGTAGCTAACTAGGATCTCGAAGTTAGGACATGGACAACTAGGAGAGTAGGTTTTGTGCCAAAATAGACTTTGTTGAACTAGGCTGTTAAGTGCATGCGAGAGCTGGTCTAATAAGTCTGGTGGACTTATCAAATCTCACCCCACACTTCCTTCTGATTTTACCACCGATCGACATCAGGCCTTAGCCGTCGTTCGATGGTCTTTTCTTTTGCTCGCATACAAGAGTTTGAGTTTAAAGGGTCAAAATAGTTAACATTTGAGTTCTAGTATATTTACATTTCCATGCTTCCCATTTTCTATAATCCATTAGGCTTGAAATTCTTGATCTAGCATATTTACATTTACATTTATATTTAGTTAATTAAATATCATATTTCTATATTTGCATTAAATATCATATATCCATATTGCATCCCTACCTCTTGATAAGAAATATTTTTTTTATTGATTGTTCACCACTAACATATATATTTACGTAGCTTAGTCTTTAGAAATAAGAAATCTTGACAAGAGTATTATTTTGTATGTTAAGATTAGGGTTAATTTGATAGTTAATTGTTTATGATATTTATACCCTTCTAGAACAATAAACACACGCATGTCAGCAGCATACACCATGGGAGAGCTCAAGTAAGCATATGCAGGGAGTGTGCTGCCATTTCCGGATAACAGTGGTGTGCCAAAATTGGTGTCTGATTTTGGGGGAATGTAGTTGTGTCCTCCGACTAAAAAAAGACCACCTGGGAGGCCGAAGAAGCAAAGTTTTTTTTTCTAGGAGAAAAACTTGTAAGTTTAACAAAACATTGGTAATGTATGCCGGTTTGAGTTGTGCATTGTGTGTGCCCATATATTTTATAATATGTTACACTTATTGGTAATGTATGCCGGTTGGAGATATATTACAGATGAAACGCATGAGAAGGAGGACATTGTGCAGCCGATCCACGGGGTTGGATCACAACAAAGCCACATGCAAGGAAGAAATATAGTGAGAAGAAGATATTGGAGGGAATTTCAGGCGAAGGAAGAGATGTTTAAAAGGAGGGTGGAATCATGATGGGATAGTCAAAATAATCTAATGTAAAATACAAGTAGTTTGTATCCCATCATGAAGGTGTGTATGAATTATGATGTATCGCTTTGTTATAATAAATAAAAATTCCCTTCATTTATTTTGCTGTCAGTTTTTTTTGGAAGGATTGCTACCAACTTTATTAGTAGCACACAAAGAAGTATCAACATTGAAAATACGCTTGTTGGAGGTGTTTATATTTAAATACCAAGTTAATGAATTAGTTGACATGATAACTAGTTACACATAAAATTGTGTATGTTGTAGTACTACAACATGCACGAAAACGTACATGGAATAATCCTGTACACCTGGGTTGAATTATAACTATAAAATGGGATATTAACATCTTGCCACGGGGAAACAAACTTTGACAAAATGTAAGCTAGTAGTACGTACCCCATATTGGTAACAAATTTATTAGCGTAGCGGGAAGACACAACTTTGTTGATAATCAAACTGTTATATGTATAACGCAGATGAAAATTATGTTGGAAATATAATTTCATAATTTGCATGTATGTTAAGTTGGAGATGTGTTTTCAAATGTTGTATAATATGTGAAAATTATGTTGCAATGAGTCGGGGCACAACAAAGCACTTGCAAGGCGAAAAAGAGATGTCCGGGAAGAGGGAAGAATCATGATGGGAAAGCCAAAATTATGTTATGTAAAAATCTAAGTAGTTCGTTGCTAACAACTATTTTTTTAAGTGGGACGGCGAAGAAGTATCAACATTTACTTTCCCCTTGCTAACACTTATATTAGCGTTATGTAAAGAAACAAAGACATCAATAACCAAATTGTTAGTTGCGTAACAAATTTCAGCATTATGTTAAAAATCATGTTGAGCATATAATAATCGGCTGCATCTACACAAATAAAACGTGATTTTGTTCTTTGGTGGTTTACCTATAAATTTGATTACCTTAGTAAAAGTAATTTATTACAGTAACAATTGTGAAAATAACAAAGTAAACAAAAAGAAAAAAAATAGAGATCTTGAACATAGCTATCACGATGATAGAACATTAATATCTTAACGATGGAATAAAAAGTTTGCGAAAATGTCTGGAAATACTCAAACTTATTATAGGCTTTGTAAGAATATAAAGGTCTTTTTGATTTAGATGATGATAATGATATGATACTTTCAATGCAAATACTGATACTCATAAATGTGGCAATACAGAAACAAGATTGACGGGATAACGATAAAAAAGTTTGTAAGATGATGGCAGCTACATTGTCTAACATAGGAAATGCAGATTTAGTTACCGATGCTGAAGAAGTTACAATACAACAACACTACCAGGCATAAATTCTTACATAATACCAAAAAACCATTCATGTTCCTCGATAAAGCTATCATGAACTTGGTCTGTTCAAGCTGCTTCTCCAAGCCAACAATTTTAGATCTAAGATCTGACAGATCTCCTTTGAAATCACTTACTATACACTTCAAATCCTTGATTTCTTGAACAACAATGCTCATCGGTCCATGTAAAAAGATGATATTTGTCATGTGAAATAGCAATTGCTTTTAAAAGTAAGAGAAAAGCTAAATACCACCCAATTGGACATGTCAAGTATAAATTGTAGAAAGAATACTCTGATATGCCACACTTTTAAGAGGCATTGTGGAGTCAATATCCCACAGAAGGAAATTTGTGTCACTAGTCCCACTATTTCAAAATACCAGCTCTACCTTTCAGAATTGGCAAGATAATGGCAATAATACAAAATGCAGGTTAACGGCCCGGCTTCATGAGAGTAGCTGGCAAGCTAAGGGAAATGATCATGAACTTTCGTTTAATATCAAGGAATTTCATCACTTTGTTGCTCTTTAAAACCTTTTCTATGTCGTGTGCAAACCGTTCTATCACTTTGTTGCTCTTTTAAACCTTTTCTATGTCGTGTGTCAAACTGTTTTATCTTCATAGTCTTTTGTTGTGTGTATTTGTTAGTAGGCGCATATATAAAGTGAAAATATTGTCTCAGATGATTTAAAGATAAAAATCATCTGGGTTATTAGAGACAGAAAGATAAAAAATGAAGAATTAAACAATGTTGATTTGAGCTAGAATGGTGTCCTCATGGGTTATGGTTATTAGAGATAGATAGAGCGATAATGTATTCACTTCATCAAATGAGCTCAATCTCTTTAATGGGTACTAGTCACATGATTGTTTAAATGGCAAAAGTATACAGCGAATAAAAATCTCGTCGACGGCGTATATCCATCACAATACTATGAGAAATGGGCTCAGTCCACTTAATGGGCCCATGTCAACTGATTGTGTTGGTGGCAAATGTAAACAGAAAAAGAGTACAAAATACTTCAATCCAATTTCATGTCTCACTTTGTAATAGAGTTTATTTCACTACATAATCAATCTCGATCAACTAAGTCACTAGTGCGGCATATTTATTTGAAGGTGTACTACTGTTAAATCATAACAACCAAGCGAACCGAAAAACATAGCAATATATAAGTTCAGAACACAAAGATAAACACAAGAGCACACACCAAGTTCATAACATATTTGAAAATCACACCCAAGAAATTAAAGAAAACCATTGACTAATTTCTTGAGCTCTTCGATCTCCTCACTCATTTGTTGAGTCTTTAATTGCAGCTTCAAGCGGGCCTTGACCTCGTCACGAGCGTCTTTCTTCAAATCATTCACCTCATTTTCGAGTGCTTGAAGACAGCTAATACGAAAGTGCGATCCATCATCCTGAAGGTGCAAGAGAAATTTTGCTTAGAGGTCAACAAATTAACAACATTTATTTGTATACCGAACATCATTCTAACCTCAAACACTTTGCATACATAGTACCGCTTTCAGTGCTCGCCTGTTTCCACTACGATAAATTGACCACAAGCACATTTGTTTAGTATGCGATGGTTTGCATCCGCCACTGCATAGAGCCAATCACATTCCCTTTTGTGTTGCTTCATCTCGCTCTAGTAAGGATCCATCATTTTTGACTAGAGAGAGAGAGAGAGAGAGAGAGAGAGAGAGAGAGAGAGAGAGAGAGAGAGAGAGAGAGAGAGAGAGAGAGNGAGACTGGATTGGGGAGAAATGTTTGCGGTATAGGGTATAGTTTTAGGGTTTGAGATTGAAGAAAGGAAAATGCAGACAATGTGGAAAATAGAAGGAAGGGAGGGAGAAGAGGGAAACCAAAAGATCCGGTCCGTTGATTTTGACAAATATACTGAGATCGTGATTGACGTGATAAATAAAACAGCCAATTAGAGTGATGAAGAAAGACAAGAGCTCTCGTCCATTGATTTTTTCTAATATAGCGCCTGATAATTGTGGGAACCAAAATTCACACTGTCGATTTTTCATAAAAAAAGAAAAGTCAAGTCAACTCGACTTTTCCAGAGGTCCCAGATTATCTGTGAAAATACACAAAAGACGAAAGAGACAAAGATAACAAAATATAGAAAGTAAGTTGCACAGAGGCGTATTATTAATTGAAATGAGAAAAGTTACAAAGTTTCTAAAAGACAAGACAAATAGAGTTTTGCTAGCCGAATCGATCTCAGAACTCGGACGAAAAGAGTCTAAGTAAAAGCGAGCCGCCAAAATTCTAAGTTCTTCTAAGCTAGCAGAGTTTTTCTAGGTCTAAGTATCTCTCTCTCTCTGCCGTTAGCTTTAAATCCCCTTATATATGCCTTCTGGGTCGGTTCTCGTCTCCCCTTTTTGCCCCTAGGTTGAGTTTATCGCTTCACGGAAATATTCCTTTTTCTTCTCGATCTTCATAATTATCTTGAAAACTTGACATTTATCTTCCGATTTCGCGAGATTTGCCTCCTCCTGCAAGTAAGATACACAGTCACAGCATTAGTGGGCATGATTTTGAATGAAATCGTAAGTGGGTTTTGGGCCGTGTTCTAGGCCTCTTTGTGCCGTTTACCGACAAACGTTTTAACGATTTCTTTGAAAGAGCGCTTCTTGATACAACATCGATTTGACGAGGAAGTCATACCCCTAGTATAGTTTAGACGACCGTGGTGTTAAGTTAACCGTCACCGTTTACACGATAACCATGAACTCTATTTGGGAATACGAATCTTCGCGGTTCTTATTGTAAGGCTCAAAAGGTAACTCCGATCGAGGCGGAACAAGGGATTGACCCATTGATGTTCAATGAAAGGCATAAGATTTGGTCCAACTCGCCGAATGGGCGAGTTTGACAGGGTGCTTGATCCAACTCGCCATTTTGGCGAGTAGGACTGTTCCAACTCGCCCAAATGGCGTGTAGGATTGCCTGTGTGATCCTACGCCCAAAATTCCAAGTTCTTCTAAGCTAGCAGAGTTTTTCTAGGTCTAAGTATCTCTCTCTCTCTGCCGTTAGCTTTAAATCCCCTTATATATGCCTTCTGGGTCGGTTCTCGTCTCCCCTTTTTGCCCCTAGGTTGAGTTTATCGCTTCACGGAAATATTCCTTTTTCTTCTCGATCTTCATAATTATCTTGAAAACTTCACATTTATCTTCCGATTTCGCGAGATTTGCCTCCTCCTGCAAGTAAGATACACAGTCACAGCATTAGTGGGCATGATTTTGAATGAAATCGTAAGTGGGTTTTGGGCCGTGTTCTAGGCCTCTTCGTGCCGTTTACCGACAAACGTTTTAACGATTTCTTTGAAAGAGCGCTTCTTGATACGACATCGATTTGACGAGGAAGTCATACCCCTAGTATAGTTTAGACGACCGTGGTGTTAAGTTAACCGTCACCGTTTACACGATAACCATGAACTCTATTTGGGAATACGAATCTTCGCGGTTCTTATTGTAAGGCTCAAAAGGTAACTCCGATCAAGGCGGAACAAGGGATTGACCCATTGATGTTCAACGAAAGGCATAAGATTTGGTCCAACTCGCCGAATGGGCGAGTTTGACAAGGTGCTTGATCCAACTCGCCATTTTGGCGAGTAGGACTGCTACAACTCGCCCAAATGGCGTGTAGGATTGCCTGTGTGATCCTACTCGCCCTTTTGGCAAGTAAGACTCGTCCAACTCGCCAAAACAACGGGTAGGATTGCTTGTGTGATCCTACTGGCTGTTTTGGCAAGTAGGACTGGTCCAACTTGCCAAAACAACGAGTAGGATTGCTTGTGTGATCCTACTGGCCCTTTTGGCGAGTACGACTTGTCCAACTCGCCAAAATGGCGAGTAGGACTGGTCCAACTCGCCAAAATAACGAGTAGGATTTCTTGTGTGATCCTACTCACCATTTTAGCGAGTAGAACTTGTCCCACTCGCCAAAATGGCGAGTATGAATGCTTGTGTGATCCTACTCGCTTTTTTGGCGAGTACAATTGATCCAACTCGCCAAAATGACGAGTTGGATTGTGTGCTTGATCTATTTCTCGTGAGTTTTTTGGTCGGGAACTTTTGCTCTAGATAACCATTTTTTACCCCAACAGCTATCCTCCCAGCTCACAAGTTTCGAGCATGATTCTTGCGAGGGAGTGATGTTGTTTAATTGGAATCCACGGCTAAAATTGATTTTTCTCGAGAAGTTTTCCATTATTTCAAAGCGGAAAATCCTTTTAACTTTTTTTCTATAAATATAGACCTCCTTTTCTTTATTCTCTTCACATTCTCTCAACTTTCAAGTTCTCCTTGCTTTTCCTCTTAGAAATATCTCTCCATCAAGATGTTTTCTTCCAGCAACATTCAGAAGAGTTGTGTTGTCGAGAAAAGCAAGGCCGCCAGCGCATGTTCATCGGATCTTCCCGCCGCCGAAGCTGTTCCAGCTCACATTGTGGAGTTCCTTTCCTTTCAAAGTGAGTTGCCCCGTAGTGAGACTGAGGAGACGGCTCGTCCCACACGTGGCGGGTCTCCAGGACCTGCGGCCCTGACCAATGACCCGACTCCTAAGGTTCTCCTCACACGTGATGCCGTTCCTGCCGAAGAGGTGGTTGCTATGGACCCGTCGGCACCTGAGGTTGAGGTTCAGCCCGCGAGTTCCTCTTCGACTCTGGTTCATGCCGTCGATGCAGAGCCGGTTTGCGAGTCCATGCCTCCTCCTGTTCCTCCAACTAAAAGAGAAACCATTTTGGGGCTGCCTTCCCCAAGCGTGGCTCCGGCTTCTGCGCCGAAGAGTCACAAAAGGCCGAGTGCTAATCCTGACGTGGCTAAGAAGAGGAGATGCACCAAAGACTCCGAGGCTGGTCCCGTAACTCCAAAGGCATCCGGTTCAGGCATGGCGTCGTGACATCGTGCCAAGGTGTATTGAAGGGAAGTTGATGGTTATCGAGGATGCTCATTCCCTCGAAGTGACTCAGTTTGAGTCACAGATTAGCGAATTTAAGCGGGACCTTGGTAAAAGACCGCGAGCTCTTTTCTTAAGGAAAAAGAGGCGAAGGTGGCCAAGTCCTCGGAGTTGCATTGGCTAGAGCGTAAAGTTAAGAGTGCGGAAGAATTGACGAGGGCTTGCGTGATGGAGGAGGCCAAGGAAGTCATGGGTACTGAGTTTTGCACTCGTTTGATGAGGATTGCCGATTCCCTCGACTCCCTGGTGATCGTCCATGTCAGGGACATGGAACTGGCAGGCTCGAGGGAGGGATATGTGAGATCCAGTTGTTTCTCGTTGAAACAAATTTGTCTCCACGAGCGGAAGAGGCCAAGCTTCGGCCCGTAAAGTGGAGTTAGTGGAAGAGGAGGGTGACTTCGATCAGATCCTTGCGGGCCTGAAGTCGGAGTTCACCCTTAATCCTTGCTCAGGAGCACCCGAGGGTCAGGATCCCATAGCCGAAGAGGGTGGCGGTAGCACGGTTCTGAAACCAGAGGGAGTGATTGGTGAAGATGAAGCTCCATGTGTGGAGGATGATTGAGTAGGTAGTCTCGTGAGAGACTTTTTTTTTTATGTTTTTGTTTATGTTTTGCTTCTGGCCAAGTGTGCCCATGTTTTTATCTTGGGACTGGCGCTTATGGTTTCGAATCCCCGTCGTTTATGCGACTTTTAAATGAACTTCATTTTGCTTTTTAAGAGCTTATCAAGAGTTTTCCGCAGCATGCAAGCTTGCCGGATTTCTGGAGATGCACGAATAATAGCCAAGACACAAGTTTTGGGATCTCGTATCATGGTGTTTGATACTGTGCCTAGAGATGTTAAAGACCAGTGTGCTGGATTTAGGGTAAGACCTAGGTCTAATCACATCTCTAGGAGGTGCGATGACTACTTCTACGTACGTTTCCTGTATTTTTTTTGACCTGATTCCGTCCCGCTTTAAAGTCTGTGATATGTTCTCGGCTTATATGACTTTTATGGTATGAATAGAGAATCTCTCAGGGACAATGTTTAAGTCTCCTGAAAGTGCTGACCAAAATTTCAGATTTCTTTTATAGCGCTATTACACTTTTGTCGGGTGTACGAGAGCTATCTCTATGAGATAGCTTAGTCTGTTTAGGAAGTTAAGAGTTTGTTGTGATCAGCAACAAAATTATCGGTAGACGTTACCGCTTTTTGATTCTTTGCAAAAATACGTGTTGAGAGGGAGTGTGTGATTTTTTTGCGAAAATACGTGTTCAACCTTTGCGAAAATACGTGTTTTTTTGACAAAACAAGAAATCCTTCGAGCGTTGGCGACGTCTCGCTGTGTCCAAGGTTGAACTTTTTATGTCATTTTTGGTGTGGTGGAGTGTTCTGATGGTAGATGGATTTGGGAAAATTCTCCGCTGCGTTAAAAAGTCTCAAAAAATACTGAGTTGCGGATATTTTGAATTTTTTGGGGAGTATAGGAGTATACGTATAAGCACCCACTCCCCCCCCCCTTTTAATGAGGGGGGACAGCTGAGCTTGTCATGCGACGAATTGCCTACGTACCCTCTTCAGGGATCAAGCCGTCTTGTAGTTCAGTGAAGGTGTTGCTTAGTGATAGTATTTCTTGAGGTGCATCGCGTTTCAAGTTCTTGGAATTTTGACGTACTACATGTTTGCGATTTCGTACGAGCCAAGTCGGAGTACTTTTATGACTTTGTAAGGTCCTTCCCAGTTTGCCCTGAGTTTTCATGTATTCTGCTTGGTGGTGTTCTAGAAAACTTTAAGTAGGACTAATTCGTCTTCTCTGAATCTGCGTCTGCGTACGTTAGCGTTGTAGTACTTCGCAGCCGCCTGTTGATAATTCTGAATTTGTACAAGGGCCTGGTCTCGACGTTCGTTGATTAGGTCAAGCTCGTCAAGCAACATTAGATTGTTTGAATGTTTGCGTTCTGGGAGCAATCTTCTGCGTACTCCGAGAAATTTACCTCTGCTGGGATCATGCATTCTATTCCGTATACGAGGGCGAATGGAGTTTCTCCTGTTGCGCGCCTCGGAGTAGTGCAATGTGACCATAAGACTCCGTCGAGTTCTTTGGCCCATCTACCCTTTTTGGCGTCCAGTCTTTTTTTGAACCCGTCGAGGACAGTCTTCTTAGTAGTTTCGGCTTGGTTGTTGCATTGCGGGTATCTGGGAATCGATTTGTTCAGTCGTATCTTCCATTTCTCGCAGAAGGCCTCGAATCTGGTTGCAATAAATTGAGATCCATTGTCCGTTATGGTTTCGTATGGGACCCCATGTCCGCAAATGATATTTCTCCATACAAACCTTTCGACTTGAGCATCTTTTATGCTTGCGTAGGATTCCGCTTCAACCCATTTTGAGAAAAAATCCGTCAAAATCTGTAAGAACCGTTTCTGTGTTGACCTATACATAGGTCCAACTATGTCCATCGACCAATGCATGAATGGGTATGGTGCAAAGATTGACGAGAGGACCTCTGCCGGTTGATGGATAGTAGGGGCGTGCCTCTGGCATTTTTTGCATTTTCGCGCAAAGATTTTGCAATCTTTAATCATCGTTGGCTAAAAATATATGTGGCATTTGATTTTGATTGTGAGGGACCTCCCACAAGAGTAGTTCCCGCAGGACGCAGAGTGGACTTCTTCCATGATCTTTCGTGCTTTTTCTCCTTCTACGCAGGTCATGAGTGCCCCAGAAAATCTCAACTTGTAGAGTTCTCCGTCAACCAAGACGTACCGTGCTGCTTGGGTTTTAATTTTTCGGGCCGACCACTTTTCAGCAGGGAGTTTTCCATCGGCGATGTATGCAAGGATTGTATAAGGTTTGTCGAATCCGTATTCGGACTGTCCAGAATCTTGTGTTGTCTGAACATCAGTCTCGTCGTTGTCGCCGTCGGGCGAGTCGATTAAGTTTATGATGACAAGCGGTCTGATGCTAGGATGCTTTATGAATTCCACGAGGATCACCCTGCTTAGACCTGGATCTGATCTGGACGCCAAGACGCCAGGGCGTCGGCCTGGGCGTTTTTGGCTAGAGGAATCCGTGTGACAGCGATTTGATAAAAACTTTGAGCTAAGTTTTGGACGAGTCTTAAGCAAGCATCCATTCTTTCGTTACTTGCTTTGTATTGCCCGCTATATTGGCTTGCCACAAATTGGGAATCACAATAGGCGTGAATGTTGCGTATCTATAGACCATGAGCCAATCGTAAGCCTGCGATTAGGGCTTCATACTCGGCTTTATTGTTTAAGGGGAGGAAGACAAGTCAGAACGACTATTCCAGCACTTCCCCGGTTGATGACGTGAGTCTGATTCCAATTCCAGAGCCCTGTTTAGACGAGGATCCGTCGACGTGGAGAGTCCATGTCGAATCGGGTTCTTGGTTGGTAATGTACCATGTCGGTAGTTCTACTAAGAAATTGGCAAGTACTTGCGACTTTGCGCAACTTTTCGCTCGATACTCAATATCGTATTCGCTTAGCTCGATTGCCCATTTCGCTAACCTTTCAAATTGACTGGGGCTATGCAAGATCGTCCGCAGTGGGAATGATGTGAGCACTACGACTGTGTGAGATAGGAAATACAGCCTTAGCTTCTGTGCTGACATTACAACTGCATGCACCAATTTTTCCATCATTGGATAACGTATCTCCGCATAGAGTAAAGTTTTGCTCATGTAAAAGATATGCTTTTGCTTGCCGTGTTCCTCACGGATGATGACGCCGCTCGCAGCCATGACTGATACTGCGATGTACAGGAATAGTGGTTCCCCTTCAAGGTGTCGTAGAAAGGTAAACACTTATATGTTGATCACAAGATGAAGCGGTTGAGTGCTGCGACTCTCCCGATTAATCTCTGAACCTCTCGCTTCATTCTCGGAGATGCCATTTCGATCAGCGCGGTGATCTGTTTTGGGTTGGCCTCGATACCGCGGAAGGTGACAAGATACCTCCAGAACTCTCCCGATGCTACTGCAAACCTACATTTTGTAGGGTTAAGTTTCATATTGTGTTGGTTGAGCCTGTCGAAGCATTCTTGGAGGTGAGTGATATGATCTCGTTCCTCGAGGGATTTCACGAGCAAATAACTGATGTACACCTCCATCGTTTTTTCCGAGTTGCTCGGAGAACATAATGTTGACAAGTCGTTGATAGGTTGTGCCAGCGTTATTAAGAGCAAATAACCGATGCTGACCATTTAGCACCGATCGACGTCAACCTACCCGTATCGATCGACAAACACAGACGAGTTCAGATGGTTGCGACTTTGATACTGGTTAGGGGTGAGAACGGAGACCCGTGTGACCCTGATGGTCACCTGTGTACTGAAGCAGGTCAGAAGATAAATGATCAGGGGACTATAATCCCTGATGCAGAACCAGAAGCAGACGCTGCAGAAGCTCAACCTGAAGCTAACTCCCAATCTGCTAAGAGAACATTGGCTGACTACAACCATCCAGATCAGTACTACGCCAACAGATCCACTATTCGTCCTACAGCTTTTTAGAGACACGATTTCAAAATCAAGCCCGTCTTCTTCGGACTTCTAGCACTGACACCCTACCATGGGCTGTGACATGAGCACCCTATGGATCATTTGGAGTGATTTGAGGATCTAGTGACTGCCATTAAAGCTAGTGGAGTCCCTGAGGACTATTTTTTTTGTAAGCTCTTCAAGTACTCACTTGTTGGAGAAGCTTCATATTGGCTCAAGCAGTTACCACCAGGATCTTTGATATCCTGGACTGACATCAAGAATACTTTCTTGTGCAACTTCTTTGATGACGCGAGAGCAGAAGACCTGAGGAGCAAGATTGCCACATTTTCACAAGACTCTTCAGAATCCTTCAGAAATTTATGGATCAGATTCAAATCATACCAGAGAGATTGTCCACATCACGGGTTCAACGAAGTGAAATTTTTCAGCACTTTCTTTATACATATGGACTACAGTACCAGATGGCTTTGGACACAGCCAGTGAAGGAAATTTCAGTACCAAGAGTCCTGAAGAGGCTACAAGGTTGATTGAGAATCTGGCATCCAGAAGCAGCACCAAGAAGAAAGACTTTGAGAGGAAGAAATCAACTCCAACAATGAGAAAGGAGCAAATTGAAGAAGTCAAGGCAAAACTGGATAGTGTCCAGAAATTTCCCAGGAAATAGGTCACCTTTGCAGAAGTGGAAGCAATGGAGTCTGGAGATGATGAGATTGAAGAGGATGTGAACTACCTTTATGGGAATGGTTTCCAGAGACAAGGGAATCAATGTTTCAACAGGAACTCTTATGGGAATGGTCAAAGGAGTAACTTTAATCAGAGTTCACAGTGAATGCCCTTCAACAACAACAAAACTTATGAGTCCTCCTACTACCAGAATCCTCCTCCCGAAGCTCAAGGAAGCAAGATTGAAGCAATGGTTGTCAAAGTGTTGGAGGGACAGCAGAAGATCACAATATACTTCAATGGGAAGATAGATGGCCTGTACCTCAATCTCAACACCAAGTTCGAAAATCTCAACACCCATGTGAAGAAGCTAGAGAATCAGGTGATGCAGACAAGTGAAACTATTAAGAGACATGAGAGCATAATCAAGGAGAAAATAGAGGCTGGACAGAGTCACCACGTCAAAGAATCGACTGATGATGATTTTTGGGTAAAAGTTATAAGAGAAAGGCTGCTAGAGACGGATTCCCGTGTGGAAAATTCGAGCTCGTCCGAAAGGTCGCACAAGCACCCATGGAGTTAGCAGTATCAGGTAAACCCTCAACCATCGATCGACGTAGAGACTGTAGAATCGATCAATGGTTTCTCGCAACAAAACGTGTTCATCTACCAAAAGTCATGAATGTGACAACTCCAGAGCAGAGGATCATTCTGAAAAAGAAAAGTGATCATGGGATGTTCGTGATTCTGTGTTTGATTAAAGGGCACGAGTTTTCCAATTCCCTCTACGACACTGGATCATCAGTGAGCATCATACCCAGAGCTATGGCAGAAAAGCTGAACCTGAGAATGGAGCCTTCAAGTGATTCATTCGTCTTTGTGGATTGCTCCAGAGTGCATTCAGGAGGTATTTGTAGAGATGTCCTACTGTAGATTCAAAATGTCCTAGTCCCTATAGTTTTACATATCATGGATATCCAGATCAATTGGAACTCTTCACTACTGCTTGGAAGAGCATTCATGACTACCGTGGGAGCTATCTGCGACATGAAAACTAACATGTTGTGTCTCTCCTTGATTGATCCTAATATTAATTATGAAATTTATAAGAATAAACATGCCCTCACAAAGTTGTCTAATGATACTTGTGGCCACATGCTTCTGCAATTATGAGTTCAACGAAGAGTCTGAGGATGAATTATCGATCGATACCTAACCCAGAGCACCGATCGACGCAATTGCTGCTGAGCAATCGGTCGACACCCACCCATTGTTATCGATTGACGGCCTCACCCGAGAACCAACCAACACCTGCCATGCAGATGGCAATTACACCCTAGCCTACCTCGAGTACGATAAAGATTACAGAGAGGAGGAGCGAATCGAGTACCGCGGTACCACAATGGAAGAGGCTGGTGTTTTCAAAATTTCTAATCAATTGGGGAAATCGACATCGATTAATGGCAACCATTCGCCATCGATCGATACTGACCAAGAAGCAGAGTGCGAACAACTTGGTAATCAAGCATCAATCGACCACCACCATACACCACGATCGACGGAGACCTGGTTGAATATCATGATCTAGTATCAGACGACACCAGCTGGGCGAAAGTGGATAGACGCGCACCGATCGATGCACCTTATTCAGCGTCGATCGACATAGAGAAGCAGAAGATAAAGCAGATTGGTAATATTCCATACACATCTCCATATCCTAGATCGATCAACAACAGACATCACACATTGATCGACGATACCATTCCAAAGTTCCACAATCTTCGTACTTCAACTGCCCACTATCCCGAAAATTCAGCATCGATCGACATGACACACCAAGCATCGATCAATGGTTGTATCGAGCATGGTATGAGAGCTTATGACGCTAAAGGTAGAAGAATTTTTCACTGGGAAAAGAAAGATGAGTATGGCATCTATAGAGATGAGAATGGTAATGCACGAGCTAGAGACAGAAGAGTAGTGAATGTGCAAGCTAAAGATATCAGAGCAGTTCCAGGGAGAGCTATATTGTTTGAGTAGAGCTACATATGTCTACCGGAACATGCAACAAGAAGAAGTATGTCTATGGGAATTCAAAGGACATACAACAGAACAGAGATTGACGATATTGTGCATGAGGTCTATAAAGCTCAAGAGATGTCACTGGATTAATTCTACGCAAGGATTGATGATGTCTACTATCCTATAGACATATGCCTTACCAATTTGACTACACGCATGGATGAGATGAAGCAAGATTTAGATATATTACAACAAAAGCATACGATTACGTCAGACGAACGAGCATCAATCGATGGCACCCTACGACCATCGATCAACACTGAAGCCAACCGGCATAAGACAGCAACAGAAACACAACTGGAAAATAGGTTTGATGAGATTGCTTTTTTCTCAGAGCCTAATGAAGGAAGATATTTCTCAACAACTGGAAGATATATCAGAGACTACAGCTGCAAGACTTAGAATGCTACAGCGCAGTATTGAGAACCTACAAAGAAGAATGCATTCAATGGAGGTTGCTAGAGAGATTACAAAGAATGAGAAAACCAGAAGTTATGAAGCAGCGAGGAGCTTCATTGGTACATGGTTTAAGATGAGCAGAGAAGATGTAGGCACTTGCTTTGCAAGTGTTGATCCACCTCCCCACTAGTCAAAAAGTTCAAATGTCGATCTTAAGACTATAAACAAGCGCTGAGTGGGAGACAACTCATTGTTTAGTAAGTTTTAATTATTTTCTTGAGTACATTAGTCAAATTTCGGATTCTATTATATTATTACAAGTTTTTAAAGAGAAAGGAACATGAGTCTGCACAGAGAATCGATCGACACTTGATCATTGTCAATCGATGCATTATCCTTCGTATCGATCGATCGCCAGTTAGCTGTGTCGATCGACGATCACCATAAGCAAGCAGGTATACCGTTTTCCTTTATCAAGTTGTGTCCTTATGATTTATTTTCTTCACCAATCTCAGACTGTATAACACTAAGGATAATGTTGTTTAAGTCTGGGTGAGGTTTACTGATATTGTGTTCTATTTTAAGTTTTATTTTCTATACTTATTCAAGAAAAAAAAAGAAGAAGAGTGTAGAAACCTACAGGTTTACCATCAATCGGTTTTGAAGCATTCGCATCGATCGACCATGGATCATGACCATCGGTCGACATCGACATCGTCACATCGATCGACACTCTATTACAGAGTCTGGTATCAAATTTCTTACTTAAACTACTTACTTATGATTTAAATTTTTCCTAACCAAACAGGGGCGGATTACACTGGGGATAGTTTAATTTAAGTATGGGGGAGGTTCGCTAATGCTACTTGATTCGTTTAGAGTTTTATTTGCTATATATATAAGTTTTTCAAAAAAGTTTTATTGAGTCAAAAAGGATTATGATCAAAATTTTATTATTGACTAACCATACTTTAGCACCATTTTTAGAAGGTTATTTGCAGAGTTTACTAGAGATACAAAAGTGGATCATCCTGCCACTAGATCACACTTGCTTAGAAATTTTGAAAGAACCGAAGCTGACTTCCAACACTAATCCTGACATTGTCAGCTTGCTTTGGGGCTTGGTATACACTGGATTGGGTTTCTTTTGCAAGTCTGTAAGTACAAGTAATTGCACCTTTGGTTCCCTTCTCTCTCTCTTCAGAATCTACTTAAAAGCTTAAAAGAGTGCGATGATTTCCCAAGATGCAGAGGGGTAGGTACATTACCTATGAGCCCACTATTTTAATTCAAAGGAATGATCAGACATTGTTGGAAGTGAGGAGTAGGTAAATTACCTATGAGCCCATTATTCGCCGACAACTTTGTCCAAAAGAAAAAGAAAGAAAAAGAAAAAAAAAGAAAAAAAAATAATAATAAAAGAATGAGATGGCATCATTGAGATCTAAGAGATTCATAGAAGAGAGAAAAATAGGGAAGAAAGGGATCAGAGAAGACTTTGTATCTAGTTGTTCATATACTTTCGGAGGTAAGAATCCATGTGTCCTTTGATTGATATTCCCAAGGTAAAGCATACACTTTTATTTTATGCAAAGAAATGAGATCAGTAGAGGGGTAAGTTAAGCTAGTATTTGCTAAGTTGTTGGTAGAATGGATTTGGTTGCTATACTAGGATAGGGTATATAAAGTTTCTCTGTGATTGACTTGATAGGATGTGGTTGAAACAAAGTAGGATGATAGTTATACTTAGATATTATGTGAGTCCCCACTTTTAAAAACCTCTTTCACGGATTTGTTTGCTTGATGACAAGCAAAAGATTAAGTCTGGGGGAATTGATATAGTCTATTTATTACCTGTTTTAAGCTATGTTATAGTCT
Organism: Sinapis alba; assembly: GCA_012274485.2. Lineage (NCBI taxonomy): Eukaryota > Viridiplantae > Streptophyta > Magnoliopsida > Brassicales > Brassicaceae > Sinapis > Sinapis alba. The sequence goes on along the minus strand of MU105617.1, from coordinate 349,791 downwards.
CTATTTAGAGTCTATTATGTGTGTATAGGCTATGTTTTAGAGTATTTATAGGGCCAGGAACGTTTTGGAGATATATGAGATACTTGGAGTTTTTGGAGCATTTAGAAGAGAAGAATCCGTAGCTGATAATCTAGGGAGTCGACGAAGCCATCGATCGATGGAACACACTTGGCATCGAACGATGATTGAAGCTCGAGAGCAATCGATGGAACACACTGGCCATCGATCGATTATTAAAGCCTAAGTTAGAAAAACAAAAATACCCTGGACGAGTTTTGACCTAGACTTAGGGTTTTTATATTTATGTCTTGAAAAAAACAGAGACAATAATGACGAGATAGAGTTTTACATAGCATTTTAGAATCATTTTTTATTAGGAGAGACTTCTTCAAAGTCCTCCTGGAACTCCTTTGGTTTTTATATTTTATTTCATATCTATTCTATTCATCTATGATTTCTGTGACAAAGAACATGTATGAGTAGTTACTAATTAGATTTAGGGTTGAATGATAGCAACTATGGATTAGCCCAAAAATAGGATTGTTAGGTTAAGTTAATATCCATCAATTGAGTTGTGCTTAATGCTTGTATTCTAGAGTAGCTAACTAGGATCTCGATGATAGGACATGGACAACTACGAGAGTAGGTTCTGTGCCAGAATAGATTTTATTGAACTAGGCTGTTAGATACATGTGAGAGCTGGTCTAATAAGTCTGGTGGACTTATCAAATCTCGTCCATACTTCCTTCTGATTTCACCGTCGATCGATACTAGGCCTTAGCTGTCGATCGATGGTGGTTCCTTTTGCTCGCATACAACAGTTGGAGTTAAAAGGATCATAATATTTTACATTTGAGTTCTAGAATATTTACATTCTCGTGCCTCCTATCCATTATAAATCATAAAGCTTGAAACCCTAGATCTATCATATTTACAGTTATATTTACATCTAGAATATTTTTATATTTGCATTAGTTGCATATTTTCATATTGCATCCTACTTCTTGATTAAGGAAATCTGATTTTTCATTACCAATATATATATTCACCTAGCTTAGTCTTTAGAAAAAAGAAATCTATTGTGTGCCTTTGCTCTTTGTGGATTTGATCTCTAAGTACTACACCTGATCCCTTTTGGCAAGATTATTATAGAGTGTGTTAAGATTAAGGTTAACTTGACAGTTGATTGTTTATGATATTTATTACTCTGCTAGAACAAAATACACACCACATCAATCGGACATAAAACAGAATATACAACCTGATATGCGAGAAATTGTTGAAGATAAAGTGATAGAGCCGTTGACGATATGAACAACTTATTATTAGATCTGATATCTATGGAGCCGTCCAATATAAAATGTTGTCTTTTATTTTTTTATAATTTCTTTTAAACCAAAAATGGCATTATTGTTAGGAAAAGGTTAAATGGTAATATTCCAAAAAGGGTGGATCCTTTTAACAATTTTTCCCTTGGAAGGGTACCATTCTCACATTGTCTTTTCAGAGTAGGGCATTTCAACAAATGACACTAAATTGTAAATTGTACCCCATCCAAACCGTTTAGCTTTATCTGATGTCTTGATAACAACCTCCTCCCCACAGCGATAAAATTTTGGAATCCCTCTCTCAGTTCCTCCTCGATGCTGACGCCAACTCCGACCGGCTTTATTGTTGTATGAATTTTATCAATAGCAACATAAAAAATAATCAAACACACGACTAATGTACATGGGTCAGATGAGGAGCTAGTCTTTGATAAGTGCGACATTGGTCTTGCTCACTTTCTGATTTAAATGGCGCCTAGGGTAAACAATAAGATGGGGTTGATGAAAGGAGAGAGAAAAGGGGGAAAGAAGTGGAATGCAACCATTTTAGTTAAAAAATCTTCGTCAAGTGGGTTTGACCCATCAAAATCTTATTTTAGATGGCATTTATATATGAATGCCGAGGCATACATAAGTTTGGGCCAATCTACTCAAGATTTTAAAAATTTAAAGTATCTCATAAGTACGTTTTGTAAGTCTATGTAATGTCATTAGCCGGCTAAAGGTATCTCATAAGTACGCTTCAGAAGTTTTTAAAGGTATCTCATAAGTACGTTTCATAAATTTTTGAAGGCATTCTACAGAAACAAACACAAAGTCTACGTAATGTCATTAGCCGTCTAAATGTTATCAGTTACAAGAGGAAAAAAGAAATACTAAGCCAATTATTAAACAGATGGTATCCATTAAGGATGAAAACGACCAGTTAAACAAACTGGGAAATCACTAGAAAGTTTTACCCAAACAAACAAGTCATTTTAAAAGAAAAGTCAACGATAAATATCAAAACATAAAAGCAAATATTGAACGATTAGGGGACTCAAATCAAAGGACACCACGGTTCTCTTCATAAATCATTACTGCAATTCTTTTCACCTCAACTTCCACCACATCGGAAGTAATGCATTTGCAGACATCAACACCTCCAACAACATGATCTTGAATTAGAAGAATTGCAGTGATACCAAAGTCAAACTGGCTGTAGTTCTGGGGCACAGAACGGGGTCTCTCAATCGTTAATGTCTTCAAATCTTTGGCGCTAAGTTGTTTCCCAGCTTGTCTCAGTAGATGAAGAAACATTTGAGAGGTGTTGCAGTCTAACAGTATAACCTGTGAAAGTGAGCAGTCCACGCGAACACCGACCCAATGCTGCTTGTAAAAATTGAAGGGGAAATAGAGACCATTGACTTCAGCGATTGGGCAATCACCAACAACGTACTCACACAATGAGGGTTGGAATCGAAAACTCTCTTTCTTAGATGACTTGGAGAACTTGACAAATGACTTGAACATGAGTGGAACAAACTTTGTGTCAAGCAACACGGAAATCTTGGATTGAATGTGTTCAGTATTGAAAAAAACACAGAACGAATGTGCTGAATGAGCACATCAACAACCTAAAGAATAAAACAAGCATTAGAAATATGTAAACTAAAACACGGTAACTACATTTTCTTACTTGTTAGGACGATATGATCTACTATTATTACCTTGGCAGGTAAATGGGAAGACCGGTCAACAATTGAAGACATGTCTTTGCTTTCGAGACTGAGGCTATAAGCATCAATAACACTACAATATATTGAGTAGTACGCAAATAAAAAAAATTAGCCTACGGGTAATAAGGGGACATCATAAGAAGAACATAATAGGCTTTCCTGGACATCTTACAATGGGGACTCCCACTTCGCCAAGAGAGCGCCGAATTTTACATCGTAATCAATGCTTGGGAGGTACAAATAGCATTTACATACGCTTCCCAAGCGCGAGCCAGCAATCGTTTCTCGCACACAAACTTTCCCACTAGACCCTTAGCAACAACTTTCACTCGATTGCTTCTCCTATTTGGCACCAACTGAGCATCATTGTCATTTACGGGAACTTGTGGGTCCTCTTCCATAGTTTGATCCTCATTATCGACATGAGGAACATCTGGGTTGGTAAGGTTGGGATTTTCCTGTGTTAGGCCAAGCAAAAATGTAGGATTCAGAAAAGCAAGACCCGTATCGGCAGTTTCTTTGTGAAAAGCAAAACAAGTGAATAATATAACCAAAAGGTATGGATACAGAGTTTACAAAAATAAAGCAATATCTAAACAAACCACATTGAAATTTGCAACGTCGTCTAGAAAAGGTAAAGTTGAGTTGTTGAAAATATCAGCAGAAGAAGGCATACTACGGTTAATTCCAGACGGTGTATTAAGATGGACCAACACAAGAATAACCAAATTAGCTCTTAAAGTGGTTGGGTCCATGATGAATAATGATGAAACAATTAGCAGGACAACAAAACAGTTGGCAGTCCAATGACGATTGTTTCACTGTAATAGTGAGTTCCAAGGAGCAATAAGATTCATATCATGCTACTGGATCAGTTACGAAACACATTATAAAACTATAATTGTTAAGACCAATTACTAGACATGGTAAAGACAGACATAGAATTACCATGTCGACACCACCTAGGTTTAAATTAGCATCAGCTGTATCAGCTTCTTCAGCCTCCCGAGGGTTTGACAATGGTACCTTTCACATTTATATGGGAATAAAATGTTAAGATAGATGGTTTTCTTATTATAAGGATTATGTGTAATAACTATTAAAACTTGCCAAGCAAATTAGAAGATCATTATAAAACTTTAATGTTAAGACAAATTAGTGGACATGGTAAAAAAAGGACAGAATTACCATGCAACTACACCTATATTTACATTATCATAACAGGTATCAGCTTCTTCAGCCTCCCGAGGGTTTGACAATGGTACCTATCACAATAACAGTAGAATAAAATGATAAAATATATGCTTACATTATTATACAGATTATGTTTAATAATTATTAAAACTAGCCAACCAAATGAAAAACATGATATGTGGTTAATATGCAGTGCTAACACAACACATCCAGTATCCAACAAAAAAGAAAACTGGATATCTGTAAAATCAAAATAAGATTATCCTGTCTTCTACTCATAGATTTTCATTCGCATCGCCAACTTGACCTTCTTCGACGTCACTAATATCAGCCCACAGGACCTATCACATATGTATGTGAAGATTGTTAAATAAAGATAAAATCCAGTTTCAGTGTAACATGAACAATTACATTGCTATTTTAAGTTGTATCCTTGCTAGCAAAGCACATTGCGTTCTGGATAATGTTTGACACATCAATATGAGCACTACCACCAGCCGGTATGCTCTTACCAGCATTGGTATCTGGTTTGTTAGGATGAGTTTCTGAAACATGTGGGCTAGTGCAAGGGTTGGTAATCAACTTCATAATATCCCTCTGAAATTGCCGAGCATCTCTTCAATGTTGGTTCACATCAGATTTTGGGAGGTAGAAAATACAACACCAAGGTTATTTATTTGTTCACCCATTATATGCATATCTGCAGATAAACTATCTTTGACAATTCGGGCAAAATAATCATCATCGAAGGATTCAGCAACAGGTTGCTTGAGCTTAGCTTTAAGGGGTTTGCGTGAAAGGCTTTCTTTTTTGGCTTCCTCTCGCATTATAGTAACGTCGGCTTTAGACACTTCTCCAGTGAAATGGGAATTAGAAAAAAAACAATCTTCAATACTCTTGACAAGATTGTCTACCAGGACATCTTCTTCATCATCGGACCAACCAAGTTCAGGGTTGACGTTATGTATGTAGATCAACAGCAGCAGAGATAATAGAGATTTCATGTGCCTGCACAAAAAGACAATACAACACTTGAAAAATTGTGAAACCAAAAATATAATAGTTGAGGGATAAAAGTACCTTGAAAGCAGAATAAATGTCACGAACATGCTCTGGATTGATACTTTTCTTTCCCTCTTTATCACCAACGCGAATTCTATGTTAGAGAACCTAACAGGTTTACCGACTAAAGAAACCAAGCTTCGTGCTTCTTGAGAACCTTCAATTGCCTAGATAAAATGAAACGACCAAAGTGACCCAAGAACGAGGGTATCTCGGCAATTTCAATGAGTTTTCCGAATGGAGAATCTTTGATGACTTCGATTTCATCTGGGAGTTGGCGTTTCAGATCCACTGGGATCCATTTTGATCTTAAACAATATCAAAAGGATTTGGAGTGAAAGTTATGTAAGAGGCGACAAACAGTTGAATATATAAGAGGAATTGGAAAGACCTTTGGCGAGACTTGGTTTTTAAGATTCGGGGAAAGTTTCGATAAGCATAAAATATAGAACTTTATTACATATCCACTTGTCTGACAACAACTTTACGTGTATATTTGGGTTATCAGAGATTTGGTCTTCATGCAAGCACAATAGGTTATACTCATATGTGGAATAGGGGTAATTCGGTCATAGAAATTTTGACACAAACATAGGAAACCGTGAATGTGTATTCACTTAATTATGTGATATTGTGTGTGTAGAGTGCAAATACTCTAAAACTTTCCCCTTTTTACTATAACATATTCTCTGCTTTTTTTGTCAACATAATTGTATCGATTCAGCCCATAGGATAATATTACAAGGCATGGAACATTACAAACGGGCCCAATAAGACTTAAACCCTACGAAACATAAGCCCAAGATGAAGTTTGGAGTTGAGGATTTTGTCCTTCTTACACGTGCCGCTTGTTGAAGAAGATGAAGATACGTGTTGAAACGTGTCTCTCATGCGGTATGGCAATCTTGGCCATCGCAGTTCTTTGCCGCCAATAGTGTTTTGCTATGATCTTCCATCTCTGCTTCCCAACTCTGTAGAAACTATGGAAACCTCGTTGTAATGCCAATACCTTTTTACTCCACCTTCACTCCAACCTTTGCTTGTGTTGAGGAATCTTCATCCACCACAGATTTTAATCCGGAGATAGCTCGATTGACCAAACACGGGATCTTATGCGAGACCATCTTAACGGATATGCCAACTCTACTAAATCTATGTTAAAGCCAACTGATATCTGTCTAAAACCACCTCTCCCTTTTCTTAGAGATACTTTACTAAGATCCATTCAGCTTCCACTGTAGAGTAACGATTGACTCTCTTTGAAGAGGATTGATTGCATCACCTTGAGTAGATAGAATATCCAACACAAACAAATGGTATCTATCTATTTGTTTTTGTGCGTAGGAGGAGAGATTGAAACTTTACAAGATCCGATCAAAGAGATGACCGGTTTATATTCAAGACACTTCAAAAGATCGCCTAGCGAAGATTAAAATCCGACATAGCGGAAGACAATTCAACCACATGGATCGAATATAGTACATTAGAAAACAAAAAAAACAAAAAGGTTGGTGGTGACCGACGACGTACCCATCAGCGGCCACCGTACATGAAAGCTTACTTTGATAGTTCTAGTGAGAGGTTAGAGGAAGAGCCTAGAGAGAGACTTGTCTGTAATGGCACCACATTCTCTGCTAAAGGTATAAAATTTGGCCTTTAACTCCAGATGCCCTTATGAAAAAAAATTATATTCTCCTTATCCTCTCTCTTTTCTCACTACCCCTTTATCATTGCACTCCCTATAATAGCCTTTCATTTGCTTAATATACTTCTTCCACCTCATTAACTCATTTAAATTTTCATTAAATAAACCAACCACATCCAACAACCAAGATGGCCAACAAGACAACCTTAACCAATCAGATCTCACCTGGCCCACATGTCTTCATGTTCTCCTCCTCTCTCCGCGTAAGAGCTCTTCTTCCTCACACTCCATTCGCGATTTTGAAGGTTAAAGAACATGTAATTCTTGTCCGTTTTTCATGATTTCTTTTTCTTTTTGTAATATCAATTAAATGTTGTGTATACCATGGGCAACATTTAAAAAGTAAGAACTGATGAAATTTTTAGAGAGATAAAAAACAATTTTCAAAAGTGTGTATATGGATTTCGGGTATATTTTATGTCCATTTTTGATGAAATTTTTTGCTAGACTACAATTAAAAATAAGTGTATATATCGACTGGTGAAACAAAAGAAAGATTGAATGCAAATTTTAAGAGATTGAAAGGATTTTGAAAATTGTGTTTATGGGTTTAGGGTATATTTTATGTCCGTTTTTATGATTTCTTGTGTGTAATTTTAGTAAGATGAATTATATATCATGAGTAATGCAGAATCCGAACCAAATCGGACTAAAAAGTTGATTAATTAGTTCAAGGATAATTTATGGGTATTACTAAGATAACTCGTTTTACTAAGGAAAAATGGTTTTACTGATATTACTATGTTTGTAAGTTCTACTAGTATTACTAGTTTTACTATGTATAGCAATGAAAAATAGTATTAGTAAGAGAAGACCATACAGTGTGGGAATTAAATTTAAGGTTCTTAATAATGCTAATTGTAATTATAACTTCTTTTTATTTCAGGAAAATGCAAAATCCGCATTGCACAACCATTTGTTTTGATTACGGAGGATATTATCTGAAGGATGGGGCTGAAATGAAATAGATTTCGGGAGATGGTGAAGGGGAAGATGAAATTCATACGATTGTGTTGAAGAAATCAGTGGAGGAGGTCACATACTCTGTCTTGGTTGAGCGTATTTGCAAGAGGATAAAGGTAGATGAATCTAAGATGAAAGCGAAGATTAGTTTCTTTCCAATGGTAATGTATTCAAACAAGCCATCATATATCTGGTATGATGAAGACGTTTTTTGTTATCTAATGCAAATAAATTAAGATAATTGTAGAAGTGTTCTACATGTGGAATTCAACAAAACGGTTGAAGAAGACTCACTTTTTGAAGAGGATGATGAAACTGATGTCTATGGCGGTCTATCGGATATAGAGACTACTGATAGAGAGGCTACTGATACAGAAGCTATTGATACCAAGGCTACTGATACAGATGCTGGTGATGAAGATGGTACTTAGAAGGATGCAACTGATAATGAAGGTATTGGTGGTATGCTCACATTTTACAAAGACATTGAGATGCATGAGAATGTCACTGAAAGAGAAGAAGGACCATCAGTTGAAGTCGCACCAGTTGTTTATAAGGATCAGGATGATGGTATGGATTCGGTTTTATGTCAATAATTTATAACCGAGGAAACAAAAACTCATATTCAGACGGCTTCACATCTGAAGTGTTTTGAGTATGAGGTAAATACTTGTGTGGTTGTGGATGAGGGAAAAAATTTAGGTATCTGTTTTGGGCTTTGGGAGCCAGCATAGAAGGGTTTCCGCGCTGTGAGGAAAGTCCTCGTTGTGGATGCAACACACTTGAAAGAATGTTTATGGTGGAGTGTTACTTGTTGTGACTGCTCAGGATCCCGATCATCACCATTACCCAATTGTGTTTGGTGTTGCAGATGGTGAGAAAGATGACAGTTGGATATGGTTTATGGAACAGTTGAAATCAGTGATATCCGATGTCCCTGGATTGGTGTTTCTTTCAGACAGAAACAAAATCTTGATCAAGGCAGTACATCTAGTGTTCCCTCAGGCTACTCATGGGTATTGTATATGGCATTTGTCTCAAAATGGTAAAGGCTACGTCCATAACAACATAGATATTTGTGCATTTAAGTTTATGTAGATGGGTGATAAAAAAAGGTTTATGGAGTGCGCACACGCATATACAGAGACTGAGTTCCTGGTCCTTTATGACACTTTTTGCAGGAAGTATCCTATTACGTGGAGTATCTTGACAAAAGTTACGAACAAAGAAAATGGGCCAAATGTTACTTTGAAGGAGATAGGTACAATGCTGACACCACAAATTCAGCAGAATCTTTTAACAGTGTTATTAAGGACGCAAAAACGTTCACCTTACTTTCAATGTTTGATTTTGCCGATCGCTAGCGCATCCAGGTCCCCGGCGCCCAGCTCTACATGGTTTAACAAGAACAAGAAGGAGGCAGCTGAAATACCCCCCGCACTAAAGCTTGTGCCTATTGTGGAGACGGAAATGTCTAAAAGATATGTTGATGTATGTGGGAACCAAAATTCACAACGTCAATTTATGTTTAAATTAAGAAAGTTAGGAAAACCCTAATTTCCCAGAGGTCCTGGATATCTGCTAAACCACATGCCAAGCAATCAGACAGACGAAATAGATTGAAGAAATAATAATATGAAAAACGAAAAGAGTGCAAAATAAATTTTATTCCAGATCTACATATGAGCGTTTACAATTAGTAAAGCCTTGTCTACAAGAGATGTTGGCGAGTTCTCTAGTTCTAACCAACTAAGACTTGTAAACCTAGTTGAGTCGCAGCTCGGTAGCAAAACGGAAAGTTGCCTATTGCTCTAAGTGCGAAGTTTTGCTGTGTGAGTCTGGAAAAAAGTCCCTTTGCATCCTTAGCCTTGGCATCCCTTATATACTCCTCCTTAAGATGGTTTACGTTTTCCTTTCCTGCCCTCGGGCCGAATCCATCATCTTGTAAAATATTCAATTTTTCTTCGATCTTCATGATTATCCTCGGAACTTCACATCTATCTTGAAATTTGACATTTATCTTCTCCTGTGGACAAAGGACAAACCGTCATATCAGATTGGTCTTAATCTCATGAAAAAACCACAAGTGGGCTCATATCCTCGTTTTGGACCTCTCAAGGCCGTTTTGCGATTTTAAGAGTTTTTGTGATTTTTAAGAAATTGCCATTGATGCGATGTCGGTTTTCGTACAAAAACCCAAATCAATCATATATTCTTAGGCCCTATAGGTGTTTAGTTAACCATTGCCATTTTATATGATTCATTCAAACTTTATACGAAAACAAGTCTTCGATGTTCCCTTCGTAAAATTCCAACGGTAACTCCGATCGAGACGAAACTAGAGACAATATGATCGAGATCCGGGAGCGAGAGTTCTGGATATGAGAGTGCATGGCATAGGACTGGTACGGGTCGCCAAAGAGCGAATCAAACATGCTGCGCACTACTCGCCTAATGGCGATTTGGATCGGTTCGATCCTATTCACCCTTAGGCGTGTCGAAATGGTGTGTCTAACTCGCCTAATGGAGAGTTGGATTCGGTTGATCCAAGTCACCATTAGGCAAGTTGGACTTGGCTCATCCAACTCGCCTAATGGCGAGTTAGGTCGATTGATCCAACTCGCCATTGGGCGAGTGGGATATGACTCATCCAACTTGCTTAATTGCGAGTTGGACTACCTGATTCAACTTGCCATTAGGCGAGTTGGATTGCTTGGTCCAACTCGCCATTAGGCCAGTTGGTCGTGCTTCGTCCAACCCGCCGATTGATCAGTCCAACTCGCCATTAGGCGAGTTAGTCGCGTCTCATCCATCTCACCTAAATGGCGAGTTGGGTTGCTTGATCCAACTCGCCACTAGGCGAGTTGGACTTGACCAGTTCTTCAGGCATTGATTCTATCGTGACCGTTTTTGACCCCAACAATGCAGGGTTTCTTACAGTTGAAGAGGTAAACAGCTTCAATCTAAAGTACAATTTGCATGGTAGTGACGGGAAGCCTTATGCCGTTGATATGGCTAAGAAGACATGCACCTATGAGCAATTTAATAAAGAAAAATACCCATGTGTACATGCAATAGATGCTGCCACATTCATGACTGATAAAGCAGGAAAGGAACTCCATCTATCTGAGTATTGTTCTGAGTACTATTTGGTGGAGAAATGAGCTTTGGCTTATTACAAGACAATATATCTTGTTCCTCATGTCTGATTGGGTTTACCATAAGAAGTTAGAGCAATGAAAGTACTTCCTTCAGATTTTGAAGTCAAGAAAGGAAAACCACAACAAACAAGATTTCCATCAGCAGAAGAATCATGGGAAAGAGGAAAAAGAGGCAGAGGGAGTGGAGTGGAAGAGGCAGAGGGAGTGGAAGAGGGAGAGACATAGGCACAAGCAAAGCCAGAGGAGGAGGAGGTAAGGCAGCGTATTTTTAATGTGGAAGTGGTTCAGGTTCAAGTGTTTGATTGGCTAAATTTGTTTCATTGTGCTATTTGGAGTACTAGGATAACAAGTATCACTATGTGTTATTTGGAATACTAGGATAAAAGTATTATTATGTGTTATTCAAAATACTAGGATTACTGGTTTTACTATGTGTTATTTGGAATAATAGGTTTACTGGTATTATTATGTGTTATTTAGACTACATATATATTAATAGGAGTATTTATGTTTTATTATATAAAACCAATATATTTTCATGATTATTATAATTCATAGACTATTTACTTAATAAATATGTACATTAAGACTATTTTTGATGATTATTTTCAATAGTTAAGAAAAAACTATTTAATTTCCCAAAAAAACACCCTTAACTTTCATTGTTAGTGTCTGAGTGGTTAGACCATAGTAAGGAAAATCTAATAAATTATGTATTCCTGAAAAGTTTTGCTGAAAATGTCTTCTTTAGTGATAATCATAGTGTAAAAGTATTGGTTTTACTACAAAAAGCTCATTTTCTCATGGTTTTACTAGATAAAAGTAAAAATTGACAAAAAATGACTATGTGTAAGGTTGTATTACTAAACCCTTGAAGATTACCAAGAATTACTAAGTGTAATTAGAATATTACATTTATGTATATGACGGCTGCACGTTTTACATGTGCATTTTTTAAATAATTATTTTAACATGTGTTATCTATGCATCTCGTTTTACATGTGCTTTGCCTTTTACATGTAAACATTTTTGTAATTTCTTAGACATAGTAAACCTAGTAAAATCTAGTAAATATTTTTTTGACATAGTTCCCTGTAATTCGAGTTATCCACACCTGTTTTCCCAAACATACCAACTTCACAATTTCCTAACAAGTTGAATGAACATCCAAAAGCAGAAATATAACATCCAAAAGCAGAAATATAATATCCTAACAAGTTCAAGAAACATACTAAATACTTAAATAATACATAACAATAGAATTTTAAGCCTTTGTTTTAACCTTTTTCTTTGGCCCTTCGAGCTCATCAGTCTTTTCTTCGGTAAAAGGAGACTGCACCCACTGTGATGGTTCACCTATTATCTTCTCCGGGAGCGGCTTACATGGCTTCAATGTAGCATCAATCTTTCTTGGCCTGCCCCTTTTTAGCAGCATGCTTCTTAGTTGTAGCAGAAGTCTTCTTCGCCCTGCTTCTCTTCTTAGGTGTACCTTGAGCTTTCATTTTTGCTAATCTCTCAGCTCTTGGAATGCCATTCTTCACTGCCATGACCTTGGGCCTATGGTGTATTCCAGGCCTGGCTGCTCCCTCGTCAGGCTTTGCTGCTTCCTTCGTTTCACTTGTACTTTCATCACTGCCTTTGTAAACAACCATGTACAAGCTTTGCTTTTATTCTTCACTGTATTTTTCAGCCTCTTCCTTGGGTTTTGCAGCTTCTCCCACTGTTTTTCAGGTTCTTCAGATTCTTTCTCAACCTCTTTCTTAACCTCTTCCATTTTTTCACCATCTTCCTCTACAGCTTCTTCATCTACAACTACTTCATCTTTTTTCTCCTCCTCCACCATTTTTTCAACATGTTACTCGGTGGGATTCTCCTCTATAGCTTCTTCATTTTTTCTCTGCTTCAACAGCAGTCTCCTCATCTTTTTTCTCTGGTGGCGTTATACACTTATATGGTGTTGTATAGGATTGTCTCCTCGCGTCTGATGCCTTAGTCCTACCACGTGGTGGTGTAGGAGTTCCCTTGGGTTCTTTCTCATCCTCCTCCTCTAGTTTCTCAGCCTCTTTCCCAGTCTTTTTCTCATCATCAGATTCAGAAAGAATTCTCCTCCATGCTGCATCTAAATTCTGACTGTTTTCCTCTGAATTCTGATTGTTTTCCTTCTCAGCCTCTACTCTCCTCTTCTCACTGCTTTCAGGTTCTTGCTCTTCCTCTTCCACGTTTTCCTCTTCTTTCTCTTTATCCTTCCCTGCCTCAGCCATCTCACTGTTTTCCTTGTCTTCGTCAGTCTTTTTTCCATAATCTATGCCATCATCCTTACTATCATCTCTACCATAACCCATGTGATCCCACTGATAAAGATCCATAGGTTCAGTACGACTCTAAATAGAAGCTATTGTTCTTTCTATCTTCCTAGCCTTTCTCTTCAGAATTTTTTTGGTTCTTTTCAGTGTCACTCATCCTCGAGTCCATAACCTCCAGCTTTGCCTCCACAAAATTTGTTAAGTCTATCAAATCCTTCTCCCATGGACTTCAAAATCCTGTCTTCCAGACTTTTCAAACTCAGATCTATACCTGAATTAGAGGATGATGCTTTTATAGACATCACCTTCTCTTTGTCTTTCTTCTTTGTAAACACACGTGCATTAACATCTAACTCGTACAGTTCTTTCCACCAAATAGTCTTCTGCTTCACATTTAACCAAAAATTCCAAGTATCACTTGTGCTGCCATGGCTATCATATTCTGACTCTACATCAATGATTCGAGCCATCAACCTTTCCTCACTCACAGTTGAAACCAACACACTGTTAATAACCTGAATATAAAACAATCAAAAAGATCAGTTGAAATATTCTATTATGCTATTTTCTACTAAAAATATATACATATACCTTTGTTTTTCCAAGCGCAGCATATATATCTTCCAAAGGATAACCTTTCATGCTACTCTTTGTAAACCTACTCTTGCACATCCGAGGACAATCTTCACAAGGGTTTTCTGGAGAGATTTTCGTAATGGTTTCTCCAGCTTAAGAATACACTCAGAAGCAGTACCAGCCCAATAAATATGAAGGCCAGAAGCTCAACATAAATTAAAGGCTGTGTGTAAAAAAGTTTTAAAGCAACCATAAGAGGTAGATTCGAAACTGTTACCCCGAAGACAAAACCCAACACCTTTACCATTACGCTAAAGAGAACAATTATGAAATAAAGGCTGATAAATTGTATATTTTATGTCGGCCGGAAGCTCAAGCTTCCATTGCTTGGTGTCAGGGCCGTTACTGCTCAGAAGCCAAAACCTAAAAAATTTTTTTGTCAAAGTGTCAGATTTTCGGTTATAAAACAACTAAGATTTCACTAAATTGTATGCTTTATCTCTAACGGAATTATGAATCCAGGAAAGCCGCATGCTTGGTACACTTCACCCTTCAGAAACTCCATCATATGCCTAATCTCCTTTATTGCATCCTCAAATGTTAGACGACCCCAAGGCAATGTTCTGCAAACATCCAAATCTTCCACAATCCTTAAGATAAACGGGTATACTGGTCCATAATCCTTTGTCTTTCCTATGATAACCTGACCAAGTAAGAACAAGACAGCCATCTTCAATCTATCATTACATGGCTTCTACATAGACAACAACTTCTGCTCCACATCTGTTATAGTGATCATCTTTTTCCCACCGAAGTAAATCCACAAACTTAGTACCCCCGAGCTTCAAATGTCTCCTTGGATACTCATGGCAGTCTAAGCCAGAGATGAGGGCGTGCTCCCTCATAGAATAGCGGATGGGCACACCATTCACCGCAACCATGCAACATCTTATTCTTCAGTACAAATGGTGTACATGAGTAACATCCACATTCCCTGGGCTTCAGGTATTGTTCATTAGGCATGTGAAAGAAATGACGAAACTGAGTATGGCTTGTGAACAACTTAACCTTGTCCTTAAGCTTCTTAATCACATCGACTGTTTTGGTCACTTTGCACTTGGTTTGAATCTTGCAAGTCTCCGTGTACTTTGTGCTTTTGAAGTAAAATTCAAGGGGCTGCGGTGGTTGCCTTTCCTGCAATAAAAAAATATGTATGTGTCATTCGTGACTAGTAAAACTAG
The DNA here is from genome assembly GCA_012274485.2 of Sinapis alba. Lineage (NCBI taxonomy): Eukaryota > Viridiplantae > Streptophyta > Magnoliopsida > Brassicales > Brassicaceae > Sinapis > Sinapis alba. The sequence continues at coordinate 334,540 of MU105617.1, read as the reverse complement.
TATGACTGGTAAAACCAGTCTGCCTAGTAAAACTAGTATGACTTTCTAACAATGATTAAAATGAATGCAAAGATTACCTTGGATGATTCAGCAGACATGTTTTCACTTTCGGCATCAAGTGAGAGCAAAACTACAGTCGTTTTTCTCACTTAAGTACTCTCTTGCTGGACTGCCTCTTCTCCTACTGGCTCATTTCTATTTGACAATGCCTTTTTTCTACCTCTAGTGGAGACTCAACCTCCAGTAGATGGACGCTTCCTCTTTTGGCCCTTCATTTCCTGTACAAGATTTTAATCACTTATCACTCAATCCTGTGATTCCAAATGCAAACCGCATAACAACACCAATTAATCCTTACAACGAAGTCAAATATACAAACTTAAAATCCCAAAATCGATTCGCAATACAACAAAACCAAAACAACAAACAATACAAACAGCCAATGACTATTGTACAAGACAATACAAACAATAACAACACAACAATCACTCCAAATTCACACCGCATTTCAACAACACAACATCAATTAAGGCATCTCAACAATGTAATACTCAAAACTGAAACAAACAAAAAACATCAGTCTTCAATCCCAAATTGTTATCTCTGTATCATATACATAATCATACAATTTAACAAGTTGTTTACCCAAAACTTTCCAATTTTTCCCTAATTTATTTTCCAAATTGACTAACAAAATAACCTAATAACAACCAAGCAAAGGGAAACTAATCACTTACTACAGGAAACGAAGAAACAAAGGTTCTCGACTCTAGGGTTTCAGGTTTAACTCGTAAAAAGAGACAAAGAGAGAGTTGAGACACGAGAAATGAGAAGGAGAGGTTGTTGGATTCTTGATTTCGATGGAGGAAGAACACAGGATACGGAGGCTAGGGTTTGGAATCGCAAGAGAGAGAAACGGAGTCCACCGTAGAACGAAATGAGGGAGAAAGGAGAGAGGAATCTCGAGTGAATTTAAGTCTGGGATGAAATGCAGTCGTTTTGTTTAAGGTGGATCAGATTTTGTGATTTGGTTTGGGTCCATTTGGGTGGGTGGGATATTTAGGTTGAGCATTAATAAATATCCTAGTTTATGAAGCGCCAAATCATCTTTAGCCACTATTTACCCATATTATCCATTAAAAAAAAAATTATATTATGTTAAGACGGCATCCAGGAATTTTTAGGAGTATTTGGGGCATCTCAAGTTAAAGCCTGTAAAATTTAGATTTGACAAAAAAAAATAGAATCACTACAAAAAATTATCATCGTCGCTAAATCTCACTTCTCCCCTCCTCTCGAGAAATCTCACTTCTCCTCTCCTCTTGAAAAATATCACTTATCATCTTCTCATGTATATCTCCCTATCACTTTCTCCAAATCTCACTTCTCTTCTTTAACAATTCTCACTACTCCTCTTATTCAAAAATTGTTTTCGGGTTATTGTGTTCTCTCTGTGTTTCAATAAATATAGGATTTTTATTTTAAATTTGACTGTGTTTGCGAGAACTATAGAGACAGAGAAAGGAGTAGTTATTACGATCGTAGATTGAAGAGGTGAAGAAGGGAGAGTTTATTATGAAAATGAAGATATTTTGATTAAGTGTCAACGGTCATCTATACAATCATATATATATATATATGTGTATTCTACTAAACCAATTCTCAATAAATATAATGAACCAGCGAAAGGAAACAGGTTCAGCTCCAATATTCCCCCTCAAGATGAGCTGTGAATGTTGATCAAGCTCATCTTGGCCTTAAGATGTTGAAATTGATGAGGGAATAGTGGTTTAGTAAGTATATCAGCCACCTCATCAACCGTACGAACATGAAGTGTTCGGAGCAGACCTTTGTCAAGTTTCTCTAGGACAGTATGACAATCAAGTTTGATGTGTTTAGTCTGCTCGTGAAAGACGGGATTAGTGGTAATGTATATAGCAGCTGTACCGGAATAGGCAAGCGATAGATGCGCAAGTCACGAAGTAATTGGATCAACCACATCATCTCACAGGTAGCTAAAGCAGATGCTCTATACTCAGCCTCTGCTGAAGACCATGAGATATTTGGTTGCTTCTTAGATCGCCATGATATCAAAGTTGTTCGACGACTATCTTGACAAGATGCCCAATCTGCATCAGCGAATCCTTTAAGATAGAGATTTTCTTCATCAGAATAAAACAGACCTTGACCCACAGTGCCTTTAGTGTATTGAAGAACCTTATATACTGCCCGGAGATCAGGTGAGCACGGAGAAGAAGAGTATTGGCAAAGCTTGTTAACTGTCAAAGTAATATCAGGACACGTGATGGTGAGATACATCACGTGACCAACCAAACGCCGATAACGTTCTGGAGTATCAAGAAGATCACCAAGAGTCTTAGAAAGCTTGAGATTCGGTATCATTGGAACTGAAGAAGGTCGACAATCCAACATACCAGCATATGTCAAAAGTTCCAATGCATACTTGCGTTGACATAAATAAATGCCATCAGAGCTTTGGGCAATCCCCAATCCCAAAAAATACTTCAAAGCACCAAGATCCTGAAGCTTAAAATATTTCTTAAGATCATTTGTCAATTGCCTTGCTTCATCAATACTCGTATTGGCGATGATTATATCATCTACGTACACAACCACAACCACAAACTCTGTCTTGAAACTTTTGACAAACAGGGTGTGATCTCCATGACTTTTCTGAAATCCCATCATGAGTACCAATTCAGAAAATTTTCGAAACCACTGCCTTGAAGCTTGTTTTAAACCACAAATTGATTTCTTGAGCTTGAAAGTAGCATTTCGAGGAACAGAGTCCCCCTGTTTGGCTAGTCTATCAGAATATCTGACATAGCCTATTTATTACCAGTTTTAGGCCATGTTATAAGCTCTATTTAGGTCAAAACTCGTCCAGTTCCATGAACGTTTTGGAGATATATGAGATACTTGGAGCTTTTGGAGCATTTAGAGGAGAAGAATCCACAACTGATCATTTAAGGAGTCGTCCAAGCCATCGATGGATGGAATATATGTGGCGTCGACCAATGATTAAAACCCAAGGTCGATCAATGTAGCACACTTGCCATCGATCGACGACAACAGATTTCAAATCCCAAGTCATAATGACAAAAATGCCCTGGACGAGTTTTGACCTAAATTTAGGGTTTTATATTTATGTCTTGAGAAGACAGACACACACACAACAATACAGACAAAGCATTTTAGATTATTCTATTCATTTGTATTAAGGTTAGGAGAGAAAGTAGGAACTACTTTAGAGTCTTCCTGGAACTCCTTTGTTTTTATTTAATTTATATTTCATATCTATTTCATCTATCAATTAGGTTTAGGGTTGAATGAGCAATCATGGATTATGTCAAAAGTAGGATTGCTAGGTTAAGTTAATATCCATCAATTGAGTTGTTCTTAATGCTTGCATTCTAGAGTAGCTAACTAGGATACTAATGATAAGATATGGACAACTACGAGAGTAGGTTCTGTGCCATAATAGATTATGTTGAACTAGACTGTTAGGGGCATACGAGAGCTGATCTAATAAGTCTGGTGGACTTATCAAATCTTGCCCACACTTCCTTCTGATTTCACCGTCGATAAACACTAGGCTATAACCGTCAATCGACACTAGGCCTTAGTCGTCGATCGATGGTCTTTCCTTTTGCTCGCATACGATAGTTGGAGTTAAAAAGGTCAGAATAGTTAACATTTGAGTACTAGTATATTTACATTTCCATGCTTCCTATCCCCTATAATTCATTTGAGATCTACAACCAGAAGGTCACGCAAGAGCTATTGATAGCAGAATGCTAAGTGTCACGAGGGAAGGTATATCTGATATACTTGCAATGGCCAATGGAGCTGGAAATCTGTTCGGGCAACAACTTGGTAATCAAGCATCGATTGACGGTCACCATACACCATCGATCGATAAAGAAGGAGAGCTGATTGAATATCACGACCTAGTATCAGAAGACACCAGCTGGGAAAAAGTGGATAAACGCGCATCGATCGACGCACCTCATTCAGCTTCGGTTGACATTGAGAAGCAGAAGAACGAGCCAATTGGTAATATTCCATACATATATCCACATCTTAGATCGATCGACATTAGACCTAGTGCATCGATTGATAGCAGACATCGTGCATCGATTGGCAGCACCCTTCCGAAGTTCCACAAACTTCGTACTTCTACTGCCTATTATACAGAAAATCCAGCATTGATCGACGGGATCAAGCCAGCATCGATCGACGGCTGTATCGAGCAAGGTGCGAGAGCCTATGATGCTAACGGCAGAAGAATTTTCTATTGGGAAAAGAAAGATGAGTATGTCATCTACAGAGATGAGAATGGTAATGGACGAGCTACATTTGGAAGAGTAGTGAATGTGTAAGCTGAAGACATCAGAGCAGTTCTAGAGAGAGCTACTATGTTTGAGCAGAGCTACATATGTTTACTAGAACATGCAGAAAGGATTAGTATGTCTATGAAGAATCAAATGACATACATCAGAGCAGAGATTGGTGATATTGTGCATGAGATCTACAAAGCTCAAGAGATGTCACTGGATGATTTCTACACGAGGCTTGATGATGTCTACTATCTTATAGACAACTGCCTCACCGGTTTGACTACACGCTTGGACGAGATGAAGCAAGATTTAGATACTATGAAGAGAAAGAATGCAATTAGGCCAAACAAATGAGCATCAATCGACGACACCCTAAGACCGTTGATCGACACTGAAGCCAATGGACAGAAGACAGCAGCAGAAACACAATTGGAAAATAGGTTTGATGAGATTGCTTTTTCTCAGAGCCTAATGAAGGAAGATATTTCTCAACAGTTGGAAGATATATCAAAGACTACAGCTGAAAGACTTAGAATGCTACAGCGAAATATTGAGAACCTACAAAGAAGAATACATTTAGTGGAGGTTGCTAGAGAGGTTATAAAGAATGAGAAACCAGAAGTGATGAAGCAATGAAAAGCTTTATTGGTAAATGGTCTCAGATGAACATAGAAGATGTAGACACTTGTTTTCCAAGTGTTGATTCACCTCCATACTAGTCAGAAAGTTCTAAACGTTGAGCTTAAGACTATAACCAAGCACTGAGTGGGATTATATTAATTAGTTTTCCAAGATGTAACTACTGTTTAGTAATTATTAATTAGTTTTAGATTATATTAGTCTAATTTTGGATTTTATTATATTATTGCAGGTTTATAAAAGAAAATAGAAAATGAGTTTGCACAGAGCATCGATCAATAGCTGGCCAGCATCGATCAATTGCTGGCCAGCATCGATCGACTGCTGGCCAGCATCGATCGACGTAGTAACCCTAGCATCGATCGATCGCCACTTAACTGTGTCGATCGATGGTCACCAACAACAAGCAGGGTATACCATTTTTCGTGATTAAATTTTGTCCTTATGGTTTATTTTCTTCACCAATTTAAGACTGTATAACACTGGTGATAGTGTTGTTTAAGTCTAGGGGAGGTTTACTGATATTGTTTTCTATTTTGAGTCTTATACTTATAAAAAAAAAAGAGAAAGCAGAACTTACAGGTGCAACATCGATCGACACCATAGAGGCACCATCGGTCGACAATGGATCACGACCATCGATCGATCCCACCTGCTTACATTCGATCGACACTCTCTTACAAAGAGGTGTATCGAGTTTCCTACTTAACTATTTACTTATGATTTATTTTTTTCCTAACCAATCTTTGGTGGATTACACTGGGGATAGTGTAATTAAGTCTGGGAGAGGTTCGCTAACGCTATTTGATTTGTTTTGAGTTTTATTTGCTATATATATAAGTTTTTCAAAAAGTTTTATTGAATCAAAAGGGGACTATGATCAAGATTTATTATTGCTGAGACTACTAGAGATAGCAAAGTGGATCATCCTGCCACTATATCACACTTGCGTAGAAAAGTTTGAAGGAACCGAAGCTGATTTTCGACACTAATCTTGACATTATCAGCTTGTTTTGGGGCTTGGTATACACTAGATCTGATTCATTCTGCAAGTTTGTAGGTACAAGTCATTGCACCTTTGGTTCCCTTCTCTCACTCTCTTCAGCATCTACTTAAAAGCTTAAAAGACTGAGATGACTTCCCGAGATGCAGAGGGGTAAGTACATTACCAATAACCCCATTATTCTAATTCAGAGGAATGATCACACATTATTGGAAGTGAAGGATAGGTAAATTACCAATGACCCCACTATTCGCCTACAATTTTGCCCAAAAAGCAAAAGAAAAAGAAAAAGAAAAAGAATAAGATAAGATGGCATCATTGAGATCTAAAAAGATTCAGAGAAGAGAGAAAAAGGGAATAATGGGATCATAAAAGACTTTGTGCTTAGTTGTTCAGATACTTGCAGAGGTAAGAATCAATGTGTCCTTTGATCGATACTCCCAAGGTAAAGCATGCACTTTTATTTTATGCAAATAAATGAGATCAATGGAGGTGCGAGTTAAGCTAGTATTTGCTAAGTTGTTGGTAGAATGGATTTGGTTCCTATACTAGGATAGGGTACATAAAATTTCTCTGTGATTGACTTGATAGGATGTGGTTGCAACAAAGTAGGATGATAGTTATACTTAGATATTATGTGAGTCTCCACTTTTCATAACCTCTTTCAAAGACTTTGTTTGCTTGAGAACAAGCAATATGTTAAGTCTGGGGGAGTTGATATAGCCTATTTATTACCAGTTTTAGGCCATGTTATAGGCTCTATTTAGAGTCTATAATGTGTGTCTAGGCTATGTTTTAGAGTATTTATAGGTCCAGAAACATTTTGGAGATATATGAGATACTTGGATCTTTTGGAGCAATTAGAGGAGAAAAATCTGTAGCTGATCATTTAAGAAGTCGACGAAGCCATCGATCGATGGAATATACATGGCGTCGACCGATGATTAAAGCCCAAGATCGATCGATGTAGCACACTTGCCATTGATCGACGACAACAGATTTCAAAGCCCAAGTCATAATGAAAAAATGCCCAGGATGAGTTTTGACCTAAATTTAGGGTTTTATATTTATGTCCTGAGAAGACAGAGACAAAAACACACACAACAATACATACATAGCATTTTGGATTATTCTATTTATTTGTATTAGGGTTAGGAGAGAAAGGAGGAACTCCTTCAGAGTCTTGCTGGACCTCCTTTGGGTTTATTTAATTTATATTTCATATCTATTTCATCTATGATTTATGTGACAAAGATCATGTTTGAGTAGTTATCAATTAGATTTAGGTTTGAATGATAGCAATCATGGATTTTCCCAAAAGTAGGATTGCTAGGTTAAGTTAATATCCATTAATTGAGTTGTCCTTAATGCTTGCATTCTAGAGTAGCTAACTAGGATCTCGTTGATAGGACATGGAAAACTACGAGAGTAGGTTCTATGCCAAAATAGATTCTGTTGAACTAGGAGGTTAGGCCCATGCAAGAGTTGGTCTAATAAGTCTGGTGGACTTATCAAATCTCGCCCACACTTCCTTCCGATTTTACCGTTGATCGACACCAGACCTTAGCCGTCGATCGATGGTCTTTCCTTTTGCTCGCATATGAGAGTTGGAGTTAAAAAGGTCAGAATAGTTAACATTTCAATTCTAGTATATTTACATTTTTGTGCTTCCTATCCCCTATAATTCATTTTAGCTTGAAACCCTAGATCTAGCATATTTACATTTATTCTTACATCTAGTAAATTTATATCATATTACCATATTTGCATTAGTAGCATATTTCCATATTGCATCTCTACCTCTTGATAATAAATATTTACTTAAATTGATTGTTCACCACTAATATATATATATTTACCTAGCTTAGTCTTTAGAAATAAGAAATCTATTGTGTGTCTTTGCTCTTTGTGGATTTGATCACTGAGTACTACACATGATCTCTCTTGGGAAGAGTATTATTTTTTGTGTTAAGATTAGGATTAATTTTATAGTTAATTATTTAAGATATTTATACCCTGCTAGAACAGTAAACACCACAATGTCAATATCCCTCTAAAAACTTCGTATATATTTCTTCTTCAAGATCACCATTAAGGAATGTATTAGAGATATTAAGTTCCTGTAAAACCCATCGCTTTGACGCCGAGATTTTTAACAACAACTTGATAGTTACCATCTTTGCCACAGGGGAGAACGTTTCATTGAAATCCAAACCCTCCTTTTGTGTGTAGCCTTTAGCTACAAGACGAACTTTCCTTCTCTCAAGAGTCCCATTAGCATTAAACTTCAAAGAATATAAAAGCCTGCATCCTACTGCTCTGTTTCCCTTCGGTAAACTAGTAACTTCCTACGTCTTTGTTGTTTCCATAGGTCCAAACTACAGATGTCATCTTCAGGAGATGTGATTGCTCGCTCGAGAGGATCACTTGAGCATGCAACCATGAATGATTTTTCTGCTAGGTCGGAGAGATAATCGATATGATAGGGTTGACCGTCGATCAAAGGCTGTTTAATTAATTTTTCCAAGTCAAAGACCATCGGTATCTTCCCGATGTTGAGGCATATGCACCCTCCTCTGACATCAATAATCACTCCGGACGCGGCCAGGAAAGGTCTCCCCAAAATAATTGGATTTCTTGGTTCTCGCTTGTATTTAAGCACTATGAAATCTGCATGTATTCATAGTTATGAATGCGTACAGGCACGTCTTGAAGTACATCTTCTGGAATCCTAGTGGATTTATCAGCTAGAACGAGAGTGACCCTTGTAGGTTGAAACTCTGTTAGACCGAGTGTGACTGCAACTGAATAAGTCATCATGTTTACACTAGAGCCTAAATCGCTGAGGGATCTTTGGAATCTCTCATTGCTGATAGTGCAGTCCAGAACAAAGCTACCGGGAACATGTAGTTTAACCGAAGTTTTTCCTTGAATAATTTCACTTACTTCTTCTGATACCATGATCACGCAATGTTCTTATTCATGGAATCCTCACGTTTCTGCATCTTTCACATACTGCTTAATAGCAGCGAGATGTGAATGGCATCGCTTAATGGTATCTCAATGCTTACTTTGTCAAAAGCTTTCTTGCATATTGCTTTTTATTGCTGCTTCTTTTTCTGCTTAGAGTTCTTTGGAGGAAAGGGGGCGGTTGCTTGGTAAACCCTTTTTTCTAACCGGTTTTGTCGGTTCTGGGTCCGAATGTCGATCATGTCTTGCTTCTGAGCGTCGATCGATGGTAGGTTCAGAGTGTCGATCGATTCTTGGTAACGAGTGTTGATCGATGTCTCCTACTTCCGTGTTCTTTTCCTTTTGTTCATCAAACAAGTCCTCAAGGTCGTCAGTTTGGTCCAATTCTTCAATTTCAGGTGAAATCTCGAGAATTTGCTCGTCCATGTCGAGCGGGATGGGATGTGATTTTTCTTTTTCCTCTGGCGCGATTTTTGCGAATTCATCGATAGTGATGATTTCTCTATAGCCAGGTGTGAGTCGTTTACCACTTCGTAAAGCCACAACGTTACAATGGCTCTTGTGGTTAGCATCTGTTTTACCAGGTAAGAATCCGTCCTCTCTCCTTATGGACATAGCGTTACTCTCCACCTGGCTGTTGATCTTCTTATACGTAAGGCCACAACGTTGCAATGGCTCTTGGGGTTAGCATCTGTTTTACCAGGTAAGAATCCGTCCTCTCTCCTTATGGACATAGCGTTACTCTCCACCTGGCTGTTGATCTTCTTATACGTAAGGCCACAACGTTGCAATGGCTCTTGGGGTTAGCATCTGTTTTACCAGGTAAGAATCCGTTCTCTCTCCTTATGGACATAGCGTTACTCGCCACTTGCCTGTTGTTCTTCTTAATGTGTTCACTTAGAGTTTCGAATTTTTTCCGTCATCTCTGCGTATATCAGATCTAACTTCTCGTTAAGGTCGGCGGCTATTCTACGGTTTCCTGTAAAGACTTGATTCATCTTTGACTTTGGACTTCTATCGCATCTATCCACAGTGGTGTCATAGTTGCTTGTGACGTTTTCAGTGTTCACCCTGAATCGTTGGTTGTTCAAACTCATCATATCTGAGAATTCAACTTGCTTTTCGAAGTTGGGAGAAACATCATTGTCCCAGAGGGTCGCAACTGATGCCAGAGTTTTTCTAACTCGGGTTGAGTGCTTCTCCTCTGTGAGCATTGGCCGTTCATTCCTCTCGGCGTCTCTCATTTTGTAAGCTCTACCTAAGGCCATGTTCTCTATCAGCCTTTAAGCGCTTTTGGGGCTTCTGGTGCCGAAGTTCCCCTCGCTGGCCGTATCAAGGATGGTTTGGTAGTCTAGGTTTAGTCCTCTATAGAAAGTGTTGATGAGTTGAGGTTCTAAGAATCCATGGTGAGGGCACGAAAGCTGGTAGCTTTTGAATCTAGTCCAAGCGTTTTAAAGGATTTGCGGCTACCTTGAATGAATGTGGATATTTCTCTCCTCGCTTTCCAGTATCTCCTCGTCAAAGAAGTGTTTGATGAAAGCTCTTCTGATATCTTTCCAGCAAGTCAGGGACCCTGGTGGTAGCTGGTTCAGCCACCTCCTGGCGTCACCTTCTAGGGAAAAGGGGAAGAGTTTTCAGCGGTTGAAATTGTCATTCATCATGTCTTCTAGCATCTCGATGTGATCGTTCAGGTGTTCAGTAGGAAGACCACTGAACTGATTTTGCGGGCTATAACTAGGAAGTCGATATCAAGCTCAAAGCTTCATGTATGGTTTTCGGATAATCAAATTGCATACCAATCGGAATATGTCCTGCTGGGGTTTAGGTATTCGAGCATTGGCAATTCATGCTTTATCTCATTCTTTGGAGATTTAGTGATTTGATCATGGATTGCAGTCCCCTGATAGTTAATGAGTTGGCTTGCTTCATTGCTTTTATTGTTCATTGGTTCTATCAAGACTACCTTTATTATCGCATCAGTAAAGGCATACTTACCTGCTTCCGGCTGATCAGTATCGATTGATGGCAAAGGAAGGGTGTCGCCCGACAGTAGTTGACTCGCGTCGATCGATCCCTGATGAGCTCCATCGATCGATTCGTGTTTTCCTGAATCCATATTCTCTCCTTTAAGTACTTGTGTCACATGATCAGGGAGAATAATTTAGCATATAGTAAAGTAAAAAAATCTAGATGATATTCTAAACGAAATCTAATGGCACTAAGAAAGAGTCCCCGGCAACGGCACCAAATTTGATGTTGTGGGTATTTATATCACTTCTCAAATTAACCATATTTCCCACTTTACTCTCCCAAATAAGAGGTTCAGTGTAGTACTTATGGATCGAATCCACATAGACTCTAGGATTGCACAATAGACTTATTATTTTCGAATTAAAGCTAGAAAAATCATAATAATAATAATAAAGATGATTTCAAGATTGATTTAGTTTGTGAAGATTAAATTAAAGGATTAGACATTGGGGAAATTCTCCGGTAGTATTTGACAAAACAAATTAATAGATTGCTAGGGTTTTAATTAAGTATCATTCTCAAACTCAAACCTTAGTGACACTCAACTGAGTGTCAATCGATGCCCACAAAGTGGCATAGATTGATGCTCATTGTTGGGGATAGATTGCATCTACCCACATAGGTCAATTTAGATGGGATCTCGGCCCAGGAATAGTATCAAAGTCGGCCCACGTGATCCACTAAACCGACTTTAGTGAATATCGGAGTGCATATATAAAGAGGAAGTGGGATGAAGAACGGACACACGCATACAGACATTGAGAGCAAGTCTAGAACTAGGGTTTTCACACTACTTGTTCTTGCTTTGTTCTTCATAGAAACATCCAATTTCAATCAATAAACTCTTTGATTTGTTCTCTAAATTGTCTCTTTGATAAACCCACCATCGAAATGGATCACCAATCAAGGTTACCGATTTTAGATTCAACAATTGGCGCCGTCTGTGGGGAATTCAAATAGTAACAATCAAAAACATCGATCAAGACGATGACGGGATTTCCGGCGAATCCAACATGTCAGCAGCCAGTCGACCTAAACACCGTCTTGGCATCTCTCGCCGCCGTGGTTCAATGACTTGATCAGCAAGATGCCGTGAACAAGGGGACTCAAGAACGTCTAGAAATAATCGCCGCCCCTTGCCTTCCTCCTGCACAAGCAGACGATCAAGATCCGGATACGACTCAATGACGTCTATTCCAAACTACGGTATGAAATCAAGCAGCCGCTCAAGCGACCAACGAAGAACTTCTGCGCCTTCAAGGGAAGATCAAAGGCATGTCGTCTAAAATTCATCAAGCCACGAGTTTCGCACCAAAAATCGAACGAGTTTTGGAAGCAACTCAAAAAACTCCCTTCACCAAGAAGATAACTGACATCCGAGTTTGACACCAGGACAAACTCTGGATACCATCTTTCCGCGGCGACTCCGACCCTAGCGACTATATGACCAGCTTTAACATCGCCATGGGTCGAGCATACTTCACCACTGAGGAGCGCGACGCTGGTCATTGTCAATTCTTCGTTGAAAGTCTAGCAGGGCCAGCCCTAACTTGGTTTTCTCGGTTGTCAGCAGACTCCATCAGCACCTTCAAAGAACTTTCTACCGAGTTTCTGAAGCATTACTCCATGTACATTCGCCAAGGGGCTTCCACCACTGACCTATGGAAAATAGCTCAAGGCCAAAAGGAATCTCTCCAAGATTTCATGGAACGATTCAAGAATCTCGTCTCCAAAGTCGATGTCCCAGATAAAACCGCAATGGAGGCATTACACAATGCATTATAGATCAGGTCATCTTTTCGATCTGACCTGTACACAAACAGTACAATCACTCTGGAGGACGCCCTCCACAGGGTCAATTGCTTCATACGTATGTAGGAAGACAACGCGACTTATACCGCAAAGCAAAACGCGTTGAAAGCCTAGCTGACTCCAAAGGCGGCACCCGTCGCCCAGGAACCTCGGCAGCACCAACCTAACAACGATAAGAAGGGTAAGGTTTACTCGGTAGCCGAGGAAGCAGGAGCTACATCATCTGCGGCACAGACTGAATGACCATGGAATGTGTGGAAAGAACCTTAGAAGGGAAACCCCTAACTTACAATGAAACTAAGTTATGCACCTACCATAAAGCCAAGGGTCACGATTCAATTACCGATATGCGAGATGTCCTCCTCCAAAGAAAGAGAACAAAGCTCTCAGACGAGGATCTCCGTCAGAAGCTCAATCCCAATACCAACACAGCAACATCTGATCTTAGGAAATCCCTATCAGACAAACGTCCCAGCGTCTTCCGGCGAGTCAATGTCATCCTGGGAGGGTCTCCCATATGCAACTACTCAGTAAAGGCTATAAAGGACTACCAACGCAAAGCCGTGAGTGCTCACCGATGGCCGACAAAACACGAAGCGGAAACATCCATAACATTTTCAGATCTCGACCTAACCGATATAGATTATCCACACAATGACCCTCTGTTGGTTGAGCTTCAAATCTGTACATGCAAAGTCACTCGTGTCTTTATCGATACCGGAAGCTCAGTCGATCTCATCTTTCGACAAACGCTGATAAAAATGATGGTGGACCTCAAAGATATCTAGCGCTCCTCACGAGCACTTACCGGATTCAATGGATCGTCTACGACGTTGTTAGGTACCATACGCCTCAACATATTTGTCGGTGGAGTGAGCAAACTCGTTAAATTTTCTGTGAAAGATACCAAAACCCATTACAACGCGATCCTTTGAACACCATGGCTTCATTTGATGAAAACGGTTCCGTCAACGTACCACCAATGCATCAAATTCTCTACCAGAGAAAGAAAAATCTTCCCACTCAACGGAAATCAGCATCTCGCACGAAGCATGTTGGTCGTCGATTTCAAAAATAAACAGGTCACTTTCGCCATTGAACCTGAAAAGAAGTTGTCACCATCAAAAGAAGAGACGGTTCAAGTGGGCATCGACACCGAAAATCCAGACAGAACCGTAGGAATAGGCTCTAAGCTCAGCAACGACCTGACGACAGAGCGGACCACTTTCCTCCTCGCGAATAAATTGAAATTCGCCTGGACAACAGCCGACATGCCCGGTATCAATCCAACTGTCACAGCTCATCGACTAAATCTCGACCCAACGTATAAGCCAAATAAGCAAAAACAACGGAAACTCGGTCCCAAAAGAGCCAAGGCAGTCAACGACGAGGTCGACATACTTCTCGAAGCTGGATCTATCGCCGAAGTTAAATATCCGGACTGGTTAGATAAGACCGGTCGTTGTCAAAAAGAAGAATGGGAAGTGGAGGGTATGCATCGATTTTACCAATCTGAACAAAGTATGTCCGAAAGACAGTTTCCCTCTGCCCCATATAGATCAGATGGTGGAGTCCACGTCCGAAAATGAACTACTCTCCTTCATGGACGCCTTCCCAGGTTATAACCAAATTCTGATGCACCCGGATGATCGCGAAAAGACGTTGTTTATTACCGATAGGGGAACATATTGTTACCGAGTAATGCCCTTTGGACTCAAGAACACAGGGGCCACCTATCAACAACTTGTCAACAGAATGTTCGCCGATTAACAGGGAATTACTATGGAGGTCTATATTGACGACATGCTCGTCAAGTCGCTCGTTGACAAAGATCATATCCGACATCTTTCCGAGTGTTTCGATACTTTAAACAAATACGGAATGAAGCTCAACCCGGTGAAATGCACTTTCGGAGTCACTTCAGGTGAATTCCTCAGATACATCGTGACACAACAAGGAATCAAAGCAAACCGAAAACAGATTTCCGCGGTCTTGGATTTACCCGACCCAAAAACGACTCGAGAAATTCAGCGCCTCACCGGAAGAGTAGCGGCCCTCAACCGATTTATTTCGAGATCCACGGAAAAGTGTCTCCCACTCTACGAGTTGCTGCGAGGAAATAAAAAATTCTTGTGCGACAAAGCATGCGAAAAGGCTTTTACCGCATTAAAACAGTACTTGACAACCCCGCCGGTCCTAGCAAAACCGGATGCAGGCGATACTCTGTATCTTTACATCGCGGTCTCTCCCTCCGCCGTAAGCAGCGTACTTATTAAAGAGGACTGAGGTGAACAACATCCTATTTTCTATACCAGCAAACGCTTAACTGATGCCGAGACAAGATATCCCACACTCGAAAGAATGGCCCTTGCCATCGTAACATCGACAAGGAAACTACGCCCTTATTTACAGTCTCACTCCATAATCATCCTTACCGACCTCCCTTTGCGAACCATACTGCAGAACGCCAACAAGTTGGGAAGACTTTCTAAGTGGGCCATTGATCTTAGCGAATATGACATTTCGTACAAAAGCAGGCCAACCATCAAGGCTCGAGTTTAAGCCGACTTCATTGTCGAGATTCCTCCGGATCAGGCAGCAGAACTTGACATCCCAGTCAAAAGCTGGATTTTGCACGTCGATGGGGCCAGTCAGGAATAAGCGTTCACCTTCAATTGCCCACCGGAGAACTCATCGAGCAATCATTTTGACTCGGGTTTGCGGCATCCAACAATGAAGCAGAGTACGAGGCACTAATTGCGGGACTTCGTTTAGCAAAGGTAGCCAGAGCAAAACGGTTGCAGGCCTTTTGTGATTCCCAACTTGTTATGAGCCAATATAGCGGAGAATATGAGGCCCAAAACGAAAGAATGTATGCATATCTCGGCATCACTAAAAGCCTAGCCGCGGAATTTGATTACTTTGTACTTACTAAAGTTCCTAGAAAAGACAACTTCTTCGCAGATGCACTTGCTGCGTTGGGGAGCAACCAACGAGATCAAGTCAGAAGGAAGATCTCAATCCATACAGTGGAGAAGCCGAGTATTACACTACCAGATGGTAAAGATGTTTTCGGCGTCTCCTCCAAAGGAAATCCAAAGTTTCGTCTGGAAGTACATTATATGTCGACACAGAAATAGTTACTGATAATGGGAGTCAGTTCGCCTCTAACAAGTTTCGAGAATTCTGCGACAAATGGAGAATACGCCTTAGTTTCTCAACTCCCAGGTATCCACAGGGGAACGGGCAAGCAGATGCAACAAATAAAGTCACCATCGACGGAATCAAGAAAAGATTTAATCTTAAAAAAGGGAAAACGCCTCATGTCACTGGGCCGATGAATTAGATGGAGTACTCTGGTCTCATCGCACTACGCCTCGAAGTGCTACAGGGAAAACGCCTTTCTCGCTGGCCTGCAGAGTTGAAGAAATGGCTCCAGCCAAGGTCAATGTCACCAGTCTTAGAAGACTGAAGATGCCTCAAAACGGAGATCTTCATCACGACATGATGATTGATGCCCTAGATCAGCTTGAAGAATGACGAGATCAAGCTCTATTACGGATTCAGAACTATCAGCATCTCGCCGAATCCTACTACAACAAAAAGGTTCGATCACGTCCGATACAACTCGGAGATCTCGTTCTCCGCAAAGTCTTTGAAAATACTAGGGAGTGGAGAGCAGGTAAACTCGGTACCAACTGGGAAGGGCCTTACAAAATAAAGCATATGGTCAAACCTGAAGTTTACCGACTTGAAACGTCTTCCAGCGAACCAATTCCAAGATCTTGGAATTCAATCAAACTAAAACGTTATTTCGGCGCTTAGAAGAAAGAAAAAGAACTACGAGTGACTTGATCCCTTCTCGGGTACGTAGGCAGCCTCTAACCGGGTTCAGTTACAAAAAAAAAAAAAAAAAAAAAGAACTACGAGTGACTTGATCCCTTCTCGGGTACGTTGGCAGCCTCTAACCGGGTTCAGTTACAAAACAAAAAAGTAAATAATAATATATATATATAATAAATAGACCGTTAGACCTATTAGTTTGTATCACGACTTTCTCTACTCTGATCATATAATATATATTTGATTGAATCCAGTTCTGATCTCGTCAAAATCAAACCACTTAAATTCATACTTCGTTATGAATTAAAGTCGGTAATAATCCACAGTATGCAAACACGTCGAATGGACTTACTTACTCTATGTTCTGATCAAACATTTAGAGTTAAAAAGTCGAATGATGAAAACTACATCACAGTAGCCGAAAGGAAAAACTGCTCTAACTACTAAAAAGTTAGAACTACGTTTCTTCCTAATTTTGTAAGGAAACATTGTCGGCCTATCTGACGAGATAGAGTCCTATTAGTTTACCTAACAAAATCATTATGAATCTTGACATTGGTCTTTGACTTACTATGTTCGATATCGTTTTAAGGATTGACTTAAAAGATTGAATAAAAAGTAAACCTGACATTTCATAAAATAAACCAGACTACGTTATAGTTCTTACATTAAAAAAAAGAAGGGAAACATATATTAAGAATGAAGATCCTCAATATCTTGAGGAGAGAAGACCGCCATGTTCGAGACGTGTTCATCAACACCGATCGGTGCAAGGTTGATCTCCAACGCATCGATAATCTTCCATCCCTTGTAGCTCTTCTCGGTATTTGACCTCGTCGGCTCTAGCCTTTTCAAGTATCTCGTCCATGGACAAACCCTGAGTGTGAATCTTCTCGAGACTTTCTCGGGTTCTTTTCGCTTGAGAGTACAAAGTTAATTTGGACGGGATAGACGGTTGCTCCTCGACAAACTGGCATATCTTGTCATACACCGGCGCTATTTGTTCTTTTAGAGAAGACTCGACCCAAAGCCTTTCTTTCCTGACCTCGTTCTCCCAAGATTCCCTCAATCTCCTAGTCATCGTCTCGAATCTCAGGACGATCTCGGAGTTCTCCTGCTCCAAATTATGGCACCGGGTATCAAGTCCCTCCTTCTGCGCCTTCAGCTCCTCTAGCTCCTTCAAAAGAACCTCATTAGGGGATCTCTCGAGCTCAGCACGTTCCACGGCTTTGTTCTTCTCGGCTTACAGCGTACCGATCTGCTCTTCGTACGAACAGCACTTGTAAGCCAGCTCGGCAATTTCTTTTCTCTTCCTCTTCAAGGATCCGGTCTTCAATGCTATTTTCTCATCTTGGGCTTTTAGCTTGGCTTCGTAATCTCTTACCATGAGATTAGCACTCCCAAAGAACTGAATTAAAAAGAGAACAGGATTAGCAGGATAGTAAAAAAAAAACATAGATACGTCGAAAATAAGAAGTACTTACGATGGCTCCAGCTTGAGTTATCTCTCGATTTCGGTTACTCTGCGAGAGTTGCTCCAACTCAGGCATTCCTTTCCTTTAAAGCTGGATTTGGCAAAATAGGCGCGCTGGTGCCTCATGGTCTTTGACGAAAGGGACATCAGTATGCTGATACCGAAAGTCGATAACATGAGGGTATTCGACCACTTCTTCACGAGTAGCCAGACCGGGTTCCTGAGATTGCTCACCATGTGGTTCCGCCGCTTGGGGGTCCACCGAGTGCTCTTCCGTTGGCACCTCGGTAGTTGTCATTGCATCAGCCACTGTAACAGGACAAAGCATAAGTCCCTCCTCTTCGGATAGTCCCTGCTGCTGGCTGTCATCGGCAAGATTCTCTACTGGCCTTTCAGTAGAAGGGGATTGAGCTGGGCTGGTATGTGTAGGTTCTCCTGAAGCGTTCAAAGACCTTTTTGGCTTAGCAGGTCGGCCGCTACCGGAAGAACCGTCCCCGTGCACTGGAGTACCAATAGTATTGGCGTAGGAAGGAAGAGAAGCGAGGTTCAGTTTTCCCATCCTAGCGCTACGACTTGGCAAAGTGACTGCGGCTGTATTCCACAACATAGTCGTCAGTTCAGGGAATGTATATAAGAAAAGGGGAAGAATGTGATCAGGATGATAGCTACCTCGGTTGATTCTGTTCGGAGCAGCTTGGATGCGGGCTTCACTAATGTCAGGCTAGTGCTGGTGACTCAGTGTTCTGATAGCTTCCACTTCCTCGAGAAAAGATTGGGTACCACCTTGTGACCACTTGGAAAACCGATCTGCACCAAAGAAGAAAACAGATGAAGCAGATCAGTAGAAGTGTAGTGAATTCAGTTCTCAGAGTCATACCAATGTTAGCATTGAAATATCCATTCAAAATTATGGAACGATCTTCAAAGGAGGCTTCGTTAATCTTGATGTAGAAGTAGCGGTGATTCCAGAAGTTGACTTTGGACGGCTTCCCAGTGATCACATTATACTTAGGGACCATCTTCCCGTAAAATAATCCTGTCTTCACGGTGATACTCGGTGTCGTGAGTTCCTCGAATATACAGGCGGACATCTTTATTCCCAACTCGGCAGCGAGAACGGTTCAAGTTACGAAGATCCGGATCCCATTTGCTGTGTACTGACCAAGGGCTATCTTCCATCTGGAAAAATAGGTGGTCAGGAACTCTGGTAGGGGCCACCAAAGAGAGCAGTTGATGAACCAGGATTCATACACGCAGGCGTATCCCGCAGGAGGGGTCCACGGTCTTTGATGAATCGCCGGGATGAGAAACGAGAATCCGGCTGGAGGGTCAGTTAGCAGAATCAGCCTACGAACACTTTTGGTGGTAGATTTCGTAGGTAGGTGGTTTTCCGACTTCTGGTTCTTCTTGACACTGAAGCAACGTTCCTGTTTTGGGTCTATCTGCTTGTCGAACTCGAAATCGGTCCCTGTCCAGCACATTGGAAGGAGATCGACGAATGCGTAATCTATTTTCTTTTGTGCCAAAGTCTCTCGATCCCCAACGGCATCACTTGCTACAGTGGGGGCGACTTCCTGCTCCGATCTTGGTTCAAATTGACAATTTGGGTCGTCTACAGGAACTTGACAACTCGCTTCACGTTCCTCCAGCTCCAGGCTAAATTCGACGATGCTACGTTCATTGTTGTCCAACTAGGCCAAATCTTCACTCGTCGGCCCTGGATTGTCCATCCCTCCGAGTGTGATTGATCTTCTTCGATGGATTAGCGGAGAGCCGCTACTGTCATAGTTTGAAATGGTGGGGATGGATTTTCCCTTTAAGGAGCAGCGGCGGATCGGGGAAGACATTCTAATCAGAAAATATAAGCTAGAGAGAGAAAGTAGAGAGAAGGCAGAGAAAAAAGGGGATACCTTTGAATGAAGTAGCGAGGAAATGAAGAAATGAGAGTTGGAAAGAGGTCTTTATAAGAAACTTGGCGTGGAAGACGAGCATTCATAATAATTAGGTTTAATGGCCTATGAATAACGACACGTGTCCCACTAACTCCGAACTTCGAGAACCTATCCGTTATGGATGAATAGCGCGTGATATCTACGCAGAATGTAATCAACCGGGATGACATACAAAGAATTGAGTGATGACGGAGAGACGACTTCTTTTGTTTACCAAGTAAGGCCGACAACCAAGATCACATTATAAATGGACCCGTTCAAAGAAATTCATCGGAAAAACAACAGTAGCGGTATTTCCGACAAACTGGGGGGGGGGGGCTTATTATTGGGGATAGATTGCATCTACCCACATAGGCCCATTTAGATGGGATCTCGGCCCAGGAATAGTATCAAAGTCGGCCCACGGGATCCACTAAACCGACTTTAGTGAATATCGGAGTGCATATATAAAGAGGAAGTGGGATCAAGAACGGACACACACATACAAACATTGAGAGCAAGCCTAGAACTAGGGTTTTCACACTACTTGGTCTTGCTTTGTTCTTCATAGAAACATCCAACTTCAATCAATAAACTCTTTGATTTGTTCTCTAAATCGTCTCTTTGATAAACCCACCATCAAAATCGATCACCGATCAAGGTTACCGATTTCAGATTCAACACTCATTCTAAACAGTACTGGTTTCGCGGTTTGATGGGTTCTCTAAACTTCCTATTTAACTCTCGTTTGTTACCAGTTATTTAGATTGTTTAAGATAGGTTTAGGGTCATAACCATGCTCTCGCTTGCGCTATGGAACCCTAGTTTCTAAGATTGATGTGATCAGATTCAACCTGGCATTAAGAACAACTTAAACAAAGAACCAAGAAGATTACCCTAACAATTCTATAAAATCAACAAGACATTACTACCATTGAAGAATCCAAAATCTAACAATGAATTACTCAGATATAGCAATAAAGAACATGATTAAACTCTGAATAAATTGTATAGAATAAACTGAGTAATAAGATAAGGAGTTCAAGATCTTCTCTGTAATGATGGGCAGATCTCTCTCTCCAATAAACATAACAAGGTGTTCCAACTCTGCTTCAGCCTCTTTGAGACTGCCTAGACTGCTTAGGTTAAAACTAAGATATAAATCCCTGATAAATAGTCTAAATTTCGTGTCATGGATTTGTCATGCAAATGAGATGAGAATTTTGGGTAAAACTTGTAATTTCTTAAGTCTTCATTAATCTTGCAGTCGACTTGTCCGTCAACTGACACACAAGGTGTGACGTCGATCGATGCTTCACGCATAAACTGGATCCGACATTGAGTTTCTGGCTGAGCATCCTAATTGGTCCAAAATAGCCCAAAAACTCCAATTGCTTCCAATGAGTACCTGGACCTGTAAATACTCTAAAACATAGTCTAAACACACATAATAGACCCTAAATGGAGCCTATAACATGGCCTAAAACCGGTAATAAATAGGTTATATCAACAGCTCTTGAAATCCTTGATAGTTCGAGTTGTCCTTAAGACATTGCAGACTCGACATTGAAGCAGTGCATCGATCGACAACCAAAGGAGAGCATCGATCGACACCCAAATGAGAGGATCGATTGACAAACACCACCTGATATCGATTGACACAAATCATTGGACGAAGAGCCAGGTTGCATGATTGAACCAGAAACGGTTGAGGAGAGAATGCACGAGTCCAAGGGTTCACACCTTGCTGTTCCAAAACATATGCAACCACGTATTTGGGTAGAAGAAGCTGCTGGGATTCACAAAAGAGTGAAGTTGATACATGACCATGTGAGTTTTGTGGTTCCTTGTGCTATATTGAGAGTTGAATTTCCTATCCCAGCAGATAGAGGTACCTACAATGGGGTGTTTGATGATCATATGTTTGCAGTAGCTTCCAGAGAGGGTCGAGATGTAGAGGTGAAGTCGACAAAGGCCCAACAGAAGTAGTATCGACCGACACCAGAACTCCAGAATCGGTCGACGCCACCATTGGACCATCGATCGTCACCTACCAGATACCATCAATCGACACCTACTAGATATCATCGATTGACACCTACTAGATACCATCGATTGACACCGGGTGCGTATCAGAGTAGAATGGGTTCGATGTGTGTGGAAATCGTTTTGAAATGGAAACTGTAATAATCCTCACGAACCAATGAATTTTTGGTCGAGAAAAATTCTGCTTGACCAGTTTGGAGTTGGTCGATCAGATTTAAAAATAAAAGCCAACCTGGAGAATTAATGTCTCGACGAGACTGTCGTGTGGTCGAAAGACCTTCCCCTGATATCTATGGTCGAGTTCTAATTATTATGGTCGATTTCATTAAAGCTGAAAGAGTTTATCTAAAAGAAAGACGAGATCCGATGGACGAGAAATGTTTGCTCGAAAACTGCCCAAAAAGACCGTTCAGCTACTTGGCCGGTCATGTGCGATGCACATGATTTTCACCTGCTTGCTTCCTTGACCAGTCATGTGCCATGCACCTTCCTGCCTGCCTTCTTGTTTAATGAGTTAATCATGTGCTAGTCACCAGCTACTTGCTTCAGCTGCTTGCAGCTTTCTTCATGGGAAGGAAGAGTTCAGCTGCTTGGTGTGCTGAAGCATCTCTCCAGCTGTCTAGCCTCAGCTTTGCCTTGTGTGGGAGCAAACTCTTATCTGAAGCAACCCCTTATGTTATAAAGCACCTTCATCTCTCTTTCTGGTCGTCCATAACCTGCAAGAAAAACCATAGAAAGTTCATAGAAAATCAGAGAGAGAAGAGAGAAAGTTCAGACAGAAAAATCAGAGAAAAATTGTGGAAAAATCAGAGAATTAAACTGGAGCATGGCTGACCCTTCTCACCATCTGGTGTCTCCAATCAGTGAAGCGTGGTGTATGTAATAAGTGAAGGTTGGTCGTGACTTCATCTTGGAGTTGAGAGCACCCCATGACTTGATTCTTTGATTTTAATCGGTAAGGATTTATGATTTTGTTAAGATCAGTTTAAGTAAAGCTTCATGTCTGGAATAAAACCTAAGCTCTGTTCTGATCACGTTTGAAGTGATCCTGTCCTAATCCACCTTGTCTGAACTGAGCTTCAACCAAATTGATTTAATTAGTTAGGTTGAACCAAACTACCGGAATACTAATGTTCTGAACCGAACAGATTTGGTCTTGTCTAGTACTGAGCTAAGCCGTGCTGTCTATGGTCTGAACATGTCTTGAACTGATCTGGTCTGAGTAGAACCAAGCTAAGCTGTTGTGAACTGATTAGAACCGGACTTAACTGAGATGAGCTGAGCTGTTATAAACCAATTTAAGTTGTTATAGCTTGAACCGAACTGATCTTGAGATCAAACCACTCTGTTTCAGGTCAGTGGTCGAGAGAAGCTTGAAGGATCAACCAGATTCATCAAGTAGATCCATGTTCTGTCTAGGTAAGAACTTGATCACTGACTGATCTTTTTCGTAGAACCATTAGTGAACTGATATACGTTGATGATCTGACCTGAGTTTAGTTCTGTTTGAACCGAACTGAATAATCTTGTATCCAAACGTCCTGTCTTGGTTCAGCTGGTCGGAGAAGTCTGAAGATCAGTCCGGGTAACCTTGTGAACGTTCTGAATCAGAAGTGAAGTGGAGTGTGATTAGCTTGAGCTCGAGTCTAGTCTTCCTTAGTCAATCTCATGGATTAAATGGTGAGTCTAGATAGATGATGAATAAGTTATGAATGATTATGCATGATTGAATACTAAATATGGTTGATTGATAAGCAAAGTCTCTTAATCTATAATTGAATGTGAGGTGTTTACTTATGTAAACACTTAAGAAATATTATGAATTATTATTTGAGGTTTATCCCAAGCCTTAGTACTTGTTCTCAAGTACTAATATATAAGTATATTATTAAGTATATAAGTAGGAATCATGTGAAGTCTTATTGTATACTCACTCTCCTGAAAGTCCCGCATTACCGTGAATTGGTCCTGCGATATGGAACAAGGTCACGAAGACACGATGCTGGGGTCGCACCCTTGAGGCCGTTTAACTGCATGCAGCCTTAGATGTTCGGTCTTCGAATATCTAATGGAGATGATGGTTATATTTATTTTCCCACTAAGCTCGGTTAGCCTTGGTGGTTTTCTGAGTTTAGCATATATATAAATATATATTATAAGTATGAGTAAATGGTGGGTATCGTGGAGGTGATGTTTAAGATATGATTCACATTGGTGGAATGAAAGGCCTTATATAGTTATGGAATATGTTTCTACTGCATACAAATGATGTTAATTGCTCGGGATATTATTATTGTGTTGGGGTGCGGGATTAGACTCACTGAGTAAACTAGTTACTCATGACTCATTTGTGATGCAGGTTACCAGTAGGTGAGAGACCTTACTCTAGGACGGGAAGGAACAACATTAGCCAGCGATAGATTTATTATCCTTGCAAAGACATTTTGTATATAGCTTTTGTATAAAGCCTGTTTTTCGATAACTTTAAGGTCGACCTATAACATTTTTGTAAGATGATTTTGAATGAAT